>JAEIFT010000025.1:1152500-1576255 GCA_018904225.1 Lordiphosa mommai | reverse complement strand
AAGTAACAGCCCGGGTTGAGATACTTTTAAAATGTTGCCAGCGATTTCAACATGTTGCTAAGGTCTTATAACACAGATAGGAAAACACGGTGGTCAGAGCGAGACGGACATTGTGTTGACTGTACTCAGAGAGCGATAATAACAAAAAACAGCTGATTATTTCGCTGTTAAGTTTGTTGCGAGAGCGACAATAACAAAGAACTGCTGATTATTTCGCTGTTAAGTTTGTGGCGGCAGAGCAATCTTCCCCTCTAGAAATACTGCTCTGTGATTTTGATCAGCCATATTGCAATCGACGCAGCATTGATGTAATTCTGGCCCGTACCTCAATCATAAGGAAAAACATTTTTTTTTACTATTTTTTTACACTAAACTACAAAAAAAAAATAAAAAAACATTAATTTTTTTAATTTGTCCCCAATTTTTGAAAAAAAAAAATATTGAAAAATATGATTGAGGTACGGGACAGAATTACATCAATTCTGATCATAACCTCATTTAAAGTTTTCATTTCCGATAAACCGGATTCCCGGAATCATGGCTACCACATCTACACCTTTTTTGTTGAGAGCTTAATAGGCAGACCGATAACTTGTTGAACAGCCTTCGAATTCCAAACATTTTTTTTTATTTTCTTATATAATCAATTAATTACACAAAACAAAAAACCAAATTGAAAAAGCTCTGATGGTTTTCTCTCCAGAATTTTTTTTGAAAAACACTCATAAAACCCTGTAGAAGACCCCCTTAAATCTTAAAGTTAAATTTTGCATTGTAAGTCGGAATTTACGCCATGAAGCTAACTTCATGAAGTTTTCTTAGTAGGCGTGAAATTTTAGGGGATTTCTTTCAGACCAATCAAACGAATAGTTTAAAAATACATAGAAGTCTTTCGCCTACTAAGAAAACTTCATGAAGTTTGCTTCATCGTGTAAATCTCGACTTAGTGTTGTTCTTATTTTTGATTCTCTTTTTATGTGCATTCACCAATTGTTGCTCTCCTTTCTCTAAGTTCTTATACACTACAAAAATTGGGTGCGGCTATAGTTATGCACCATAGTTTAGTTTGTTTAAGGCCAAGGGCATCCCTTTCATTCTTTTCACTGGGCAGTAGCTGAATGATAGTGCCCTGTCTAGCCAGTTTTTCTGCTGTTGCAATTTTCAGGCACTAAGACGAAATGGATACGAAGATACCGGGCGATCTCAATAAGAACTACTTGATCAATCCTTGTAGATATTAAAAAATAGGCTACATAAATTTTCTCAATAAGCACCTGGATTTACAAAAATAAAACATTAGAAAATGGGCCCCAAATTTCAAGTACGCCGAAGTCCTGTAAATTAGCTTAACAGAAACCACCTGCAGGATAGTAAATCTAATTAAACATTACAAAAAAAAAACCCACTAAATCGTGCTAAAAATAAATGTTAAAATTTGAAAAATGTATTTTGTAATTTGTGTACAATTGCCTACTAAATACAAATCGCTTGGCACAAACATCAGCAACATGCACTTGAGTTGGCGGTGGCGGCATTACAACCTCTACAAAACATTACCGCAGTGACCTAAATTTTGTATGACCGACCAGAGCAACACTGCAGCAGCAGCAACAGCAGCAGCAGCAACAGTAACAGCAACAACAACACCAGCAAATGTTACATTTTTAATGGCTGTTGTCTGGTTCTGTTGCTGGGTTTGGGGCATAGTGTCTAGGCAGCATAAAACTGACAACAACAGCAACAAATTAAAACAAGAAAAAATGTTTATTTATTTATGCCCTTGTCAGCAACAGCAGCAACATCAAAAACAGAAGCAGCAGCAGCAGCAACGGCAGCAGCACAAAATAGTTTAACGTCAGCCAGCTGGAAAATTTATCAGTCAAAAACAAACTTCAAGGTGGGGGAAAAAACTTTTTAAGTAAATTGAATCAACGTTTTATATTTCACTTAATATTCTGTTAACGTTTTTCTTTCAGTTCATTAAGATTTTTGCCGCTTTAAGATTAAGATTTTGAAATACACAAAAAAAGCGCCAGAGGTCGCCTTCAGCCACAAAGCTTTTATGGCAAATGTTGTATGGCGCAAAAGCTTGTCACTATACAAGGGGTGCCAGCTTTTATGGCAGCAAAAAAAGCTGAAGTCATAAAAGCTGCCGCCAAAAAAGCTTTTTATCAAACGGAAAATCCTTCAGCTTAATGCCAGGAGTACGTTTTGACTGAGCCTAAGTTGAATTCCGCGCGTTAAAGCCAGCAGCTGGCCATCAACTTGCTAACGATACAACAGGTGTCAAATGGCTACATTTTCAAAACTAAAATTGACAAAAAATCAAATCATTAAATTTTACCCCAAAATACACTGAAATAAAACAATTTCATTAAGGGACGATTTCTCATCTCTTCCATAGCACGATCTGTCACATAAACTTACAAATATCAGAGTAAAATGTTTGTTTATCTGATACTACGTTTATTCTTATAAAAAATCATGCTTTTTGCTCGTCAAAGTATGCAAACTTTATTTTCTTCAATTACTAATTTTTGAACAAGATAATTAAAGCATCTTACATAAACCACATTGAGCATTTACTCAGATTGTCGGACCAGTGAAAGGTGTACAAAAATAATAAGTGCTAAAAAATAAATATTTTCCTTAATTATTTAAATTCAAAAACATAGCATACTTTGAAGGGTAAAATGATGATTTTTTTATTTGTGTATAAACGTAGTATGACGCATATCAAGAAGATGATTCAATATCTAGAAGATAAAAAATTGACACTTAGTTTTGTTGTCCCCTTATTAACTTCCCTTTCCTTTAAAATTTCTAAGTCCGACTGACCAAACCGTTTAACCGAAAGATCAAAGATTTTACATAGATCTTCGTTGGAAGTTCTTTTCAAAAGTGGGTAAAAATTCCCGTAAAGTTTAAATAGGGAACTTTTTTATTTTTTATCCGATCGCCTTTAAACTCATTTTGTAAGCAAAATACGCGAAATATTTGGAAAAGTATTGCACAGATGTTGAAAAATCCATCTACAAGGAAAATAAACGGGAAATTTTCCATAATAATTATTTTTTTTTGGTTCGATTGACTTGAAAATCGGTTCAAAAGCTGAGTATGCGAAATAATTAGATAAGTATGTTTTCCGATTTCTAACAATTCGCCTCCAAGGTCAGTAAATGATGGGGCGGGGGTGGATTGAAGACCAAACGTTATATTTTAGTCGATCTGCATGAAATTCGGCTTGAAAGCTCTATGGTCCAATTATATGGAAATATAATTTTTCAGTTCAGAAAAGCCACTCCCGAGGCAGGAAAATAAAAATGGGTTTAAGGCCTAATTAAACTCGGTTTGTAAGCTTTATGTGCCACATACATAGGAAAATAATTTACAGCGTTGGGGAAAATTCACCGCCAAGGCCGGAAAACGGAAGGACAAAGTTGGTTTCAAGGCCAAACCATATTTTTAAGCAGATATATATCACAATGGATATGAAAAATCGAAAAGGCAAAGCTAAGTTTCACTGTGGGAAGTTTTAATATACTTAAAAAACTCCCTCGACCACCCTCCCATCAAAATCAAAAAAGTTCTCTCACTAAGACCCATTTTCCGACCGATAGGTTCTCGGGCAACTATATTGTTATCCTGTTTTGACAAAATTTTGCAAAGTTTTTTGAAAGCGTATGGTATTCATAATTGGTGGGTTTAATATTTCTTCAATTTGGGAAAATCCACCTCTCAGGTCGGAATATTTGTTTTTTTGAACCCGCTGTAATTCTAGAGAGGGTCGTGAAACGTAAAAATCAAATATTTTTAATTTATTAATAAATTAGTTTTAAAAAATACATATTTTCATTACGAAAACAAGTTCTAGCACATTTTGTGATATAATTTCCATTTTAAGTAGGACTTTGGATCTTCAAATACTGGCTTAAGCTTGCCTTGACCTAAATAACAGCTTCTAAGCGTATACGCATGCTTCCTACTACGTTGTCAATATCCTCTGCGTTAATTATTTATTGTTTATTTGTTGAAAAAAGTCGACAAATGGTGGCAGTCAACCAAAAAAAGAAAACTGAATACGTTATAAAAAGGCTTTATGAACTAAGAAAGCCTAACAAGGAAAATCTAACAAAATTACAAAACGACTATATATTTCCCATATTTCGAATTAGCTTGCTTTAAAGAATCTGATGTTATTATAGCTGGTTATTACGAAGGCGTTTTTGATGGAGTATCCATTCCTGAACTATATTGTTGAAACAGCCATTTAACTCCAAGTTTTCAACTTGCTCTTTATCAGGCTTGCGCCACACTATATTCCAAAGTGATTCCCACTGTTTAATATAAAGCTTGGCAAACTCTAACTTCTTTTTCAAGTTAACTTTTTAAATCTATGGTTTACCTTTAATGATACCTTGTTTTATATTGGGTATTATTAAGCTTAAAAGCTTTCTGAATTAAATAATTTGACAGCCAAAATTGTTGAGTTTTGCGCCTTCCGGATCTCCTTTCTAGTCCTTTTTTCGATATTTGCATTTATAATGATTCAGCCAGAATTCGTAAAATAACACACATTTTTCTTCACAAGTGAATTATTAACCCAAAGTAAAATATACAATCAGTAAAAAAAACGTATAATTTACACATGTAAATAAAAATATTTTCCATAAAGGCCTATTCTCAGATGCGCGGAAACTAAATTTTTATGACAAACTCCATATAAAAAAAAACAGTCGCGGAAACTTTCCGCCGCTGCGTTTATTATACACTTGAAAAGTGTATATTAATTTTGCCCAGAAGTTTGTAACGCATAGAAATATTCATTTCCGACCACATAAACTATATATATTCTTGATCAGGACGACGAGCTGAGTTCAATTCCGTCTGTCCGTCCGTCCGTCTGTCCGTCTGTCTGTTTCTACGCGAACTAGTCTCTCAGTTTTAAAGCTATCGAGCTGAAATTTTGCACAGAGTCTTCCTTTTACTGCACGCAACTAATATGTCGGAACGGGCCGGATCGGATGACTATATCATATAGCTGCCATAGGAACGATCGGTCTAAGAACTAGTTCTAGTTAGAAAAACTTTTTTGTTTTCCATCGTAGCATCACTAATCTTGGTATATGTTAGTTTTATATGCTTCCACATAATTCTGGAAAAATTTATCAAAATCGGAAGACTATAGCATATAGCTGCCATATAAACGGTCGGTCTAAAAACTAGTTCTAGTGAGGAAAACTTTTTTGTTTTCTATCGTAGCGTCCCTAATCTTGGTATATATTAGTTTTATATGCTTTTACACAATTTGGAAAAAATTTATCAAAATCGGATGACTATAGCATATAGCTGCCATAGGACCGATCGGTCGGAAAATGTGTTTTACTAAGAAAAGTTTTTTTATGGAATGAAATCTTTCTTATCAATGATTTAAAATTTTTTTAATATTTTATATCTATATCCTTTATATATTTTACCGGTTAAATCAGTTGAAGTAAACGTTTTCAAGTGTATTAAAACTTCGGCACAGTCGAAGTTAGCTTTGCCTTCTCGTTTTATTATCAATGATTTAAAAATTTTAAATATCTGATATCGATATCCTATATTTATTTTACCGGTTAAATCAGTTGGAGTAAAGTTTTTCAAGTGTATTAAAACTTCGGCAAAGTCGAAGTTAGCTTTGCCTTCTCGTTTTCTGTGTTCTGAGGCACGATAATAAATACACAATTGGCCTATCGATAGTTGGCATATCGATGACTGTGTGGATCGTGAGTGGATTGGCAAACAGCTGATGCACGATAATAAACAAAGTGCATTTTAATTTTCCGCCTTCATAAATTACAACATGGAGGGAAAAAACAGGGTCGTAAAAGGAAAAGAATGGAAAGCTTCAAGCGAGAGGAGAAAATCGCCCAGCTAAAGGCTATTGAAGGTCGACGTTGTTTGTGGGACATCACAGACAAGAAACACTTTGACCACATTGATGTCAAAAGTTCATGGGAAAGCATTGGCTCCGAACTAAAAAAAGAAGGTTAGTTAATTCTGTATTGGACTTAATTGCATTTTATTATTAAATATATGCCTATCAGCGAATGACTTTAGAAGCGCTTGGCATTTGTTAATAAAATACAGCTGACCACCAGTTTGGTTGTTCTCTTATTGGGCCTCTTTGACAGATATAAGGTCACACTGGACGTTTATGTGGATGCTAAATTTATTATGAGCAATTTAGCATCATAAATTTTCCGCGGATCTGAGAATAGGCCTTAAGGAAAAAATGATTTTAATCATGTAAATAACACGAGTATTTTTGTACAGCTTTTTATTTACAGGCGTGTAAATAATTTGACCTGTAAAAAAAATGTGAAACAAATTTTTCCACAAAATATTTTACAGGCATGTTTGTACATAACAAACTAATGTGCGCATGTGTTCTGTAAGAAAAATCTGAAACAAATTTTTCCACAAAATATTTTACAGGCTTGAAGAAATTTTTTTTTCTTTAAGATACAATTTTTTATTTATTTTATTTATTTTATTTGATTGATGTTATTTAATGTAGCGTGAAAATAATATTTCTGCATTTTACAAATCCAGGTGCTAGCTCTTTTTTAGTTATTTATATTAATAATGCTTCCAAAAATAATTCATTCAAATAGTTCCATTTTCGAGATGAGCTTTTGTTCGGACTTCTAACGAAATCTCCATACCTCGGCACATATTGCTCATTCTGTCACGGAGTGAAGATCAATTCTCAAAATTAGAATATACATTGCAAAGAAATTTAAGGATTACTGTAATGTTATCAAAGACTCGACACATACACACAAATTTTACCAAAACTTGTTTGAGGTGTTTAGTTTGCTATTTTTGTGTGCCGAGTATGAAGCAACATTTTTCGATGCGTTGGATTTAAAATGAACTGATTATACTAAGTAGTTGACAAAATGCTTTCTGAATGGAGACTATTTTTCACTTAAGCTTATATATTCTTTACCACTGCCAAAACTTGAATCACTGTATTTCCAGCTTAAGAACTACAGCAAATATAACGAGAAGGCAAAGCTAACTTCGACTGTGCCGAAGTTTTAATACACTTGAAAAACTTTACTCCAATTGATTTAACCGGTAAAATATATATAGGATATAGAAATAAGATATTTAAAAATTTTAAATCATTGATAATAAAAATTTTATACCATAAAAAAAACTTTTCTTAGTAAATCACATTTTTCGACCGATCGGACCTATGGCAGCTATATGCTATAGTCATCCGATTTTGATAAAATCCTCCAGAATTGTGTTGACGCATATAAAACTAATATATACCAAGATTGGTGTCACTACGATGGAAAATAAAAAAGTTTTTCCCACTAGAACTAGTTTTTTGACCGACCGTTTATATGGCAGCTATATGCTATCTTAATCCCATTTTGATCAATTTTTCCACAAATATGTAAAATCATCTAAAACTAATATATACCAAGATTGGTGAAGCTACAATAGAAAATAAAAAAGTTTTTCTCACTAAGACTTATTTTCCGACCGATCGTTCCTATGGCAGCTATAAGATATAGTCATCCGATCCGGCCGGTTCCGACATATTAGTTGCGTGCAGTAAAAATAAGACTCTGTGCAAAATTTCAGCTCGATAGCTTTAAAACTGAGAGACTAGTTCGCGTAGAAACAGACAGACGGACAAGCGGAAATGAACTCGGCTCGTCGTCCTGATCAAGAATATACATAGTTTATAGGGTCGGAAATGAATATTTCTATGCGTTACAAACTTCTGGGCAAAATTAATATACACTTTTCAAGTGTATAAAAAATTGCCGAGCTAACTGAAAAGGTTACAGAACAGTCATTACTTCAGTGTGATTTATGATTTGGTGAAAACATCAATCCATATATTTTCAAAAATCATATGGCGTCCATTATAGCTTTAAATTTTTTTTAAAATGCAACCTTTGTCAATACTTTATTGATTCACTGTCTATTTTATAAAAATAATGCTTTTTTTACTATTTTGTATTCAAAATTTTTAGGTAAAAAAACAAACTATTTGTAATATGTTCAATTCGGTTAACGAAACTTCAGCTTACTACTGAGGTTCGGTCAATATTTAAATCCTCTTCTTTTCCAGAAAATGCTGTCTGAAATACGTTTGTTAAACCATCGACGGGTTTTCTGTACGTTAATTGTTATTAATAAAAAAAAAAAGAGACCGCGCTTTTACCCCTTTCATCCTGATGCCGCACAGTTGCATCCTTTTGTTGTGCTGCCCACCAAAACGGAAGGACATTGTTTGCCCAACGCCCCAAAAAGCATTGTCAATAAATTGTATGCAAGATTTATTGTCGCGCTGTCGCTAGAGAAATGCCCGCGACTCTGCCGCTTACCCTTCTTTTATACCAATCCCCTTGCTACAGCTTCTGTGTTGTAACCAATTGTGTTGTTGCACTTTCTTTTTGTTCTTGCCCCTCGCCCACATCAACATGCCACATTTTATGTGTTTAATCTAAGCTAATTGGATTTGCAAATGGCTGATGCAGAAATTGTACAAAAAAATATTACAAAAAAATATATGGACCTACCATAAATCCGCCTATAAATAAAATATATACATATGTGTGCATGCATACATATGTAAATAGAATGTCCTTGCGGTTTGTTCAATTTTTATGGTACAATAAAATTTAGATAAAACAAAGTTTAAAGAATTACACATGGGAAAAACTAGCGAACAATGTAGCAGCATTTAACAGCCACTCTGTTAAGTTAGCACACACTTAAATAACTAGAATATATCAATTTTAATTCAATAAATTTCCACATTATTTTTTTTTAATGATGAACAACAACTAATTTGCATAAATTGACCAAATGGCATATTTGTTAGAAAGAAAATTAGATAAAATATTTATAATTATTTGCATATTTGGTTTATACATATTGTAATTTAATGATATAAATGCTAAATTCAATTATGATAACATTTGGCCAGAAAGGGCGAAAACATTTACCCCAAATAAGTAGGCAATGATTTTGGAATTAGCTGAAGCATTTAGGCAAATAAGGGGCGTATTCTCTCTTTCTGCTTTGGGTTGTCACTGTCAATGGGGCTGGACTTTAAGCCCCGCCTCACGCTACTCCCACTCCCAACTCGTTTTTCATGTTGTCTCTGCGTATGACATAAATATTTGTTAAGGCCAAGGGCAGATAAACAGAACTCTCCCCCCCCCCCTCTTTCCACTCGTTGACTAAGTAAATGTAATTTGATTGCCCAAATAAGAAAAAAAAAAAGAAACGATACAAAAATTTCAATTTACGTCAAACCAAATGCAAATGATGAACGTTTTTCGTATTTTGGTAACTAATTAGTTGGCGACATTTGTGGTTGACGCCTCCTCCCTCTCCTCCTCCTCCGAGACTTTGCCCAGGGGCCAAACATCTTGGGGCTTTTCTTTAGCATTTCCATTTTCCTCATTTTGTGTGATTTAATTAAATGGCAAAATGAAAATTTTTGGCAATTTATGCATAGCTTTCCTCCATTTATACATAGATGGGCGTGGCCTATTTTGTGCCGCAATCACGTTAATGCGTCTAATTGCATTTTTCGGCGCTTCTCGTGATTTAGTGTCGCCGCAAAACTATTTTCATGGACCAAAAGGGGTGGCTGAGGGGGTGTGTGTGTGTGCTGCTTATGCAGGTGCCAGCATCATTGCTATGTATGCTTTTATAGGAAATGAAAAGTTGCAAAGCGTAAAAGCGCACTAATTTTTCATGTGACTGCTGTTTAGCCAACCGACAAATGTGTCACATTTGAATTGAAAGAAATTTTATATTTATATATTTTTTGTTTAATTTGTTCTAATTGAATGTCCATAGTTGTAACAACTGTTTACTAGAAACTTAAAATTTTTGAAAAAATTTCGAAATTTTGCTTCATAGTGTGAGGGACAAATTTTCAACTTAAAGCTATAGACAAACAAATAGCACAAATGTTAAAAATTCAATTACACGGTTGTCAAACTATCAACTACTTTAGTGATCTTCACACTGTCGATAGTCAATTAAGCTTGAAGCTTACAGCTATGCACATACAAATAGCACAAAAGTGTGATATTCAAATTACCATAGCTGTAAGACCCGTTTCCTAGAAACTTAGGCTTGTTGAAAAACTTAAGGAATTTTGATACATTGTGTACGTTCAGAATAAGATGACGCACCAATTTTCAACTTACAGCTATGGACATACAAATAGCACAAATAAAAACAAAAATACCATATTAATGGATGTCAAACTGTCAAATATTTCTGTTATTTTATAACGGTCAATGGTTGCTTGCTCTAAAAATTGCAAAAACCTGAAGCTTACAGCTATGGACATACAAATAGCACAAATAAAAAATATACTATTTTAAGGGAAGTCAAATTGTCAACTACTTCAGTGATCTTCAAACTTTCGATAGTCAATTAAACCTAAAGCTTACAGCTATGAACATATAAATAGCACAAATAAAAATATATACAATATTAACGGATGTCAAACTGTCAAATACTTCAGTCATTTTCAAACTGTAAGTTGCTCTCAAACTGCTGAATCCTGAAGCTTACAGCCTGGACATACAAATAGCACAAATAAAGAAATATTCTTTTTTTATGAATTTCAAACTGTCAACTACTTCAGTCATTTTAAAACTGTCAATGGCTACTTTCTCTCAAACGCCCAAATCCAATGCTATTTTAATGGATGTCAAACTGTCAACTACTTCAGTGAGCCTGAAACTTACAGCTATGCACATACAAATAGCACAAAAATGTGATATTTTAATAACCATAGCTGTAACATCTGTTTTCTATCAACTTAAGCTTTTTAAATAACTTAAGGTATTTTGCTTCATAGTGTAAGTTTCCACTAAAATAACGAACAAATTTGCAACTTACAGCTATGTACATACAAATAGCACAAAATTAGTATTAAAAATTTTTAAGGGGTAAAATTATGTAATTATGTAATATGACACTTGCAGAATAAAGTAAAATTGTAAGTCTCAAACAAAAAATTCTAAAATTCATAAAAGGCTTGAAACATATCGGCCGAAAATTAAATCGATACAAAAAATTTCCAACTAAAATAAATCAAATACAAATCGATACAATTAAGGGAGCCATTTAGCAGATAATTGCAATTAGCTATTTTTGTTGTATGATTGCTGATATTACTTAGTATATTTTTTGGGTGTCGTATTAAATTAGACATAAAGTCTAAAAATAATCAGTAATCGAGTGTCTCTGGTGAATGCGCCCAATGTATCGTTCTGAAGAAAACAATAACATGTTATTCAATCCATTTATAATCAACTCATGTGAACTGTTCTAAGATATATGTGCGATACATTTGGATATACTGATACCGATAAGTATACATTGATATATTAGCCATGTTCAGCAAAAGAACTTGCTCACTGATCAATGATATGTAATATTTCTTGGTAATTTATGAAGCCTACTTTTCCTCTTGTGTTAAATATGATATTTACATGAGGCTTTTCCAAATGTTACTTTAACAAGACTCCCTAAAGGTATGATAAATAATAAGAGTAGTTTTATTAGGCTGATCAGTGATCAAGTGTCTCTGCTGAGCGCGCCCATTGTGTCCACTATATATAAATGTTTTGATTGCAACGATGATTATTGGCACCCTACTTGCAACTTTATATGAAATGATAGATACCAAAAGCTTGTGAAGAGTATGGGCGCATTCACCAAACAGATTTGATTAGACTTGAACAGAAGAACTTGCTCCCTAATGAATTATACATTTTCAATGTTCGCGCATTCGGCAGAGACACTTGATCACTGATCAGCTTAATATTAAAATTAAAAATTATTTAGCATACTTTTAGGAGGTCATTCTAATTTGACATTTGGAAAAGCTTCATATAATATCCAATCAAACACAAGTGAACAGTAAGCTACGTAAACTATAATGAAATATATCATTGATCAGGGAGCAAGTTCTTCTGCTGAACACGGCCAATGATATTTCTAGTTTGAAGTATCATGATATAGGAGCATGTATAAACGAAATAGTACACTCCTTTAAAGTAATACTGATACCACCAGCTGTAATTGTATATCGATAGACTAGTTATCGATAACATTAGGCGTGTTTTGTGCACTGTTGGTAAATATGAGCTTTTCAATCGGTTGTAAATTATTATAAAAAATTATAAAATATTGTCAAAACTAACTTTGACTACTTATAAGTGCAATTTACTGGGTGACGCAGGAAACCATGCCTCGATTTTGTTTAAAAAGCCTATTTTCCCATCACCTAAAAATTATTTTCTACACAATACTTCATATGAATAGAAACACTTTTGTAGAGCTTTGAAATCAGAATGCTTTTGAACAGCTGTACTTATATGAAGTAATGTCATTTGAGATCAGGCCTTAAAGGCGTTGTTCAGCAGAAACTATTTAAGGTATAGTTTATTTCTGATTATATACTGAATACGACCATTGTTTATATTGCATACTTTAAGGATCGAATACAAAACATGACTGGAATTCGAAAAAACGCTATACTTAAGTTTTCTCATACCATCTTCCAGGGCTAAGGGCCAGGGAAGGGCTAAGGGAAGCTGAAATCTCAGTCAAATAAACTTGCTCACTAGAAAAAACGTAGGCACAAAATATATTCGACATTTTTGTCACCTGGTTTGCATTAGGCCAAATAAATTTTTACTATCATGTAGGCACAACTCAGCATACAAACATTCCCTCTCTCTCTCTCTCACTCTCTAGCATATGTAGACATATATGTGGGTGCATTATTTCTAATTAGTAAAGTTTGTCTGTCAACTTAGGGAACGGCATGTGAGCAAGCAAGCGACAGCAATGGGAAAACTTCTTTGACTTTTGCCCAAACAGGCGGCAAATCAAATTGAAGCCAACGGCAAAAAAAAAAAAAAACACACAACAATCCAATTGAAAATCACAAATCCAAACAGGCAAAATGATGTTGTTTGCCACATTTTCCTTATACAATGGGGAAAAAAGTTAATGAGCATCGTCGTCGCTGATCCATTTGGCTGCCGGTTGACTGTCATTTACATGGGAAGAACTTGAAACTTTTAGTCAAAAGGCAAACGGAAAGCGGCAAACTCGTTACTCAAACACAGACACACACACACACACACAAATTTAGAAGGATAAACCGTTTAAATTGGACTCAAAAATGTATATAAATACAATTTACCTGTTGAGAAGGTTAAGGTTTAAGAAATAAACAATTCTCCATTTCTTTTCTTTTCTTCACTCAATTACGTATTCAACATTTTATGTGTAGTTTATATTTCCGGACTTGTATATAGGTATAAGGTGAACTCAACAAGAGTGCGTCGAAAAATGGACACTCCAGTGGCTCGCGAGCCGTAAAGCTACAACTTCCAGAACGGCAAAGGTCACATAAACCTGTTTGCTTTTTATACCTATAAAAATGGTTAAAATGGACATTATAAAGTTATGCTAAAGTATGTAACAGTGAGAAGGAAACATTTGCGACCCTATAAAGCATATATATTCTTGATCTGCAACAATAGAAGAATGTATTTAGCCATCTGTATGAACGCGTCGATCTTAGAAACTATAAGAGATAGAGCCAAGTGCTTTGGATTGTATGATGGTGAATACCATACGCAGATCGAGTTATTTTCAGATTTGGAAAATTTTCTCCCCCTCGACAAACCTCAAAAAAGTGTTACATATTAACATTTTAACTAACCACAAGCGTTATTCATGGGTTTTACTAGAGGCATGCAAAGGGATGTTATTTTTACGGATTTTAGTAAAGCATTTGACAGTGTTTTTCACACTTTACTAATTTTAAAATTGCGATTGTTGGGCTTTCCGTTAGGGCTTCACCATTGGATCACATCTTATCTTAAGGCCAGAACTCAAAAAGTAGTTTTTAATAATTCTATTTCTTGTCCAGTTTTTGTGACCTCTGGAGTTCCCCAAGTAATACATCTTGGCCCTCTTCTCTTTGTGTTATTTATAAATGATCTTCCTAATATTCTTAAACATTCCCGTGCACTTATGTACGCGGATGATCTAAAAATCTTTTTAAGTCACACTTCTCTTTATGATGTTGGATCACTAATTCCATTATTACGTATGCACGAATTGAATCTGTCCATAAGCATTTCCTCTTGTTTGCTCTGCGAATCCTACGTTGGGACCCACTATTAAGACTCCCTCCTTACATATCTAGGCTCAAACTTCTAGATTTACCATGATGGGATTAATGCTCCTGCGCAAACTCATTGAAGGTAATATCGATGCATCAAACCTACTGTTTATATTAACTTTAATGTTCCTTCGAGACAAACTAGGAACTATATTCCCTTAGGGCTTTCTAATGTCTCTTTTTTGTATGCTTCTAATTGTCCATTTCGAGTCCTCTGCAGGGATTACAACAATTACTCTTTCCTTCGCAATGGTTACAGTTCCGACAGACTTAAATTTTTAGGTATCTCAGTTACACTAACTAAATTTCCCCCATCGAATAGAAGGGAATCCTTTTTCACTCTACAACCTTTCTTCCTCCTTATTTCCTTATCTACCAATAAAATATCTAAATTTAACTGTTTCAAAATGATGAAGTTGCTAATAACTAAATAAATGAATAAATAAATATATCTATTCTAAAACGCACAATCAGATCGTTTGAAAAATACGGGAGTTATGGAAGAAAAATATTTTTCAGCCATTCAATAGGCAACACACTAATAAAATGGTTTTTGAGGATGCATTGGCGTCGAAAACTATATTATATAATAACCAGAATCACTTTTGAACCGGTTCAATCAGGTTCAAATTTAAGTTTGAACCGGGAATATATCTTATAGCATATTAACAACCCACACATTGAATTTCCAATTCATAGCTTCTATCATAACTAAACTATGGCTCAGAACCTCTTTTGCACCGATTTGGTAAACTGGTTCGGAATTAGACTTGAACCAAGTAAAATATATTATTCCGTATAATGAGTTTATGGGCCCTGTTCCGAATTTCGAGTCGATTTTCGTGTAAACGATTGCATTTCGAATTCAAGTTGAATAAAAGTATATGTAAGTGACAATCAAATCTGTGGTTACTAGATTCCGTTGTCCGATAATTTAGATATGGCTCTTTAACATTTTTTAACTGGTTCAAACTGTTTCGGAACCGGTTTTGTTTCGGAAAAATATTTAACTCCTTGTTTACAAATCGCACACCAAATTTAATTTTATAAGATAAAACTCTTAACCACTTTATTAACCGGGTAAAGACCGATTTCGAACTGGTTTAAGCACTTGCGAAAAAGCCTATGACTCTGACTTGAACGAAGTGTGAAAATTGTATGAATATCGTTTAGCAGCTTAAGGATGGATATTAAATTTAATATATATGGGCATTTCCACTATGTCGAACGGGACCGTAAAACGCTTTTAAGGTAAAACGGATTTTTATTTTGTCAGAAGGCTTTACTAATAGCTCTTAATAAACCCTAAAATTGGTGCTAAGGTTGATTTTAAGCATTTTTTACTTTTAAAAATAATTGCAAAAACCAAGGCATTCGCACGGGACAAAAACAGACCAACAATTCAAAAGCCGATTTCAGCGAATCCTATGGCAACATTTCAATGTAATAAATTTTTAAATGTTGTTCATTGCGGTCACTTCAAAATTATTTTTATTTTACCCAAAAAAACCTAATACTTTTTTTAAAAATTCAATGTAAAGCACTTTCGCACGGAACATTTATTTCCATTACGTTAATTATGTTATTTCCTTTGCTCTTTTGACAAAATTAATGTTATTCCTTTGCTCTTTTGACAAAATCATATACAAACAACCTTAGTATAAATATTTTTAAATCAACAGAAGTTTCCAATGTATATTTTCTCATTATATAATAACATCATAAAATCCAAAAACAATAAATTTTTTCAAAAATATTGCATCGCCCTTTAACTTTTCTCTCCACCGTTTGCAACTCTTTTTATTTTTTCGCTGCCGTTTTTGCTCATTTCGATTTAAAAAATTTAAAAATGTAAGAAAAAATGTTAAATTTCACTCTTACGATGTCGCACGGGACCAACTTAATATACCGAGTTGACATATCTTCATATTTGTCAGCAAGGGTTTTTTCATTTGAATAAATATGAATATTGGATAAACTTTTAGCATGTACTTCTGACGCACTGATAAGTATTATTGTCTTTCACTGTCGAACGGGACATCAAAATATGCAATAAAGTAAATCAAAAAATTATGTTTTTATGCATTTTTTTGACTCTTTGTATCTTCAAAAGATTTAATAAAGCAAAAGTCAGTGCATAAAAAAAGAGACATTTATAAATTTATATCACATCAAAAAGTTAAGTGGAAATATTAAAATGAGAAAATCATGTTTAAGATCATGTTTAAGAATGTCAAAAATCTTTCTAAAACTGATACATTAATTCATGCAAAAGTACAGAAACGTGGCTGAATCAACAGGTACTTGACTTGTCAAAGTCATGAAGACGCCAGTTTTACACAATTTGTTGTACTTCTCTATTTTTTTTGTTAAAGTCTTCTCTACTTATAAAAAAAAAGTGCAATAATGTTAAAAACCTTGATTTCATTCCTCTTCCCCTTCAAAAACTGATTTAATTTCCTGTACTTTGTGACGGCTTTAAAGCTGCCTTTGATGGCCTTTAACAAGCCTCACACCTTCTCATCAAATGCGAAAGCTTCAATCCATTAGTCATTTTGATGGGAGATTGGGAGGGGATTGAAAAAGGATGAAAAGGGTGCTTTGGTCGGCTGAGCACTTGAGACGAGCTCCACAGCGCGTCCAGTAACTTTAAATTGCAATTGCTGCTGCTGCTGCATTGTTGATACTTGCAATGAATATAGGTACATATACATACATACTAAGTGTAAAGGGTGTTTTATTTTAGAGATGTTGAGAGTGTATATAATTTCAAAACTGAGAATTGGTATTTGATTTTATGGAACTTCATAATCTTGTGTAATAAATATAAAGAATTTAACATTAGAAAAGTGAATTTCTAAAATAAAAAATGTTGGTCCTTCGAGCCGGATGTTTGAAATTCGCTCATAACTGTGTTAGGCTTGGTCGGTTACCCACCTAAACGAAACATAAAATTACTGAACACAAATAACCAGAGCGTTGCCATATCTGAACAATTTATGACAGAGGTAAATGAAACCTCAAAAAATATAACCCTTTATAGGGTTTCCCTGGGGTATATTAAACCAACTGAATCAATTTATGATTACGCCGTACCTCATGGTTAACTCAACTCTGTCGCCATTTTGATGCAATTTTTAATTTGCTTTGGAATTTTTTCTTTTTTTTTTTGTGCTCACTGCCCACTCTCGCTCTCTAATGATGCAGAAGACGATGACGACGATGATGATGATGATATAAAAGTGGGCACTGGCTGGTATACAAAATGTAATTACAGCACAAATGCAATACAACAAATTTTTCAACCTCCCCCTCAATGCTGGCCACAACTTTTCACAATTTTAACTTCAGTTGCAGCCGCCGCCACAAAATAAAAGAGAAAATCAAATTTATTTTTTTTTTGCTGTGTTCTTTTTTTTTTTTATAAATAAACCACAAAGCCTCATCCTCAATCGTACTCTTCAACTGGCTCCTCCTGGTGGTTTTTCTGCTCGTTTTTCATTTGTGTAGTGGACTTTTGGATTTATGCGCGCACTTGAATTTGCATTTGCACCAACAATAGCAAAAAGCGGCCGCAACAATGAGAGTCCTCACCCTACCTCCTGGGAAAAGCGTAGGAGCGTTCAAGTGAAACAAGCGACTTTAGCAATTAAATTCTCATTCAAAATAATTTGGTTCAACTTTAACATGCCAAACGGAGCTTATAAATAACTCGTGTCTGATTAATATAAATGCAGCAAACCATTTTACGGTAATTTATTGAAACACACAACTTCCGGTAGCTGAGCAGCAGCAAAATAGTGGGTGGGTGGATGTGTGTGTGTATATGTGTGGGTGGACAACCGCAAAAACCCCAGAATTTAATTCTATTTCTGCATCAAACAAACAAAAAATACGGAATTATGCACAAAGAGGATAAATATAAAATTTTAAATATATGCTCTATAGGGAATAAATAAAATTGCACTTGGTAGTAGAGCTCACCCAGTATTTCAGGTGGTGTCAAGCCTAAGCATTTCATCAATTAGTGGCTCTTAGTCAAGTCTTGGGGAACAGCATTCAAGGAGCTTCTAAAATACACTAGCTAAACTTCTTACTACTGTTCGCTAGGTATTTCGCTAGCTAAAACAAATTTCAGTCCAAATTTGTATAGCTGGTGGTCAAAGAGGAACAAAAGGTATGCAGCAATGCTTTAATATCTACTGGCTGCTGTTTAAAAGCTAATAGCAAAGCTTTTCGAAGTAGTTGTAATTCAGAGCGGGACGCCAAAACGCGCACTAAGTGGATATTTCGGTTCCAAAATGTTGGGGTTTCTTACTTAGGCCAACGACTTATCAATAAATATCAGCAAATCAACTTAGATTGCTTTAGTTGTCAAAAAGATTGTCATAGTCAAAGGTCGCGTTCAGCAGAGACACTTGATCACTGATTAGCTAAATAAATCTACTCTTATTATTTAGCACATTTTTAGGGGGTATTGTTTAATTAACATTTGGAAAAGCT
Source organism: Lordiphosa mommai (assembly GCA_018904225.1). Taxonomy (NCBI): domain Eukaryota; kingdom Metazoa; phylum Arthropoda; class Insecta; order Diptera; family Drosophilidae; genus Lordiphosa; species Lordiphosa mommai. Next base: position 1,557,495 of record JAEIFT010000025.1, on the reverse strand, counting down.
TTATGTTCATATCATATTAAAAATAAGAGTAAAAGTAGGCTACGTAAATTACAAAGAAATATATGATTGATCAGGAAGCAAGTTTATCTGCTGAACACGGCCAATAATGAGGTCTTGCCAAGAGTTCAAGGTATTTCTAATGTTATTATCTGCCCTATCCTTTTTAATCTGTTATAATTGTATTGTTCGTTTGAAACATCTTAAACCTGCACCTATACTTGGGGTACATTTGTACCCCACGCCGCTTTTAACTTATATCAGACAGAGTTGAGTTAACCATGAGGTACGGCGTAATCAGAAATTGATTCAGTTGGTTTAATATACCCCAGGGAAACCCTATAAAGGGTTATATTTTTAAAGAATTCATGTTTTTGTGCTAAGTACATTTTTGGAATATGTATCACGCACGTTAACGAAATATTTTAATATATATAAAAAATACAGGAATTAAAATACTGAAATGAATACCGAAATAATTATTGAGAAAAAAGATCTTTAACTTCGGTACGGAAGATTTTTTGGTAGGGGTATAATTAATTTTCAAAGTAACGCGTAACGCTTAGCGCTCTCACGGACACAGCATACACATTCAAAGTATATCTCCAAACAATCGCCTATCCAACCGTCGCATTTCAATTAAACTTTCGTGAGAGCAACTGAGAGCAGTTGTCATAGCGGGCGAATAAAAACTGAACAGAAAAATATTACAACAAAAATGTATATTGGCTTGACAGAACGGAAACCTTTGCAGCAAACCTACAGCCATGTTCTCAGTTCCACAATAGTTTTGTGATTTGGAGAGCAAATTTGGTGCAAAAATCGGTTTGAAATCACAAAACTTTTGTGGAAGTGGAATTCAGATCATGGCTGATAGTTCTTGTTATTATATATTATTGAATTGATGACCTCAGTCTCTACTTGCTGGTCATATCAAATGAAAACAGTGAGAGTTAGGGAAAGGGAAGGGAAGAGAGAAGGTTGACCAGGCTTGACTTCGTGATTTCAAGTCACGACCAATTTAAAAACTTCAACCGATACACAAAAAAACCAAGAACTTTGTACTTGAATCAAGTACAAACGGTGTCAATATTACGGAAAGTACGAAAACTTTTAATTTAATTAAAGAGTTCTTAGATCTTAGATTACTTGATACTAGACAATTACGAGACAAATTAAGTACATTTCGAACTAGATCTTTTTGATCATTCTTTTATGTCATAAAAGTCTTAAGTCAATCCCGATTAACTTTTAAATCAAGAATTTTGCGTACTTAAAATAACAACAAAATGTTTTTCATTGAATTTTAATAAATTCGCTCAAAACATTCTTCAAACCAAATAAGAGTACATAAATTAAGTACAAAATGTTCCCATTAAATTATTAAGCTATTTCCAATTTGTGCTTGAAACGATGTCTCTGTATCGAATCAAATATGGCTAAAAACTATCTTATGGCCTTGCACTAATCAAAGTCCCAGAAGGTATAACTGTAGGCCAGAAATCTACCATCCTAAAGTGATAGAACCAGTTGGGAATCTTAAGCACAAAATCGTGTTGAAATATTCAGCATTTTCCATTGCATACTTTTTTGGTTTGGCATTGTAAAGAATATTTCGGACTTAATCTAAGAAATTAAGAAGTTCGAATTTTTGTACTTAAATTAAGAATGCGTATTCTAGAATTTTTCGACTAACTGGAAGTACGAAAAATAGGTTTGTTCGTTTGAAGAGTCGTTTTTGGACTTAAGAATGTTTCATACTTAATTTAAGTACACCCAAAAACAAAATATCATATATATGTACAAAACGACATAAATTTCATCCCGATTGTAGGAGAATTATGACAGTCTTTTTTTCCCGAGTGTTCTGTCTTCTCACTGTATATGAATTTTTTTCATTCTATAGTTTACATATCATATTTTAGTTATCTATTACCTCGCTTATACACACAAAGTTCATTATGATAAATGCCCTTCAAAGTATGCTATGTTTATGAGTAGGAATTATTAAGGAACATTTTTCTGTTATATGTGCTTGAGCACTAATTTATTTTGTATAACTATAACTGCTCCTACAATATGAACAAATTTAATGTGTAAATTGTGCCTGACGCTTCTATAACCGACTCGATCAATTAGATAATTATTAAAGCAAATTAAGTTTGCATACTTTTAAGGGCGGTATGTATAAACGTAGTAATTGAAGCATTGTTAAATTCAAAATAAAATTTGTTTTTATTCTCATACAAATGTGCTGGGGTAAGAATGTACCCCACAGACGGTCCACTTCAGTTTAAACCATGAACGATAGCAAAGTTCAACTATCTCTCATTTTATTTTCAAATCTTTGGATATGAATATCATTAAGCCTTTTCAATAGATAATACTTTGTTATAATTTTCAATACTTTCAAGAAAATATTGAGACTATGATTTTCAAAGCGAGCTGTTTACCTAAATTAGGAAGGAGGGGGGTTTAGTTTTGTTAAAAATTAAATTTCATATTAAGATCCAGCTCGAGCCTGCTTAGAAAAGTTCGTTAAAACCAGTAACAAGAACTATAAATAATAAAAGCTTTTAAGAGTGGTTTAAAGTTAAGCAAACAGTTTTCAATTATTTAGTGCAATATTTAAAATATTTACAAACTACTTTTTGGCAACTTGCTTTCTTCGGTAGGATTAAAAGAAACGCTTAACAAGGACAACAACAATGATTTAGCTTAGAAGTAGGCAATGCAAGTTGCTCACTTGTGAGCGTGTGTGTGTTCGATACTTGTGCATATTTAACCAAAAAGCAAAGCCAACTGCAATTGCTTCATGTCAAACATGCTGCCAATATTGCCGGCTTCTGGGCTTCTCTGGTCTACTCTGGTCCTGACTGATTGACTAAGTTTCAGGCAGGTGGCAGATGATGCTAGTTCGTGTCATTTGTATAGTATCACAAACACAAATATATGCACGCACGCACACACATAGAAAGGGAAGGCAGTGTGTGTGTGTCGGTGTCTAACTTAATTGCAACTGTCTGGCTGGGTTTGGTCTGGAGGTTGTCGCGTGTGTTTATGCATATGATATGCAAATATTGTGGTATCAGTGTAGACACACACACACACACACACACACACACACACACACACGCATACAAAATTGCCTGCGTCTGTCCTGTGTCATCGTAGGCCACATGGCTGCTTGTTAGATACTTGTAGCTCGTAATTTTTGCTGCCACACACCTCAGCGGGCAAAACAACAGCAATTTACACAACACATTTGCTTAATTTATATTTATAACTTTTCACTACTACACAAGTCTGTGCAGTGCTCTGGCCCAGCTCTTATATGTGTTTTCCCCCCCACTTACATTTGCATAATCGTTGCCAATGAGAGAAAATGCAAGTTGCAGGAGACACGAATTAAACGCAAGTTTAATTGCCATTGAAAGTGTAATTAAAATTTGGGGCCTACTTAAGGCAATATTAGAATGGATGGCATAAGTATAAATGTTGCCTAGGATATTTGGTTAACTTCTGCAAGCCGAAAAGCAACAACTGCAACGCTAACAGAAAAGCTAAATGATTTGTTGGTGTCACTTTTAATTATTTTGCCTCTGGCTATGAGATAAATGATTGACTTTTCGTTAAGCTTACTCTTATGTGGAGTGTGCGAATTAGTAAAGCAAACTACGAAGTTATAATCGACCCTTTCGTCCGTTTGAAATAACTTAACCCTGCTTAACCAGTCTTTGGGGTACATTTGTACCCCAAGCCATCGACTATCTGTAGTCACATTCATTAGTCTTACCATATATTTTAGCTATGATTAGCATTGTCGAAGCTTCGAAAATAAAAATAATATTACACACTATTCAAAATCTAATTCCAATTGATCTTTCAAAATATAAAGCTATCTAATTTATGGAATTGCAAATTCTACTTTTTGTAATTCTACAACAATTTGTTCATATGTTGGACTCTTTATACCCGTTACTCGTAGAGTAAAAAGGGTATACTAAGTTCGTGCAAATGTATGTAACAGGCAGAAGGAAGCATCTCCGACCCCATAAAGTATATATATTCTTGATCAGCATCAATAGCCGAGTCGATATAGACATGTCCGTCTGTCCGTCTGTCTGTCTGTCTGTCTGTCCGTCCGTCTGTATGAACACCTAGATCTCAGGAACTATAAGAGCTAGAGCTACCATTTTTTCAGTGTAGTCTTGTATCTTCTGCACGCAGATCAAGTTTGTTTCAAATTTTTGCCACGCCCCCTCCCGCCCCCGCAATATGAAAAAACCTCATATCTACCACAATTTTGAAAATAGATTGTTTGAACCTTCTAGACATATATTTTAATCATCATTACCTATCGATCCGCCATACATCATTTTTCGATCAGATGAACGATAGAAAAGTTCCCGCCCCCGCAATTTGAAAAATTCCTCATATCTACCACAATTTGGGCAACCTTACCCTGAGTAACGGGTATATCGAAGTCGAGCAGGGCCGACTTCAACTTACGCTCTCGTTTTTTTTAAGTGTTATCAAAAAATATATTTTTTATATAAAAACTCACTCATTTTCCAACAAATTACGGTTACCAGTTGAGAAAACTTACCTGTAAAAATAAAAGAAAATATATAGAAAAATTAATTCATAAAATATATGTTTATTATTAAAATTACATTTACCTCGTTTATACTCACAAAATTTATCATGATAAATGCCCTTCAAAGTATGCTATGATCATGAATAGAAATAATTAACGAACATTTCTCGTTTATATTTGCCTTAACACTAATATATTTTGTATAACTATGTCTGTCTACCCCAAAGACGTATGCCGAACATTTCAATATTTTGAGTAAGCTAAATATTTTGAAACTTATTTTGTAAATGTTCGTGTTACTTATACAAAGGATTGACTAAGAGGAAAATCATTGATTCTGACTCATATACAGGCCCTTATAACGTCCTTGGGGTACATTTGTACCCCAAAAATGTTCTCTTGCCTGTTCCGGTTTTTATTGTCGACTAAATTTGTCAGTTGCCAATGTGGTACCTGCTTTGTTGTGCTAAACTGATTGGTTTTAAGCGTTTGATGTTGAATTCGGCCAATTGAAAGCAAAAATTAAGGTTGAATACTAATTACCTCGATCGTTTATTATAAAAGTTAACATGTACTGCATGATATTTCACTTAAGTGAAAATGGAATCAGGCTTAATAATGTTTAAATATTCTTAAATCTTTAGTGGGAAGATTTTGGGGTACAACTGTACTCCAAGGACGTGTAATACTAAACCCGAAACCGAAAAGGCGACAACAGATTTGTCTTTGTTGCTTTTGTAATTTTGCAGTTTCCAACTTTAAGCCCTATACGGACCTGCGAAGCAAGTAATTTAGCTTACTTCAGCATATATTACGTCAAGGTGGAACTTAAGTGTAGTGTAGCCAGATTTATAAAGAAATTTCACCAAATCTTGAATTTAGTTCTATTTTTCAATTACCATCGCGCTGGTCACACTACTCGATTGCCTTCAAGCCTTGCTGACCAACATCTTTAAAAAAACTTGCTATGAAAACTGTTTTGATCTCGCCTCACACCAAGCAATGAGGACATTTTATTTTGCATAATCAAACTTTATTAACACTATTTTAATTCTTTTGCGTATTTGAAGCAGTGTATTATTTCTATTTTTGCTATTTTTATTAAGTAATTGCAACCCTTGTTAAAACGAGCATTTACATCTGTATTAAATCTTCAACACAAACGCACTAAGATTTACCTTAATAAATTTAATTTCAGCTGTTTGCTGATGGTGTCAAGGCAGAAGAAGGGTGAAGTAACATAGTTTGCATCAATGTTTCTTCAGTTGCTTAAAGTAAAATAAAGCCCACATAGCTAACATAGGATCCAATCATGTGCTGTTAAGCGCAACAGTACTTCTCAGCTCCGTATGAGCTCAAAATAAAGGGGTAAAGGAATCATTACCTCTGCTTCTTCTTTCCACAAATTTTGTATAAAACTTCGCGTTACTTCGCAGGTCCGTAAAGGGCTTTACAGTTAACAATTGCAAGGAAAGGCGTTTGGCAAAAAGCCTAATAAAGATAAGATAAGTACAGTCAACTGTCTTTTTTTGGTGTTGAATGCATAAGATGTTTATGTGGTGAGCAAATACAACTTCTTGACCTCGAGCCTGTCAAAACTCGCTTAGTAACATTCGAAAGGTTGTCAGATAAAATACTATTAATTTGATACAAAAAATCAATGTGTTTTAAAACAGTAGAAAAAAGTTTCTACTTTAAGTAATTTCTCTTGATTTTTATTCTCCGTCGTCTGTCGCAGTTAAAGTTTCGTCTATATGGAAAGGCGATTGCAAAGCATAGATCTTAAAAAACTTTGTTTTTTTTTATTCTTAAAATAAATATCCCAAAATTAATCCATTATATGTCAGATGTCCTAAATCAAACCATAATAAATCATAAACATTTCTCTATAAAGGATTTTCCTAACGATTTCATATATGGTACTCTGCCAAGTTTTAGATTTTATAATTATCTACGGAAAGCAGTTTCATTGCTGTTTAAAAAAAACTTCATGTGGGAGTCCTTCATTAGGCTTTATACCCACATATGCGAGCATGTAAACTGCTGCCCAGGCATTTGGCACAAACACAAATGCAATTTGTGTTACTTCATTCCAGTGCGCACTTTTCACTTAATTGCACACATTTACCCATGCACACACACACACACACACACACCCTCGTACAACTATTCAAATCATAAAATTAGCACTCTTACACACAGAGTAAAATCAATTAAAATACAAAAGCGCCCACTGACTGCAAACAGCTGAAAGAAAGGAAAAAAAAACCCAATGGGAAATGAAGAAAATCTCTTGGCTACCGCATAACGGCGTCAGAGGCATGCCGAAGGGGCTGCGGGGAGGGAGTTGAAACAAGACTATTAAGTTTTTTTTTTTTGTTGCATAACTTGCGGTGCGCTGGTGGCCAAAACATTCACGCAGGTGCGCTCTGCGTGTGCGTGTGTGTGTGTGTGTGGATACCTGATACAAAATGCAAATGCTTTAATTAAAAGCTTTGCAGCTTCACCGAAGCGTCGAGAGTGTTGCATAGTTTTTGAAGGTTTTCCAGCGCGTGCCACAACATTGTTGAGATGCTGCTAAGCAGATAAGTAGAAAGAAGGAGACAGAAATTCTGATATTTTTTTTGGTGATTTTTGTTGTTGTTTTCATTGCATACTTTTAGGCGAGATTCTCACGCAATTTTTGCTTCCCTTTTTCTTTTACTTGGTTTTTGCATAAATTTCGATGCTTTCGCAACAAAAAATAAAATAAAAATATATACTTAAGTTTGCCATGAGTACTCGTAATAACTGGAGATTATTATGCCACAGTTTTTCTCATATTCTACTTATGGAGTGCTGTAAATGTCTACATAAAATGTTGGCGAATTTGTTAATAAGGTTATGGCATATATGAAGGGGGTTGCTTTTTTTTTGGCGTTTTACCATTCTCATGCTCTCGGTGGCACAGTGGATGGAAATGGCTAAATTTCAGGCAATAGGAAATAAGTAAAACTAAAATTGTGAGCTCCAAAAAAAGTGCTGCCAACTTATCGAGTGACAAAAATAAATTAATATGTATGTAAATAATAATGTCAACTGTCAAATAAGGGGACTCAAATTGTTATTGAAGCTGACCACATAAATTTTTATTTTCAAATGCAGGACGATCACTTCAACAATACACAAAATAAAAGCTGTCAACTCGATAAAAAAAAAGTAAAGAGTGCTGCCAATCTATTTTTGAATGTCATTTGAAATAAATTAAATCAAAAATGCTACATATATAACATTTTGTAATAAAATGAAAAATACTCTCTGAAATGAGCCCAAAAAAATAGCTGCCAACTTAATAAGTGACTCAAATTGCCATTAGTGCTGCCCACATAAGTTTGTATGGTAAAATGCGGGACGATCGCTTTAACAATACACAAAAAAAATCGGACAACTTGATAAAAGTGTAAAGAGTGCTGCCAATCTATTTTTTGAAGTCATATGATTTAAATTAAATAAAAAGTAACTCTACAAATTTGAAGTAAAACTTTCCTAAGAGCTTTAAAATGTGCTGCCAACTTAATTAATTATCAAATAAAAGCTCCTAACTTAAATGTCTGTAATTGGACCTGCCAACTTAATGCAAAAATTCAAATAAGCGAAAATAAATTGGGCCTTGCAGCGAAATGTTAACAAATAAAATATTTTAGCTTAGTTGTTGGCAATTTGAGCTGCCAACTTAATGCGAAAATTATAATATGCGAAAAGAAATTGAGCCTTTGCAGCCGAATGTTAACAAATGAAATATTCTAGCTTAGTTTTTGGCAATTCGAGCTGACAACTTAAAGAGAAAACCAAAATATGAGCAAATAAATTATCAATTCGCTGTCAAATCGAGCTGCCAACTTATTTTTTTTTATCAAATAAGCGTTCCTCACTTAAATGTCGGAAATTGGAACTGCCAACTTAAAACAAAAATTCAAATCTGTGACAAGAAATTGGGCCTTTGCAGCCAAATGTTAACAAATGGAATACTCTAGCTTAGTTGTTGACAATACGATCTGCCAACTTAATGCGAAAATTTTAATGTGCGGAAAGAAATTGAGTCTTTGCAGCCAAATGTTAACAAATGGAATATTCTAGCTTAGTTGTTGGCAATTCGAGCTGCCAACTTAATGCCAAAATTTTAATATGCGAAAATAAATTGGGCCTTGCAGCGAAATGTTAACAAATGGAATATTCTAGCCTAGTTGTTGGCAATTCGAGCTGACAACCTAATGCGAAAATTTTAATATGCGAAAAAAAATTGAGCCTTTGCAGCCGAATGTCAACAAATGAAATATTCTAGATTAGTTTTTGGCAATTCGAGCTGCCAACTTAATGAGAAATTCATAATATGAACAAAGAAATTATTAGTTCGCTGTCAATCAGAGCTGCCAACTTATTTTTGTTATCAAATTAAAGTCCTAACTCAGTTGATGATAAATGGAATTGCTAATTTAATGAGAAAACCATAAAATGCTGAAGAAAGCCATTAGCATGTTGCCAGATGGAGCTGCCAACTTAATTTTTGTTATCAAATTAAAAGTCCTAACTCAGCTGATGATAAATGGAGCTGCTAATTAAATGAGAAAATAAAAATATGCTCAAGGCAAAGATGGAGCTGCCAACCGAATTTATATTACCAAAAGGGATAATTACATACAGAAGGGATAATTGACTACAGCTGGCTCTTAGATAGAGTTGGCAATACCTGTTTAATACCTTTGCAGAGCTGGCGCCAAAAGCTGTTGAAGGTGACCGGATGGCTAAAAGTTACAAAATATAACAAATTTTAGGTGGGGTCGAACCCTGACTTATCGCTAAAAAAGAAAATGCTTACCTAATCTTTAATCACCAATAAAGTCAATTGGGCAAATGGAGCTGCCAACTTAATGTGAAAATCAGAAGACGTCCAAAGAAAATGTCAGCTTTTTGCCATTTGAATAAGCCAGCTTAATTGTTGACACATTGAGCTGTTAACTTTGTACAAAGAATACAAATATGCATGAATTAGTTGCCCAATGAATGTAGAATGAAGCTGTTAGATATTTGTTATCAACTGAACGAGGCAAAGTCAAAAACTAATTTGAGTAAGCAAAACAAACTTTTGTTACTATTTCTATCGAACAGCTTTATGCATTAAAAGGCCTGCCAACTCATTCACGGGTAGGTATTGTATATATGAACAAATTGAAGTTTAACAAAGTTTATATTATTGAGCAAAATACACAAACTTTATTTACGCACTCAAATTAAAAAGTGTGGCAACCTTGTTGCAAAATAAAGCTGTCAATCTAACTTGTGTTAGCGACTACTGAGAGATGAAAGTTTGTGTAATTTGAAATAAAGTTGTCAACCCAATGGGGAAATTCAACTTTTACGCAAAAAGCAGAAGAGGAGAGCTGTTAACAAAATGTTTACAAAATTCCTATGACAAAAGGAGCTGCCAACTTAATGTTTAAGTAATTAAAAATGCAAAATTCAAATTAAAGTCTGTGCAACAAACTAGGCAAAAACATTAAATTAAAGTTTCGCCCTACAAAACCAAATTAAATTTGTAAAATTTCCACTTGATATATTCCAAGTAACATGAGAAATTTCTGACAGAAAAAAATCTCAGTCTCTTTCCCATTGTGACATGTTGACTCCACAAGAAATTACATAATTAATTGATAGCAACTTGATACTTATTTTGGACCCTCCGCCCTTTTTTTGTCGCAACAGTAGCAAAACGAAAATAGCAGCAGACAAAGTTGGAGAGAAAATGATGGCGACTTCATTAGAGGACGACAACTACAACAACAATTCTGGTAAAACTTCAGAGTCAATACATGAAACCTATTAGTTGTGTGTGTGTGTGTGTAGGTAAATCGCGGCAAATGAGTTGGCAAAACTGCAGAAGCAATGAGCATTCAGCCACAGGACAACGACGCAGATGATGGGGGTATATACAGACAGCATTTTTATCATGCTGAACTAATTGCAGAGCAGACAGAGAGCCAGAGAGGACAACCAGCACCAGCCAAAAGGACGCGCCACAAGCCGCACAGCAGGGCGCCAGCAGGTCCTGCATATGAACGTGTGTGTGTGTGTGTGTCCTGCGTCCTGTATATGCCATAACATAAATTCTCATAAGCGTAATGCTTTGAAATTGGAGCAAACTGTGTTACCACCAACCCACCCAACTATCAACCACCAACAAGGCACAGTGGTTAATACATTAGAGAAATGTGCAACGAAATTTAATTCCAAAAAAAAACTAACATCTTTTTCATATTCAAATTTCTTGAGTTTAAGAACGCCATCAGCGCAACGGCGACGGGCAGCACTACACACAGATGGTGTGGCGCTACATTTAAAAGTTATCATTTATATAGAAACTTTGGCAGGTACAAAATATTTTAATATATATATCGTAATTGTTTTTTTTTAACTTCGTGATTCCCACAAAAAAACGTACATTGGAAAAACTAATGAATCCCAAAATGTCTTCTATGTATTCTATCTAGGGAATCAAGCCAAAAGCTGAATGTTTTAGGGTCGCTACCAATAAAATAAATTTTAGTGCATACATACTACTTCGCATAGATCAGAACTTCAAATATGCAAATGTCTAATATTCTGTTAAGTTCTTTATTTAATATTGTAAATTAATCCCAGAATAGAAAAGTTTTTAAGGAATAAATTGTTAAGGCCATCCAAACAGCGCGATGTTAGCCTTCAGGAGCGTAAAAAGAAAAAGAATCAAGAAAATAATAATGAGGTAAAGTAATACCTTGTAATCATTTTGTTGTTGATATAACAACAGTTTTGATAAGAACTTATTTGAAGTCATTTCCCTTTACTTTAACTTTTAGTTTGACTAAAAATTTCAATATTAAGTCCACTTGAAGGCCCCAGAGGTACGTCAACTAGGCCTTGAAGTACAATTTCCAAAATATGCCGCCGACAGGCTAGTTGTAATAATTCTTTCTTATATATTTTTTGAGAATTATACAAGCTTTATTTCTAAAGCCTGGATTGCAAGCATGCATTTAAGCTCTTTGTTTAAGCCCCAAGACGCGATTGTTTTGAAGAAGGTTCGACCTGTTGACCTTATAATAAAATGACTTAAAAAATTTTATCGACTGCTTATATTTTCAATCATTGTTCCGTCCCAGTGAACAGTCAAAGGGAATAGTCAATCTAGCTTTAATTTCGCTTTAAAACACTGCGCCAATTTGGCTTTATATTGAGATCATTGACGACGAATAGTAATTTTACAGACGCTATATTCAGATGGATCGTATTCAACACTTTTAAGCGTTGATGTTAAATCGACAGCTGGTTTTCTGTGATAGCCTAGTTCCACTGCTATATTTATGTACATCTGAGTTGATGTTGATGGAATTTGTTTCCCAGGGCCTTCTATATGAAAATAAATGTTAAATGGATGTACATCAATTCATCATGTTGGTACTCGCCCCAAAACAAACTAAGTACATCCGAGAAGTTTAACATATGTTACTCCATGTTTTTTTGACGCCTTTTTTTTATGTGCTGGTTCGAATCCTGTTAATGGATGATCTCTTTTTTTTCCTTTAAGGTTTTTTTTATTCTTTATTTTTATGCTTATGCTTTTAATTTCCGTTACTCGTAGAGTAAAACAGGTATACAAAGCTTATGCAAATGTTAAGTTGTCATCCAAATTTTAACATAACATTAGAGTTAACATGTTAAGTTAAAATTGATAGAACTTTTTGTAGTGGAACATCATGCAGCAGAGGAACTTGGTTATTACCTAACTTACGCACTTCAAGGCTAAAGTGCAGACAATTTAATATTTCCGACATTTTGCATTGACTTGTTAATATTTTCTAGTGCGTATGCTCGCCTTTCACAAGATGCAAGATTTCCCAAAACAATATTGGTTTTATTTATTTCTAAACTCTTCGTGGTTTGAATTCTGGAATCCTGAGGTTCGGTTACTATCGTTTTATAGTAGACTTCTTTTAATAAACCTTCCCTCCTTAATTCACCGAAGAGTTATGCTTAGTATAATCTTTATACATAAATAGACAAATGAATGGTGAAATCGACTCATCAGAGTTGCTTAGTCAAATTAATCTTAGTGTTCTTGTTAGACAGACTTGTAACTTTATCTCCTTATCTTTAAAACGTTGTACGATTAACTATGCGTTTGTACTTGATTTAAGTACAAAGATCTAGGTTTTTTTCTAGTGTACCAGTTTAGCGAAATATAAACCAAGTTACCAATACGGAACTAAACCAAAGTAAAACCTTTTACTGAAACATGAGTTTCGGTACGTACCAGAACCTAAAAACGATTCGTTTTGATTGCCTGATTTCAACTAAGGTATGCGGATTAAAAAACGAACAAACGTAGTAAGAGTAGTAGAAAATATAGTTGATGTCTTAGTAGCCTCCATTTTATAAATGTTTTTATTTACACTTTACAGTATTTTTACAAAAAAAAATACCATGACCATAGCGATTGGCCTTCATTATATTTTGGGAAACCTTGCGCATGTCCGCCTTAATAATTTTTATGATCAAGGAATTAATGTATTTGGGTTTGTACGCAAATTCCCTACGCTATAAATTGCATTTTGTTTCGGATCCATTATATTACATTATAAATAAAAGGTTTCTTTAATCCCAAACCCTAAAAATAATGAAATATTTAATTTTTCGCCTGCTTTGGGTTATTTGGGCAATATGTGCAAATTTAATTTCGTCGATCCACTGCATTCAATGACATGATTGCTACTGTGCGTTATCGAAAAAGCTCATCTTTAGTGCAATTAATGCTGGAATAGTAATATTACTTTTCCTACAGTTCGTCTTGTGGTTGTCTTTCCTAAAACTTTGTAAGTGCCCTGGGTAAATTGTTCGTATTTCATCCCTTATACTTTATGTCTCTGGTTTAATTTCATTTTGTTTAAAAGTAAAGCCGTTTGTTTAGGTCTTAGTTCACTCGTTCTTAGTTCGAAAGTTCAGTCTTTCAATTTAAAAACCATTTTATACTTTATCGTTCAATCGGTCTTAGGTTATGAGTTAATCTTTCAACAGAAGTGTTTTATGGTCTGGTATATTTTTTGTAATGTTTCAATTTGATGGTATTTTTGAGTAATTTTAGTATTTTTTATTTAATTTTTTATAAATTAAATTAAAGCTCCGGTTCCGAACCATTTTATGTATTTTAATAGGTAGAACTGCATGTCCTTCAGCAACTTATATTGTTTTATTTTTTATTTCAATGAATATTTCAATTTGTTTAAATTTCAAGTATTTTTTTGAATTCTTGCTATTTTTTATTCTAATTTTGATATTTTTCGAGCAACTTTTTTCCACTTTGTTTACTTTTGTACCGCTATTAATAATGTTTAACCACAGTGCCTGAACAGCGGGTGGCATGTTATTGAAATTACAATTTGGGTTTCAGTTCACCTTCCTCTTTTTCAATTTAATGAGCTGCCACACTGGTTAAATTAATACAAAAAAATATCTATATTTATATAAAGTCATTGACAAGACACAGACGGACTGAAACAACCCACCGACTTTTCTGATCGAGTTTAGCTCGAAAGTTGTGTGCTTCTGTTGTGCTATTCTTGGGTTGTTAGTGCTGATTTTATTATAATAATAATAAAGCTGAAGCGCGTTGAGCAACAAAGGAGGAAAAAAGAAAATCAATAACCACCCGGGCCAAGGCAAATTTACATATAAGCAAGATGTGAGTGTGTGTGTGTGTGTGTGCACCTCAAGGTTGTGTCAGGCCTGGCACGACATCTCCTCCTCCACATTGTTATAGTCCTAGCTTTCTCTGGTAACTGTTGTTGTTGTTGTCATTGTGGCGCATGTTGCGCCTATGAGCGCCGGTCGGGGGACGAAGAAGTTGGGGAAGATGCCTTTATCCATACCAGAGCAAGGGCAAAACAAAATCGAACAAAAATCGAATAGTTTAAATCGAAACGCGTGCCATCAATTCAACTTGAAGAAGAGGAAGAAGGTTAATGAGGATTACCATTAAATTCCCCAAACTGTGCACATGTAAGTTTATAATTCCTAAGACTAATTTAAGCCCTGACCCACAATCGTAAGCAAAATTATCAATGCCAATAATAGAAAATCTGCCTTTTGTTTTCATAATTCACTTGCAAAATAATGGCAATAAGCTGAAAATAATTGGCATTGCTTGAGTAAAGCTGCATAATTGTACAAACAACAATATGAGGCAAGGGTCAAACAATTCCAAGTGCTTCGCTTTGCGCATCATTTGGTTCCTCCAACACAGACAGCAGGGGGGGGGGGAGGGAACTTGAGTCGAGGAGTTAAGTTCAGTTCAGTTCAGTTTAGTTCTTGACTTGGCCAGTGCACGTTTATTTATTGTGTATTTGCATTATTAGAGCAACTCAACTGTGAAGGGCAGGAAGGAGCACGAGGAGTGACCACCCGTACGACGTGTTCTTTGTCTCGGGGGAGGCGGGGTGGTCCGAGCTCAGAGTCCCTTATATTAATATTGGCAACTTGTTTAGTTGGGAACTTGGTAATTTTGTTAGGGTACACAGAGCCAGCAGCCCCCCCTCTCGGACTCTGTGACTCTGTTAGGGATATAAAATATGAAATATGTGGATATTTTTAGATGCTGCATTTTATACGCAATTACTAGGACCAGTGCCAGCCAGGACCCATCCATGCTTGTTTGTGTTTGTTTAGCTAATAGAATCATATGAAACTTATTTATGTCACACATACACACACACACGCAGACACAGACACCCACAGCAATGCCTGCACTTTGACACGCGTCAAACTCAAAAGGAACAACAACAAAAATATATAGAAATATATAGAAATATATATATATATACATACATACTGGTACGTATGTATATAAAGCTGAATGATAACCAAACTAACATTTACACAGTTGGCAATTTATGCCAGCAAAAAGTTGGTCATGCACACACACAACCAATGGCAAATAGAAGAAATTCTGAAAAATGAGTTGAAATTCAATTGAAATAAGCTGATCAAATTCATACGAGAACGAAGTGTACAGAAAACGTTCGAATTGAAATCATTTGATTTAATAAATTTACATTTGAAATTTAATTTTAAGACCAAATTCAGTAGTTTATGTTCGTGTAATCGCTTAGTTTATAGTTCACGCAGATTTTAAAGTTCTCTGTTTGCATTTGCTCTTAAATTAGCAAAATGCACGGTCGCCATATTTACATTCATGTTTATATAACACTAAACCGTTATGCCCACATTTTGCGAATTCAACAGATATGGTCATAAGATCATTCTTCCCAAAGAAAGAAAAAGAAACCCGAACCCTTGGTACAGAGTATAAAAAAGTAAAAAAAAAAAAAAAACACGGTCGCCAAATTATCGTTTCGTAAGTGAAAATGCCTTAACAACGCAATTAAATATTAACACATTAAACAAATTTAATATATATGACCTTCAGTTACTCAAAAAAAAAGTTTATTGTTAACCTCTGAAAAAAAGCCGAGCCCCTACAACCGATTCGATTCTGTTTTTTTTGGCTCGTTTCTTGGAACTTTCATTATTAATGGCCTTTCCAATTTCCAAACCCTAAAAAATTATACCATTTTTATTTAGCTACTGTTAATAGCCGTCTTGAGAATATGTTATGTGTAATGGCTATAAAGACAAACCAATTTTGTGTATTGTACTTGAGCAACGATCGCTTTAAGGCGTCTTTTATTTCACGGTCGCCAACTTCAACCGTTTGATGCATAAAACGGCGCTTCAATTCACGCAGCTGAAGCTGCAATCTTTTTATTGCGTCCTTTGTTTTGCGGTTGCCAACATTTTCTCTTTGACGGAAGATTCGGTTTCAAAAGAGAGGCATCAATCAGTCTATGCTGCAATTCCTATATTGTGCACTTTAGTGCACAATTTCCTATTTCGAGCTGATTTAACACTAAAGCCTTATACGCACCTGCGAAGTAAGTAATTTAGCTAACTTCGGCATAGTTTACGTCAAGGTGGAACGTAGTATGACCAGATTTATTAAGAAATTACACCTAGACTTGGATTTCGTGGCATTTTTCAACCAGCGCGTTGGTCACACTAATCGATTGGCTATGTAGTTGCTGTTGTTTTGATGAAGATAAGCAACTTCTCGTCAAGCCTAGCTGACCAACAACAACTTTGAAAAATAGAAGGCTAACATCGGCTACGCCGATGTTTTAAATACCCTTGCAGTTTTTGAAAGGCGCTACCATTGATAACAAAAAAGTTTTTCTCATAAGAACTAGTTTTTAGACCGATCGTTCCTTTGGCAGCTATATGCTATAGTCATCCGATTTTGATAAATTTTTTACGAATTGGGTGTAAGCATATAAAACTAATATATACCACGATTGGTGACGCTACGATGGAAAACAAAAAAGTTTTTCTCACTAGAACTAGCTTTTGGACCGACCGTTTATATGGCAGCTATATGCTATAGTCAGCCGATTTTGATAAATTTTTCCAGAATTGTGTGGACTCATATAAAACTAATATATACCACGATTGGTGACGCTACGATGGAAAACAAAAAAGTTTTTCTCACTAGAACTAGCTTTTGGACCGACCGTTTATATGGCAGCTATATGCTATAGTCATTCGATTTTCATAAATTTTTTCAGAATTGTGTGAAAATATATAAAACTAATATATACCACGATTGGTGCAGCTATGATGGAAAACAAAAAAGTTTTTCTCACTAGAACTAGTTTTGGACCGAACGTTCCTATGGCAGCTATATGATATAGTAATCCGATCCTGCCGATTCCGACAAATGTGCAGCGTATTTGTATTTTAAGACTTTTTGCAAAGTTTGGTCAAGATAGCTTTAAAACTGAGGGAGGAGATAGCATAGAAACAGACGGACAGACGGACGGACGGACGGACGGACGGACGGACAGACGGAAATGAACTCAGCTCGTCATGCTGATCAAGAATATATATACTCTATGTGGTCGGAAATGCTTCCTTCTATGCGTTACAAACATCGTGACAATTTTAATATACCCTCTGCAAGGGTATAAAAAGTAGCTATGAAAACTGTTTTGACATGATACACACCTAGCAAATGCAATGTAAACTATTCATTTTGCATAATAAAACTTTGCTACGGTTATTTAAATTCTTTTGCGCAAGCAGTGTATGATTTAGTCAAATTTTGAAATTCTTGCTATTATTATTAAGTAATTTAAACCCTTGTTAAAACTAGCATTTACGACGGTATTAAAACTTCCACTCAAACATAGTTAGATTTCTCTTCTCGTCTTAAGTTCTGGTTAAGCTGTTTGCTGATGGAGTCAAGACAGAAGAAGGATGAAGTAACATTGTTTGCAACAAAGGTTTTTTTAGCAGTTAGAAGTAAACTGATTTTTACAGGCATCAACGAAGGTTCCATTTATGTGCTGTTAAGCGCAACTTTACTCTTTAGTTCCGTATGGGCATAATGTAAAGGAATGTTAAGGAATTATTACTTGTGCTTCTTCTATCCACAAATTTTGTATGAAACTTCACGTTACTTCGCAGGTCCGTATAGTGCTTAAAACCGTCCATGATCAAAACTCACGTAAACTGTCTTTGGGGTACATTTCTACCCCATTTCTTTTGTATGAGAATTAATAGAATTCTAATAGATTTTCATTTAATACAACTTTAGGCGTTTTCATGTCAATTCGCTTGAGAAGTAATCTGATGATACCAGCACAGACCCAATATAATTTTTTGTGTTGGTTAACATTTCTAAAAGTCTGTTTAAAATTTTGTATTCACATGAATTTATCAGTAGCCGCTGACATTGAACTAACTGCATATACCGGGGTACAATTGTACACCACACACGTATAGTGAACATTTCCCTTTTATGATCGGTACAAATGTACCCCAAGGACGGTTCTAGGGTTAAAGATATTTCCATACATAATTCCAAGAACGTTCCCTACCGAATCGGTACAGCGGAGTAAGGTTACGTTTCGGTTTAATTTCAATCAATAAGGCAAAGTCTTAACAAAATAAAATATTTATATATCACACTATCTTATCTTACAGATAAGTGATAAATAACTAAGTGGGTTGCTATTTAAGTTTCTGGCCTAGGTCACTTCTAGCCATTTTAGGACCAATTGGCTTTTTCCCAAAAAAAAGTTTGGACTATTATCAATAAAAGCTCCATACAACTCTTTCATGTGTGACCACGTTGGATATCGATTTATGATTAATCAAAAACTTACCTCGGCAGAAAAATAGAAATAACTCTTCCACCAGCATACATTCGATATTGCATGAACACCTGGGCGTAAAAAAGGTTTGTTCTCGTTGGATCCCGCACAATTTGACAATCGCTCAAAATAAAGCTCGTGTGAATTGGTGCGAAGAAATTTAAAAAAAATTGGCGGTGTTTCAAAAGACGTTTATAAGATCGTCACAGTTGACAAATCATGGATCTATGCTTATAAGCCCGAAACAAAACAGCAATCGACCGTGTGTATCTTCGAAGACGAGGCAAATCCAACGAAAGTCGTTCGTGGAAGAAGCACTTCGAAGCAAATGGTCGCCTGTTTCTTCGGTAAAACTGGTCATGTGGCGACTGTTCCGCTCGAGCAACGTAGGACGGTCAATTCTGAGTGGTACACCACAATTTGTTTGCCTGAAGTCTTCGGAGAAATTCGAAAAACGTTCAGGAGAAGACAGATCATTGTGCACCATGACAATGCGAGCTCTCACACATCAGCTCACACCATCGCCTTTTTGACTGCCCAAAACGTCGACGGTCATCCGCCGTACAGCCCTGACTTGGCACCCAATGACTTCTTTTTATTCCCGCAAATCAAAGGAAAAATGTGGTCAACGATTTTCGTCGCCAGAAGATTTTGTTGAAGAGTTCAAAAACCATGTTTTGGAGGTGTGTCAATCGGTTTCCAATTTTTGAGGAGTAGGTAGACACGTTGATTTTGGAAACCGGAATCTTTTTGTATATACAGAATCTTCCATGTCCTCAATGAAATGAAATTTAAGTTTTGTTATTTCTAGGAATGTGTGACACATAGGAGCTATCTAGCAGTTGAGAAATCGGCCCTTAAGCCCTGGACGAACCTACAAAGTATGTAATTTAGCTTAGAATATATTACGTCAATGTGGAACGTAAGTCTAGTGTGACCAGATTTATTTAAAAATTACACCAAATCTTAAATTTGATGTATTTTAACTACCAGCGCGTTGGTCACACTACTCGAATAGCTGAGTTTATAAAAGTTGCTATGAAAATTGGTTTGATGGGCATGTAGCATGCAAATGTAATGTCGACTATTAATTTCGCATAATCAAACTTTGCTACGACTATTTAAATTCTTTCGCGCATTTATTGATTGCAAAACTGTTTCTTCAGCAATTCGAAGTAAATTGATTCCCACAGGCATCAATATAGGTTCCATCCAAGTGCTGTTAAGCGCAACAGGACTTCTCAGCTCCGTATGTAAAGGGTAAAGGAATCATAACTTCTTCCACTTTTTTTAAAAGTTCACGTTGTATGAAACTTCCCCTTACTTCGCAAAACCTTACAGGGCTTTAAAGGGAATTTGAAATGTTTTGGTTCAGTGTTCTAATACCGGAGTTACACAGGGCGCATCATTGTCGAAGATGCGAAAAAATGACGCAGGCGTTTAGACTGTAGCCGCATCATTGAAACAGCTGTTCGACATGCCAAAAGTAAACAAACCGAACTAGTAAGAAGAAGAGAACAAATGAAATATATTGAAATAGAGACAATTATGAGCGATAATATGTTAAATGTGGCACGCGGTGTATTTGGCAACGGCACTCCCTTCACCAAAATGGAAATGGAGCTTGCTTATGCGAATCATTTAATTTTTTAAACTACGCGGTCCAATAATGTTGCTTATCGAAATTCGATAGCAGAATCAGCTGCTCGCTATCGACGCAGTGAAACAATACTCGATACTCCTCAATATACGGTCACTCTTTCCGCATCATTGCCGCATCATTAAACATGCGGCTCTTCTTCTATCCACAGGTTTCTTATGGGAAACAATTCCGCACCTTCCGTTTAACGGAAAATATCAATGTCAGGTACTTAGCCATTGTGCCAATTTAGCCATGGTTTTTTTAACCGTGGTTTCGGTTTGTTTGGTTGTAAAAGTTCTTAATATTTTCATCGATGTTGTTTCAAATCCTTTCAGTAAGGCATCAGACTATAATTGATTTTATGAGACTTCTTCTTTTTTTTTTTTGGCAGCAACTGTACCTGCCTCCAAATTAAATTGAAATATTGAACTGTTAGAAGCTTTTACTGAATTATTCCCTACTCCTACCACATGCTTTTGCCACCACATCAAATATATATATATATATATATATATTTATTTTTGGTTGCAACATTGGCAAGTTTGACAAGCCAGAAGATTGAGTACGTGCTGCACATTGACAAATGGAGAACGCTACAAATCAGCGGGAGGACGTTTTTTTTTCCTGGTTTGATGGATCAACATTGCAGAGCAGAGGCTTTAAGAAACTTACTTGCACATTGAAATGGAATTTTTCTGTTGTATACAAAGCACTCACCTGCAAAGAAAGAAACAAAGAACGAAATTTAATTAATTAGAAGCATATTTTGTGTTGATGATGGTTATTTAAGATTCAGCCTAGGACTGGAGGGACTGGAGGGAGGGTCATTGCCACGTGGGCAAACTCCTTGACAAATAAGCAAAGAAACGAAAGCAGTTTCCTCGTCATCATCGTCTCTGGCATTGACAAAAGCTTCAAGTTGCTGTAGGAGACTCACAACTTGGCCGGCTTATGCCTTCAGGCATCAAAACACACGCATTCAATTCGCCATGCCCATTCAGTAAGCACCTTTCTCTCTCTCTCCCTTTCTCTATCACTCTCTGTCTATCTATATGTGTATGTGTCATGCATTTTTAAAGCCATCGTCAACGACAACGACGACGACTATGGTTGAAGTGGGAAATCAAATGTTTGTAATTAAAATTAAATATTCTATTAAAGGATCAAAACTGCAAGCTAAAAGGATGCAGTCAGCCGGCGACTACGACGACGACGCCAACGAGTAGGAGGCCCAGTAAATAGCAATCAAAGCGCTCTGTGCATATAAAGTAGATATATGTATGTATGTGTGTCTGTGTGTGTGTGTGTGTGTCCTGTGTTCCATGTAACTGTATATATTTCATAACACAAATGTTTAATCAACAGCAGGAGGCAGCAAGCAGTAGCTTCCGAAGCGGGCTTGGGGCCCTGAACCAAAAATAAATAGCACATCATCAGTGGCATCAATGGGTATGCAATTGCAGCATACACTGCTACAAAAATCGTGTAAATAAAGTGGAAATTTTATCTAACAAAAGATGAAAAGTAATCGAGGCAGCAGTAGCTCAGCAGCAGATATGAATAAGCCTTATAGAAAAAATAGTTACTTTCTTTTTCAGCAGAGACACTTGTTCACTGATGAGCTTATTAAAACCGCTCTTATTATTTAGCATACTTTTGGGGGGTCTTGTTAAGTTGATATTTGAAAAAGCTTCATGTAAATATCATTTTAAATACATGAGGAAAAGTAGGCTACCAAGAAATAAATCATGAATCAGGGAACAAGTTTTTATGAGGTACTTTTTATACCCTGTACCCATTAATAATGGGTATTATGAAGTCATACAAATCTATCTAAGTTATACATATGCTTAATCAGCGTCAACAGCCGAGTCGATTGAGTCATCTTCAGTCTGTCGATCTCAGAGACTTGAAGAGAAGCATGTAAGTACACTCAAAAAAAAAAAAAAACGACAGGCAGTATTCTAGTACAATCGGGATGGAATTTATATCGTTTTGTACCTAAAATTTCAAGTATATTTTGTTCTTGGGTGCACTTAAATTAAACATGAAACATTCTTAAGTCCAAAAACGACCGATAATTTGATTGAAATGGGAACAAAGATTCTTGAATCAAGAATTTAGCCTAAAAAAATTTCAGAAAACGCATTCTTTGACGGGATTTACACGATGATGCAAAACATTTGTTTTTGAAAAACTCTTGCTTGTAGGAAAGGGGCAAAAAGGGGGTCAAGCCACCCCACCACACCTCTTTCCTACAAGCAAGAGCTTTTTCAAAAACATCATGAAGTTTGCTTCATCGTGTAAATCCGGTCTTAATTTAAGTACAAAATTTCTTACATTAAGTACGAAATAATCTTCAAATACCACGGCAAAAAAGTATGCAAAGGAAAATGTGAAATATTTAAACACAAAACTGTTCTTAAAATTCCCAAGTGGTTTTATCACTTTACTTATGGAGGGATGGTAGATTTCTGGCCCACAGTTATACCTTCTTGGACTTTGATAAGCTGCAGCCATATTTGACTCGATACAGAGACATCGCACAAATTGGAAAAAGCGTAAGAATTAAATGGGAACATTTTGTATCGATTTGATGTACTCTTTTTATTTGGTTTCAAAAAATTTAATTTTATTAAACTTTAAGGAAAAACATTTTGTTATTATATTAAGTACGCATATTCTTATATTAAGAGTAAAGGCCTCCTTCCAGATAACATGAAAATTTATTTCGGCACAATACTTCATATGAATAGAAACACTTTCAAATCGCTCTTGTTGATATGGCAATCCTTATATGTAATCAACATAGAACATTAAGCCTAAGTGGTAACGCTGTACTTTAGCTGTTAACCGTATGTTAAGCTCATGAATAAATTAGTCTCTATTGATCATCCAAACGATGTGGTTCGGCTTGCTCTTTACTCTCACTGCCAGAATATAACCGGGTAAAGTAGACACACCCCCCCAGCAGCTCTGATAGCTGATTGCTTCTGTTTATGCTATCTGGAATGAGGCCTTTAATCGGGATTGACTTAAGACTTAAAAGTATGATCAAAAAGATCTTAATAAAGTACGAAATGTACTTAATATATCTTGAAACGGTCTAGAATCGAAATACTTGATTGGGATTGAAAAATTTTGTGCTTGAATTTTTGTACTTAACGTGCTATTGACACTGTTTGAACTTGATTATAGTACAAAGTACTTGTTTTTTTTGGAGTGCAGTTGTATACCATTTTAAATTTGGAAATTTGGTTTGATTTTCTGAAATAAGAAAAACCAATTTCATACAGATCGGCTCAAAAATACCGTTTTCTATCAATTTTCCGCACCTCGAGGGTTAAATTTTCCAAAAACACCGCCTTAATGACAATTTCCATCACAAATGGATGACACTGACCTAGTTTTACACTTCTATATTTTACTGTTTAGGCTGCGCGTAGATTGTCAATGAATGACTCAGTCAGTCAGGTCTAGCTATTTAATATACTTAGGGCCAATTTCTCATCTTCTAAATAATAAGCAAAATTTTACTCTGGTTTTTGTAAGGAGATGAAAAATTTGGCCCTTACAGAGATAGATGGTATCCGATATGTTGGCATTACAGCAACAGCGCAGTAAGCAAGCCATTGAAGGCCTGTTTTTGTATCCGAATTCGATCGATCGGAATTGTTAAGAGTTGTGATTTCAAAGAAACGTTTTAAGAATTCGAATTAAAGTTTTTGATATTAAGAGATTCAAATGACGATGAATTAAAATTTGAAGTTAAAAGTGGAATGGTTTTTAAGATTCCGCAAGATTTGATCAAAATCGGCAACGGGAAGAGGTGTGATTATTAGATTAAAGAAGTTACATAATTCTTCTTCTTTTCTTCAATCACGTTACATAATTAGTGTTTTTAATCTGTCTTTAACCTCTATTGGTATCAGGTTGGGTGCTTCGATACTTCATCAATTCACATAATTATTGAGGCTTGTTGAAATATTTCACTTCCCATATACATTTTTCTCCGTGTATTATGGATAACATAGCGTCTAAAGGGTTTGAGGGTCAGAGCTTATGCATTTGGGAACTGTGTTCACTGGCTTTGCCTTTGGCTTTTTCAAGTGCCATCTATGAAGCGTGAAATGTCAAGTGCTCAAGTTTAAATTTGGCTGGGCAAATACATATAAAGCGACGTAGACGACGAAGGCTATTGGGAGCATAAGGCAAATAGGATAAAATACACACACACACACACACAGTCATACAGTCATACACAAGGGAGAAGAGCATCAATTAATAATTGAAAATGTCTGATTTAAGTGCTTGACAAACTTATGATGGGCAACTCTTGAAGAGTTTACCGTTTGGTCTATGAATTTTATTTTATTTCAGTTTATTTTTATCTTTATTTGTTTGCCTTCGTGGACAGGACAAGTGAATAAAATAAAGTGATGGAGAGCAAAAAAAAAAAAAGAATAAATGGGAATGCCGATGAAGCAAAAGTTTGTCAGATGGTCTTAAAAATGGATTATCCGCTCAAGTTGGGGTGGAAAAAAATAAGGAATTTGAATTAAATTTTAAATGTTGTTTCATTTGATACCTGGACAGTTTAGAACACCCAAATTTTGTTTAAGCAGACAACCTCGTGAATTTCGACAAAAAAAAAAAAAAAAAAAGTTGATTTCAGAAAAATCAGAAAAATTCTGTATAAATAATATGGCAAATCTTTACCATCGATTCCATGTGACACCATAAGAAGTCAGAAATCGTCGATAATGTCAATGGAATGATATTAAACAATCAAAGCATAAAAGTGCAAAAAAAAAACAATCCGCAAAATGGGTGCCTCGAAGTCTGATACTACCTACTCCGTACAAGTTTTTGTTCGTAACCATGGACGAATAATTATTCGATTACAACACACCACATAACAAGAAACAGTCAATACAGAGGACTTCTTTGGATGAGCGTGTATCAAAGAAGGCCAAAGAAGGACTGTTTGTGACACACCTCCTACAATTTGTCAGAAATAACTAGCTTAACATTTTGAATCAATTCATTCTCACTCATCAATTTGCCCCCCACATATTTACCAATAATACTTAATTGAAAATATGCTTTATTAATTTAAGAAATTTCTCATTTATTCACACTTATGGAAATTCCATATTATTACAAAAGTGTTGTGGCACATTTGCATATTGCACATTGCATGATTTAATGGCATCAAATAATTAAATAAATATTTATACACTTTTAGTCCAGATGCCAAACAATTTGTACAAAATAGAAATTAAAATAAAATGGTCGTAAAAATTGATTTTGAATTAATTATTTAAATGATTTGGTTGCGGTTTGGGTTGGGTTTAATTGCTGATTGGCCATTTTTAAATGATATTTTCCTGGAAAACTTGACTTATCCATGAATGAGCCAATGCACCCACACGTTCCACGTTCCACGTTCTGTTCTGTTTGTTTATTTTCGTTGCGTTTCTTTTTCACCCTTTTTTTTAGTGCCACGCATCCTTTTTATGTCCTGCTGTGATTTTCAAACCGCCACCGCATTTGCTTGCCTGCCGCCCGCTGTTTGTATAGTCAACCGCACACACATACATCAAAACCCACCTAACGTCATCTCCATCCGCCGCATCGTCGTCGTCGTCGACATCATCAAACCGTTCCCTGCACATTTTCCATTGATATTTCCCTCTCGCACATAAATATGAAATTTATTAGTAAAACGTTGCAGCATCCTTTTGTGCGTGTCAGTTCCGGTTTGGATTGCATTTTCCCCAGTTGTAACAACAACATCATTATTATCATTATTTTTGGACATGGAGCTGCAAAAATAAAAGGTGATTGGGGTCCTGATCCCACCTCATTTGGCTTTATTGTCTCTCTTTTCCTATTTTAATTTGTTCAATGTAAATTTGTTGTTTTTGAATTTCCCTCAACAATTAACCACTGACGGGCGGGTAATATTTATAAACATTTGTGAATAGAAGAAAATATTGGCTTAATGAATACCAACAACAATTATTGTGTAGGCTGATTCAAATTTATGTTCTTGTTTTGTTGGTTTCTCATTTCCATGTTTTTGAAATCTAGGTGTATATTTTTAAAATATATGTTGCCTACTTTTAGATTGATTTTCAAATCATACGCAGGTCGTTGTAGACACAAGCAATGATGAAAAAGGAATGCCTAAAAGTAGGCAACAGTACATTTTCTTAATATCCACCTAGATTGTAAAAACATGAATACGGGAAAACGACCCTTTAACTTTGATATACGAACAAATTTTATAATAAATGCTTTTAAACCCTATCTTATTGCACTTTATTTAACATTCGTAATCAACGCACAGGCCAAACGGCAAGATCCAGTTAGCTGATATTTAAAACGCAGATTTAATTTGTGTTGAAATTGAGCACTAAGACAGGAAATTATAAAAATTCCAATACCCTAGGTCTATAGCACTTACCTGTATTTTGTAATTTGTAATAAAAAAATTAAGACACTAGATTTCCCGATTTTAGAAAACGATTTTGGCAAGGGTTTCAACGTTTTAAAAACTATGGATGCCTCTTATACATGATTTAAGGTTAAAAAATCAACGCACAGTCCAAACGGCAAGAGCTATAAAAGTGATATTTAAAGCTAGGTACTGAGGGCGTTCGCATTTTTCTTGAGCTGTCAAATCGCATATAAAAAAAATTTCTTGAGGAATTATTCCTTGCCTAATTTCTCTGTTGGGTACTGAGAAGGCCAAGTAATACACACAAGCAATTTCCAGAGTTGCCATATCAATAGATTGTGTGGATTGTATTGAACAGCTGATATTTCTTGAGAAATTATTGTGCAGCAATTAAATACTTGTATCAGTTCTCAACTTAAAATTTAGCGCTAAACCAAAATTGACTGTAAAATGTAAGTGGCTGTGATTGATGGAGATTAGACAAAAAAGGTTAATGGGACATCACAAATGATCAGCGGGTTTTAATTGCTTACTAAAATTGGCAAACACAAGAAATTAAGTGTTTTTTGTAATTCAAGTTGTGTTTTATTGTATGTTTATTTAATAGTCGCCATTGCATTTGCTATTGTGGTAAGCATATCAAAACCATTTTCAATACTGTTTGGAAGCAAAAAGATAGCATTTTTGCTAAGATGTTGTTGGCCATCAAGGCTTCGCGAGAAGCTGCCAAAACAAAAACAGGTGTTCGAGCAGTGTGTACAGCCCCAAATCAATTTAATTTCGGCGTAATTTTCTGTTCGATCTGGTCACACTGTGATTTGCAATCCACTTAAGGAATATATGACAAATTCCTTCAAGAAAAATTCGAACGCCCTCAGTACCTAGCTTAAACAGTAAATTTCATTTGAGTTGAAAATGAGCACTAAGGCGGGAATTTTAATAATTCCAATCCCTAGGACTAGAGCACTAAATTGTAACCAAATAAACGGATATAAGTAACAAAAAAAAATTGAAAATGATTTTGGCTTTAAAATCGTTGGATGCAATTTATACAAGATTTTACATTTGTAATCAACGCACAGCCTAAACGGTAAAAGCTAGAAAGCTGATCTTTGAAGAGTTGTTTTTAATTTGTGTTGAAAGTGAGCACTAAGACGGGAATTTGGAAAACTCAAACCCCTAGATCTAAAGCACTATTTTTTTTGTATCCAAATAAACGGATATAAGTAAAGCATTTTAGAAAATGATTTTGGCAATGGTTTCAACGTTGTAAAAACGCTGGATGTTTCTTTTCAATGATTTGACGTTCGAAATCAACGCACAGCCTAAACGGTAAAAGCTAGAAAGCTCATCTTTGAAGAGTTATTTTTCATTTGTGTTGAAAGTGAGCACTAAGACGTGATTTTGAGAAATTTTACCCCCAAGCTGGAATAATAATAAAATGCCAGATTTAATGATTTAAAAAAATATTTTTAATGCTTGAAAATTGGTTAATTGCTGAAGGAACAAAACCCTGCTGAATCACCACCAAATAAAAGCTTTTGGAATGACCGCAAAGACACAACAAGGTCAAGCACAACAACTTACAAAAAAAAAAGGTAGAGACCTTGAAATGCTGTAAGAAATGTAGCCTAAAGCTAGTTAGTACACAGGCAAATAATTAAATTTGTCTATTAAACTATTATCTTAGACTTTGCAGGACTAAAAACTAAATTATCTGCTCAAAAAATTCTAAAAAATTTCCTATTTAGGCCTATTTTGCCAAATTTCCATCGAAAAGTAGGATCGGAAACCGCACCACTAAGCCACAACCGTCACTTCGAAATGATATATATTCGGAGTGTAAAAATGAAAACTCAACTTTTTGTTTTTCCAAAATCCAATTGCAAAATTTTGATAAATATCTCTTACAGATGTCAAACAACGCTTAAGTTTGTGGTCGTAAAACGCCCGTTGTTACATAGAATCAATGCAGCGTTGCCTACTTTTAGGCAGAGCTAACTATGTTCAATTTGTTTTTTTTGTTGGTTTTACGCTTTTTCTTTCTTTTTGTGCTTTATTTGACAAATTTTCATGAAGCCGGGGCCAAAAAGTTGCCCCTGTTATGATGATGCCGCTGCGGCTGCGACAAAAATGGAAACGAAAATTTATTCATTGCGACCAAAAGTATGCAGCAGGCAGGCAGGCAGGCAGGCAACTGGGTTAACTTTTGTGTGTTTGGGCAGCTGGAAAAAAAAAATATGACTAAGAGAACAAAGCAAGCCGGCGACATTTTATTGTTGTGAATTCGCACTCCCCACTCCGCTGAAAAGCCCGTTTTACGCTATTATATGATTTTTATACGAGTTTTTTTCTGCATGTTAGACTGAGTTATTGTTCCAACGTCCTGAAACTGGGCCACTTCCTGGTCAGGAGAAACATGAATGGAATGGAAAGGAATGAAATGGAATGGAATTGGTGGTCGCCAGGCAGACGCTGGTCGTTTCCTTTTTTTGGCAACAGTTTGGCGCCTGGCGCCAAAGCCAATGGAATTTTGCGTACACGAATTGTTGGGGGAAATGTTTGCCTGCTCTGCTCTGCTCTCTCTCTCTCTCTCTCAATTTCTGTTTAAGTGTCTTTGGGGATTTCTGGTACAGGATATGCTTAAGGCTAGTGCGTTTCCTTAATGTGTACAATGTTCAATGTCAAGTCCAGTCCGAGACATTTCTCTGTGTGTGACTTTAAAGATGGTGCACTTCCGTTTCATATCAAATAAGATCCCAGCCACTTGACATTGACAATTATGACACGTGCCTTAAGATTTTAGTTTCATTTGTGGAGCAGCTTTCAAATTGTCAAGCAAGAAATATTCAAAAAGGATTTCAAATTGAAATTACTTACTTAAACATGCCGCTTACTTCTCTTTCTCATTCTCTCATACACACTTGTGACTTGCATTTGGTGTCTACACAGTGAAAAAATAGCCGTACTTAACCATACTCGATTTAAATTGAAAAAAAGTACAATCAGAATTCAAGTACGAACAGTGTGGAATTTATTTTGTTTTGTCCTTGAAATCACTCTAAATTGCAAATCTCCAGGGGACAAAATAAACGTTGTTATACTCAAAAATTCATAATATAGAATTGTTTAAGGGCCATTTTCTCATGTTTATGTTTTTCAAATTCACATGCTTTTTGAGACAATTTATGTTGCCTACTTTTAGGTCGCTCTTTTAATTAAGTATGCTAGTTTCTACAACGATTTTAAATGCGGCCTAAAAATTGTCAACATACATTTTCTCAAAAAGCACCTTAGTTTGAAAAACATAAACATAATAAAACGGCCCCTAGAAATATAAAAAAATTGCAAGTCTCTAAATAATGAATTCGGTATATACAAAACTTTATTGCACGAAACATCAAAATAAAGAACTTTTTTCCATAGGTCGCTGGTTCAAATCCGGCTCGAAGGACCCAAATGTTCGCAAGAGGCAGGATT
This sequence comes from Lordiphosa mommai, assembly GCA_018904225.1. NCBI lineage: Eukaryota > Metazoa > Arthropoda > Insecta > Diptera > Drosophilidae > Lordiphosa > Lordiphosa mommai. The sequence continues at coordinate 1,527,034 of JAEIFT010000025.1, read as the reverse complement.
TTTAGTTGAATAGGTTGGTTTGACTTTATAAAACTTCAGTTTTATTTGTAGTAGAAGAATCGCTCTGAACGTTTTGGGTTCTCAGAATAGACAGACCTTATTCACACACTTAAAATTAACTTAAACCCACATTTTCAATTCCATTCTATTCCACTTAATACTACTGGCTGAGTACTACTACTGAACAGACTGTATATTATTTAGAATGGTTCATATAAAGGGATTCCTATGAAATTTAGAAATCGTGCACTTGATTCAAGTACTTACTTGCTTGGGGTTTACTACAAAAGAGTATAACAATGCCACGCCAATAAAGAATGCAACGGCGGGGACGAATTTTTGTCACACGAATCCGCACATACAAATTTTCAACTAGTTTAATCACATTAAATTTCCCAAAAAAAAAATAATACAGATTTCTAACATAATGCCTTCTTGGCCTTTAAATCTTTTCTATTCTCTCTATCTATTTAAAAACTAAATCAATATTTATTTTAAACAATTTTCGCGGTCTAACAAAAAACACTTGGTTCTTCTTTTCTAAACCTTTTTTGAAAAATTTCTTTTTGAGTTGATTTGAGAATTTCATTTGGTCTTAAATTAAAAATATTTTGCAAAATCTGTAGATTGATTTTAGACCATTTAGAATAAAAAGTTTGAATAATCTGAAATGTACTTAGAATGAGAATTTATTACTTGAATCAAGTTTTTTTTATACTTATCCTATCTATTTGAATTAAGTACATAATACTTGATTTTTACTCAAAATGAATGCACAAAATCTTTAAACAAATGAAATTCTAACTATAAATGATAAATGATAAAAAAAAATACTGGTTTTTTTAAGGAATGAGAACAGAAATATTAAAAAAGAGTTCAGGCGTCGGGGCAGAACATTAACGCTACTTCTTTAATATTTTCAATGCAATGTGATTTCAATGGTCCGTTTTCTCCTGTTTGTTCTTTTTTTTTTGGGGGGATTTAGGTTGCACCTTATCCAATTTCTCTACCTTCGTTTTGGAGGTTCAACATATTTTTCACATCACTTTGATCCATTTACACAAAATTCTGACAATTTATTAAAACAAAGATGGAAAAAGTAATGCATTTTGGGCAGAACATTAAATTTAATTGCCAGTTACCTTTATCGTGATAAAGAGAAAATGGGACGTTATGTATTTTTTTCAACGGGCATTGAAAAGAACTTGAATTCTGTATTGACAATTTCAAAAACAATAGAATGAACAGAGTTTCCATATTTTCCGAGTAAAAGTTTCAAGTATGCGTGTTGTTTATTCAACTATCTTGTACACTTGGGAAAAAAACCAGAGGAATTAATCGATAGTTCGATATTAAAAGCTCACTAAGTTCAAAATTTCCTAAACTGAGAGCAAAGTTCTTATTTTAAGATCGTTTCGGAAATTTAACATTTTTTTTTTAACTTAAAATAGGAATTTATTCGGTTGCATAAATATTTTTGGAATTTATCATTTATTTTTTTTTTATTATTATAATTATTTAAAAACTTTCTCACAATTTGAAGAACAAATCGATCCTTATTTCTTAGAATGGTATTTTTTTTTCTAAGTGTACTTTAAAGAAGTGAGGCTTATATGCCTGATATTTCAATTTGTAAAGTTAATCTTAAAACTTATCAATTTAATTTATTTCAATTTTATCGGCTTTTTATTGATATGAAAAAATATAATAATGAGTCGCAGATCATATCAATCTTTTTTTCTGTGTACTTTCATTTAACTAATTTCAAAGTCAGTCAGACTATTTAGAACGAAATTGCCGCATTCAAGTACAAACTAATTTGTATCTCTCAGTGTAGATTCCAAATCCCTTTTGGTCGTTGCTACTCACTCCTTCATCATTGTGTTACTATGCGTGTTGCATACTAATTTCAAAAATTTACCATTACACATTTGTACTTCTAGCTGCTATCCTTTATTCTACTTTACCCATTCCTAACACTGAGCTCGAACAAATGTAGTTTGCTCTGTTTTGTGCTTGATTATCAGCATCATCATCATCATCATCATCATCAACATGGTCGTCATGGAGTCGAGTTGTTGGCAAATTGTTGGCATTTTCTCTAGTCAAAGGTGATGGCAAAGGCGTCTTAACTACACATAACATGCTTCATACACACACCCATACACTCACGCGCACACTCTGCAATTTTTGTTGCTCAAAGTGAATTTCCCTTTGCCGACACAACTGTAAATTAAACTTTTTTTTTTTTTTTGAACATTCTGTTTCTCCTTTGGGTTTAATTGCCCAGTGTTTAAGTCACTTGTACAAATAAATATACATGAATTTATTTCACATTTAAACAAACAAAAAACTGAGATTGAAACCCTTAATCTATATATATTTGAAAGAGTTTTTACTGAATCACTAACTGATGCACAGGAGCTAGAAAGTTGAAACTTTAACGGCAGTTTTAATTTGTGGTAAAAGTCAGCACTGGGAGCGCCTTCAAGGAAGTGAAAATGCCAGAAAAAGTTAGTAGGGGAAATATTTTCAAGCGTCAAAAATCTTCGTTTGCAAGCGCTAAGTACTCGTAAATAATTATTCACTTGTTTTGAAGAGGGCGGTCGTAGTTAATGTCTAACCATATTTTCTTTCACATTTGGGTTACAAGACATTCATTCATCCGATTCCGTTATATCAATCTACAAGATAGAAAAATAGGTCGGTTTCAAGGCCTTTTTGCCGCTTTTTCAATTTTCAATTTGGAAAATCCATCCCCAAGATCTTAAGTTGAATGTCAAAACTTATTTTAAAGCGAATTAATATGAAATTCGTTTTGTAAGCTCTTTAAAAATTAATTTTACATTTCAAGTCGAAAAACGACTCTGTCGAAATGAAAAGTCAAAAAAAATGTGTCGATTTCATGGACCGACCTGAACCTGATGTTGTATTTTTTGACGAACCTTATAGAAAAGTCACGTTTTTCGTGGAGTAAAAGTTGTGAGCTACTCGTGCATTGTGGCAACTCAAGATGCAATTATGTTTATTTGAATGTATTTAAGGGGGTCTTCTACCTTTGAAAATATTTTTATACACTTGAAAAGTGTATATTAATTTTGCCCAGAAGTTTGTAACGCATAGAAATATTCATTTCCGACCCCATAAACTATATATATTCTTGATCAGGACGACGAGCCGAGTTCATTTCCGCTTGTCCGTCCGTCCGTCTGTCCGTCTGTCTGTCTGTCTGTCTGTCTGTCTGTCCGTCTGTCCGTCTGTCTGTCTGTTTCTACGCGAACTAGTCTCTCAGTTTTAAAGCTATCGAGCTGAAATTTTGTACAGAGTCTTCTTTTTGCTGCACGCAACTAATATGTCGGAACCGGCCGGATCGGATGACTATATCTTATAGCTGCCATAGGAACGATCGGTCGGAAAATAAGTCTTAGTGAGAAAAACTTTTTTATTTACTATTGTAGCGTCACCAATCTTGGTATATATTAGTTTTAGATGATTTTACAAATTTGTGGAAAAATTTATTAAAATCGGATGAATATAGCATATAGCTGCCATATAAACGGTCGGTCAAAAAACTAGTTCTAGTGGGAAAAACTTTTTTATTTTTCATCGTAGCGTCACTAATCTTGGTATATATTAGTTTTATATGCGTTAACACAATTCTGGAAGATTTTATCAAAATCGGAGGACTATAGCATATAGCTGCCAAAGGACCGATCGGTCGAAAAATGTGCTTTACTAAGAAAAGTTTTGTTTTATGGTATCAAATTTTTGTTAGCAATGATTTAAAAATTTAAAATATCTGATAACTATGTCCTCTATATATTTTACCGATTAAATCAGCTGGAGTAAAGTTTTTCAAGTGTATTAAAACTTCGGCACAGTCGAAGTTAGCTTTGCCTTCTCGTTTTTCGATTTTTTTGTTTTGCCTTATTATTACAGCTTGAACATTCCCCTTTCATCTCCTTTAAACCATTTTCAATTATTCGAAAGGAGTTTAGCAGATATATCCGTTTTTGTAGAGCAATGTTCTTGCCAATGTGAGTATTTTCAACGTTGCTGAAAACTTTAACCGCGTTTTTCTCTAAACCACGTTTTTTGACCTGGTAGCCATGATTGGGCCAGTTCTACTGAACCGATTTTGATGAGCCATGTTGCAATAGACGCAGAATTGATGTAATTCTGGCCCGTACCTCAATCATGAAGATAAAAAATTTTTTTACTATTTTTTTTCACTAAACAACAAAAAAAAAACGTCGAAAATCTAATTTTTTTTTTAAATGTTTGTAAATTTTAGAAAAAAATTTTTTTTTTATGATCGAGGTACGGGCCAGAATTACATCAATTCTGATCATAACCTCATTTACCGTTTTCAATTCCGATAACCTGGAGTCCCGGAATCATGGCCACCACCTCTACACCTTTTTTTTTGAGGCCTTAATTGGCAGGCCGATAACTTTTTTGAACAGCCCTCGAATTCCAAAATTTTTTTTTTATTTTACTATTTAATTAATTAATAACACAAAACAAAAAACCAAATTGAAAAAACTCTTATAGTTTTCCATCCAGAATTTTTGTAAAAAACACTCATAAAACACTCGTCAAAGGTAGAATACCCCCTTAATATAGCGTTATCAACCGATTTTGCTCATTTTTGCTCAATTGCGAAATTATTGTTATATGCTTTAAACGTTAGATTGAATGTCAACGGATTAGATCTTAAAATTTATTGCTAAAAATACTTAACCAATGAAAAATCAACTAATTCCAAACAAAAATTTTAATTTTACCGCTTATATTAATAAGCAATCAAGTAAGAACATTTTAAATGGCTTTCATTAAGGTCGTTGAGGAAAATGATTTATTAATGATTTGCCACAGGACGCACATTTGATCTATTAACGAGAAGGCAAAGCTAACTTCGACTGTGCCGAAGTTTTAATACACTTGAAAAACTTTACTCCAGTTGATTTAACCGGTAAAATATATAGAGGATATAGATATCAGATATTTTAAATTTTTAATCATTGATAATAAAAAATTTGATACCATAAAAAAAAAACTTTTCTTAGTAAAGAACATTTTTCGACCGATCGGTCCTATTTCAGCTATATGCTATAGTCATCCGATTTTGATAAAATCTTTCAGAATTGTGTTAACGCATATAAAACTAATATATACCAAGATTGGTGACGCTACGATGGAAAATAAAACAGTTTTTTCCACTAGATCTAGTTTTTTGAACGACCGTTTATATGGCAGCTATATGCTATATTCATCCGATTTTGATCAATTTTTCCACAAATATGTAAAATCATCTAAAACTAATATATACCAAGATTGGTGACGCTACAATAGAAAATAAAAAAGTTTTTCTCACTAAGACTGATTTTCCGACCGATCGTTCCTATGGCAGCTATAAGATATAGTCATCCGATCCGGCCGGTTCCGACATATTAGTTGCGTGCAGTAAAAAGAAGACTCTGTGCAAAATTTCAGCTCGATAGCTTTAAAACTGAGAGACTAGTTCGCGTAGAAACAGACAGACAGACAGACAGACAGACAGACGGACAGACAGACGGACGGACGGACAAGCGGAAATGAACTCAGCTCATCGTCCTGATCAAGAATATATATAGTTTATGGGGTCGGAAATGAATATTTCTATGCGTTACAAACTTCTGGGCAAAATTAATATACACTTTTCAAGTGTATAAAAAGGTGGAATGCTTTTAAGAAGAATAATGGCTACAGAGCTTTCTGTCTTTCGTGTCACAAACACGCACGACTTAACATCAGATTTTGTGCGAGCACGTGCCGTGTCAGTTTTGAGCCCTTAAAACAAGAACACGATCCAACACGATAAAACACGACACAAGCCGACACTACTTCACTTAACAGTATGAAAAAATACTTAGGATGGGTTTACACTTTTCGACGCATGAGACCTGACAATCTAGTAGGCCCTTATTTTGTCTTCTTTTCTTTGTAAATAGCTTGTCATTTGTCATTCAAAACAATACAACATAATGGCTTGCTAGATTATCAAGTCTCATGCATCGAAGAATGTGAACTCAGCTTAAAGCTGGATTCACACTTTTCGACGCATGAGACCTGACAATCTAGTAGACCCTTATATTGTCTTGTTTCCATTGTGAATAGCTTGACATTTGACATTAAAAACAAGACAATATAAAGGGTTACTAGATTATCATTTCTCATGTTTCGAACAATTTGAACGCAGCCTTAGGCTTAGGCTATATGTTTTCTTGTTTTCAATGTCAAATGACAAGCTATTAAATTCACTATGGAAACAAGACAACATAAGGGCCTACGAGATTGTCATGTCTCATGAGTCGAACAGTGTGACCCCACCCTTACTAAATTATCATGTCTCATGCGTCGAACCATATGAACTCTGCCTTAGTCAATAAGTCAACAGGACAAAAAATATTCGATATGTTCAACAAATCACTTTTGACCCTATAAACGACCCAAATCGTATAGGAATAGGGTCGTTTTTGGGCTCGAAAGCGGGGGTATGTATTAGAGTTGTGCCGATTTTCATGAACTAGTTCGAATGAACTATTCATTAAAATGAACTAATGAACTAGGTCTCAGGGTTTGAACTATAGTTCAGTTTTTGAACTATTCACTTATTGAACTATAGTTCATTTTTTGAACTATAGTATTTTTGAACTATAGTTCATTTTTGAACTATAGTTCATTTAATGAACTATAGTTCATTTTTTGTGTTTTCGAAATTTTTGACCGTGCGTGTGATGTGCGTGTTTGAAGTATGTCATTCGTGTTACAGTCGTGTCGTGTTTAAAATATTTTAAATATTACTTTTCATAGAGCAAAGTCAAAACACTTATTTTTCTTTTAAAGGCCTGATCTCAAATGATATAAATTTTATTTTCGGAACAATGCTTCATATGAATAGAAAGAGCTTTAAAATTAGTACTTTTTGAATAGCCGTTCTATTTATAGGAAGTATTGTGGCGAAAATAAAATTTCTGTCAGGCCTTAAACAAAAAAATTCAAGTTATCAAGTTTTTTAGAATTGTTCAAAATATCGTTTGTTACAAGCCAATTGAGCTATATAATACAGAAAATTATTTAATTGTATTATTTAAACATATTTGGTAAATTAATTTTAAGAGAAAATTCTAATCTCGTATGGGCATAGTCGGATGGGTCCAAAAATTACAATTAAATGTTTCAAGTTAAAGCTCTTTAACATATTCGTTTAATTTATGTCTAAATTTTAGCATTTGGGGTCCAGTGTGCACTTGTGTGACCAGAGATTGTTAAGCCTATCGACCGTATCAGCTGTTTTTGTAAGTGGCAAAAATTAATTGCGAAATTTAAAAATAAAAAAAATCAATTGCTTGTGAACCTTGTTGAGTTATTAAAAGAGTGATCAAAGGCTTAGCAAATACTTGGAAATCAGTTTGCTGCTCCAGCTGGAGTTCATTGTCCTACGACTGACTAATGGAAAAAGTACATAAATTTAAAATAAAAGATTCCGAACTTAATTTACAATTGAGAAGCGGTAGACTTATTGTACTGGTTGAACACTCAGATCAGTTAAGTAATAAGGATACTTCCTGTTTTCTCTCGAACTATTCATTTCCGTATCTCTTTCAATTCCATTTTCATTGGTTGAATGTCAGATATTCGTCAGCTGCTTGTCTATCGATAATTCTATTAGAACTTAACTGGAATTTAAATATTAAACTGAATATTAGGCTGCAGTTAAGTTTGTTGTTCGGTTATACGCTAACCGCAGTATTTGTATACTGAGACAATATTAGAGTGGAGTTATGGCGACCGTGACTTTAAGTCAAATAGTAATACAGTCGCACAAGAAACACAAGAAGCATTGAGAAATCGAATAAAATTATTTTTATGCAAAAATGGCGACCGTGACTTTAGGTCCAATAATATTAGAAAATTACTGACTGATCAATCTGACCAAAAGCAAAAGGTATAAGACACTCGAAATTGGCTTAATTCAAATTGTGAACAACTGAAAGAATCAACTACTGAATTTAACTCATTTGCAGTTGCAGAATGGTTTGATAAGTCACACGTCAACGAGTTGCTACAAGTGCACCATACACAATTGTATCGAGCAGAGAAAAAGCGGTACAAAAAACGTAAACAAATTAAAAAGAAAACAATGCAAAAATTGATACCATATCTGACTTACATATCGATCTGGGCTATATAAATTCTTAAGTTATTTTAAAGCGCATTGAAGATAAGAAAATGGTCAATAGAAATTGAGCAGGGAATCCACACCGACAAGAAGGAGACTGAAATAGGAATTAGGCTCAAAAAAAAAAAACATCAACTCTTATTACTCGAGCGAAGCGGATGAAGTTACTAGATCAAGTGTGGCCAAAAATTACATACTCGTTGCAGCTTTCCGGGCTGTACAGTACAGTTTCTAGTACACAAAGTGTAGCCATAAAAACCATCAACAAAAAAAAACAAAACTTTTGTTTACTTCCTTAAATAAATAGCAATTTTATACTGGGACAATATTTAACCCGATTCCAAAACCAACGACAGGGATAATTGAATTTTTGGACGGGTTCCAATCCACAGTGGCCGGAGACACTTAATAAGGCGGCATTAGCCCAGCGTAAAGTGGCCAAGTCATATGTGTGTCCCCGCCCCATTTCTCTCCACTCCCCGGCCTTTTGCATTATGCAACAACTTTTTAAGCAAAGAGAAAGAAAACTGTTGGCTCGCATTTTCAAGTGTTTTATCTTTTTAAGTCTTTGCCTCTCGCTCTCGGTGGCCCCACTTTTAGGATGCTCACTTAGTTTCATTAAAACAACAAGAAAGTGTGCCCACCACCCATCCCCTCGTGCTCCTCCTGCTCCTTCTGCTCATCCTAAAAGTTTTCAACTATTTTTCGCAAAATTTTCCACCATTTTTCTCTCTTTTGGTTTGTTGTTTTTTTTTTCTTCTCATCTGTTGTTGTATTTTGGTGTCTTTTATATCAATTTTTAGTGCTTTCTGTTGGAGCACAAGTTGTGCAAGTTGTCGTCTAACTTATGGCATCTCATTTATCTTCGTAACTTGAGGACAGAACAGAGAAGCAGTTATTGCATTTCTTTTGCTTGTTCTTCTGCTTCAACTGGCGGCTGCTCCTGCTGCACTTCTTTATGTATAACACGCACAAAACGTTCTAAATCGCCAGCTCTAACTGCCTCCATGGCTTCGTTTTGTAAAGCAAATGGTTCTAAAATGGGTCCCAAAACGCCCGATTGCAAGCCCAAAGAGAAATGAGCCAAAGCCTCATAAAACTGTGGCGAACGTAGGTGTTCCTCCACCATTAAGGATTCGTCGAGAAATACAGGTACTTCTTCTTCTTCGTCATCAACTTCATCATCGACAGGCAATTGAGCGGCCAAGGCCTTTAGGCGTGGAGGAGAGTCTAAAAGGGAGGCCACCGCAGTGGTGCCATGTAGACGCAAAGCCAAAGCTAAATCCAACATGGGAAGCTGCTCCTGCACCTGCTGCTGCTGCTGTTCTTCTTCCATTTGGGTACCACTTTGTCCAGTCTGTGCCCACTTTTCCGACATATTTTCCAACAAAATGTTACGCACCTCAGTTAAGCGCGGATCTTCACTACCTCCACCGCCACGTTGGTCTTGTACTAGATCAATGGTCATTGAATCTCTGGGAGCTGCCGTTACCTTCTCAGCGAACAGCTCGTTTACACGCTTACAGAAAACCTCATCACGTTCGTGATGCGACTCTTGCATCCAAAAGAAGTAACGAAGTGCCGATTCACGATATTTGAGCACATAAACCCTGCCGGTTTTACACTGTTCGACGCGACGAAACTCCATTTGGCCCGGTATGGCCAACAGATCGAGTTCCACTTGCCCCGTTTTGCGATCCTTCCAATAGAAATGTAATTCCCGATAGTCAGCGGAACGTTTTAAATAGATTAAACCCTTGCGTTCATCAGGGTTAACCATTTTCTCGTTCAAAATCATGCGGCCTGCCTTGTATTCAGCAAGACTGCGCTCATTGTTAAGATCCAGTTTGAAAATTGGTAATAAAAATCAAAACAAAACAAAAAAACTATGATAAAAACGGAGAATTTCGTGTGTGTATGTGCAGGTGTGCGTGTGTGTTGTGTGTGGCTCTCGATTGGATTTTATTGTGGCAGCCTACTTCAATCAAATGTTTACTCACACACACACACACACACACACAGACACAGACAAGCGCTGGCTCTGCAATTGAGCTTTAATTGCACACTTAAAAGCACATAAAAACGTGGCCAAGACCAAGTCTGTACGGTGAGAAGGCGGTCAATGTTGAGCCGTGTTAAGTACCAGCAGCTTAGCTTGGCACAATTAAATTAAAGTGATGACTTATGTGGAGAAAAAGCTTCACGGGAATCGAATGGAGTTAAACATGGCGACCGTGACTTTAGAAAACTCTAAAAGTTACTGAACCAATAGCAACAGGTATTAGGGAATCGAAAGAGGTTATAATTATGTCAAAGTGGCGACCGTGCTTTCAGTTGAAGTTGTAGTTAAAAGTCACTGCCTGATCAAACTGGCCTGGAGTTATTTGTGTGCAACATTGGCGACCGTGAATTTAAGTCAAATATCCGTAGAAAGTCACACAAGAAACTCGTGAAGAATTGAGGAATCGAATGAAATTATTCGTATACAAAAATGGCGTCGGTGACTTCAGGTGAAAAGGTATAAGAAACGGACGAGTTACTCACTAAGTCACGAACTGATTAAACTGCCCAAACGCTACTGGAATTAGGGAATATAATGGAGTTATTTTATACAAAAAGGGCGACCGTGACTTTAGGTGATAAAATCTAATTAAGGCACGAGTAACGCCATAAGTCACTAACTGATCCAATTGCCCAAAGGCAGCAGTTATTGGGAAATCGAAAGGAGATCTTCTTATGCAAAAAATGGCGACCGTGACTTAAGATGAAATACTCAAAGAAAATCACGGGAAAGAAAGTCCGTGGAAGGTCACACAAGAAACTCGTGAAGAATTGAGGAATCGAATGAAATTATTCGTATAGAAAAATGGCGACGGTGACTTCAGGTGAAAAGGTATAAGGGACGGACGAGTTACTCACAAAGTCACGGACTGATTAAACTGCCCAACAGCAACAGGTATTAGGGAATTGAATATAGTTATTTTTATACAAAAATGGCGACCGTGGCTTTTGATGATAAAGTTGAATAAAGGCACGAGTAATGCCAAAAGGCACGAGTAACGCCAAAAGGCACAAGTCACGCCCAAAAGGCACTGACTGATCCAATTGCCCAAGAGCAGCAGTTATTGGGAAATCGAATGGAGATCTTCTTATGCAACAAATGGCGACCGTGACCTAAGATGAAATAGTCAAAGAAAGTCACGGGACACTCAAAAAGTCATTGACTGAATAAACTGTCCAAGAGCAACAAGTATCAGGGAATCGAATGAATTTTTTTCAACAACCTTGACTTTTGGTTTACTAATAGTAGATAGACACAATAAACTTAAAAATTATTCTCTATTGAAGTTATTTGTATGTAAAAATGGAGACCGTGCTTTCAATTGAAGTTGTAGTTGAAAGTCACTGCCTGGTCAAAATGTCCTCTTATATATGAGAGTTATAGGTATAAAGGAATCAAATGGTGTTATTTGTATGTAAAAATGCTAAACGTGCTTTTAGTCAAATAGTAGTAAAACAGTCATTTGAAACACAAGAAGTATTGAGGTATCGAATAAAATTTGATTTTATACAAAAATGGCGACCGTGACTTTAGGTGAAATTGTCGACGAAAGTCACGGGACACACAAAAAAGTCACTGACAGATCGAAGTGTCCAAGAGCAAAAGGTATCATTGAATCGAATAAAGATATTTTTCTTCACAAATGGCGACCGTGACTTTAGATGAAATAGTCGAAAAGAGACATGATACTCAAAAAATCACAAACTAATCAAACTGCCCAAGAACAGCGTTAGTTAGGGAATCGAATGGAGCTTTTATGCAAAAATGGCGACCGTGACTTTAGGTGAAGTTGTAGTAATTAGAGACAAAAAACTCATAACGTTACAAGGCTAATAAAACTCCCATTGTATATATGAGAGCAACAGGTATTAATGAAATAGAATATGCAACTAGGTTAAACTCCGATTAATAAAAATTTTTTTAACCGGTTCATAACTGTAATTAAAGCAACATATTCAGACCTGTTCTCATAGATTTAAAAAGTAAAACGTTTGCTATTTCGAATCGTTTTCATTTAAATGTTACCGTTTTCGAGTAAAACAAAAATTGTGTTTTTTTTTCGAATCTCTTTCGATGTAAGCATATAACAATAATTTTTTACTGGGGTACCTTCATACTGATCCGATTTTTTTACCTACTGAAACAGTAAATGACATCTACAATATCTAGTTCATTCAATGGAAACGGCCATTACCTAACACTGTTTTGGGTAATTTTTTGTCGTTGTTCCTAACAAAGTTTACTTGTCTGCTTTATGTTATTTTTTATACGACAATTTCATTTTCAATTTGATGGGCTTTACGCACTCCCCACCTGAGTTTTCCACCCACACACGCTTTTAACTTTATATATATACAAGATATATACTCTGTATATATATATATATATAAATTTTTGTTGCCTTCTCTTTGCTGTTTACCTGTTTTTCTTTCCTTTTTCGCTGTTTGCTTGGGCCAACGTAAATTTATTGATACCAAAAAAAAAAAAAAATGAAAAAAACATTTTCACAGCGGAACGTCAATGTCAAGGAGTTTTTTTCTTATTTTTTTTTTTCTTTATCGCCCGCTGGGGGAGTTAAAGCATTTGTCAACATAACGCTGGCAATTTTACCACCTTCTGCTTCTTCATTTTCATTTTCATCTTCTCCTTTTTCTTCTTATATGTAGTTCTGGATTTTTATTTACTATTTGTACGGTGGAGGCGGCGTGTGGCCATTCGATCCTGTTGCCAGGACACACGGGTTTTTGGACGCGTAAAGCGTAAACTACAAATTGTTTTGCAGTTGCTTCTGATGCCGGCAATTGGCTTCATTTTTATTGGTATTTGAGGCAGGTGCCCCGCAACAAGGAGTCGATTTTTATATTTTTTTTTTCACCTTACCAGCCATTTAATGCGACCTCCGTGTGTGTGTGTGTGTGTGAGTGTGGGTGAGTGTATGTTTTCTCACGTAATTCCCTAATTAAATACTTAAATTGTAATTGCTTTCGAACGTTTCATGACCGGAAGGTCTGGTCTCTGTCGCCTTTTGCTACTTGACTGGCATTGGGTATCATTAAAACGCTTCATGTATGTAGCATATACGCTTTCGCTTTGTGTGCACAAAATCTTTGGTCACATTGACTGGGGAATAAACTGCTATGTATAAAATTAAGTAATTAAGTATGAATTAAAGATTTTAATCGATTTTGAGCAAAGTACAAATCCAAATTATTGACTGCGTCACGGTCGCCATATCAAATAATACTCCAATAAGAAATATTGTGTTTGTGTTAAAATTCGACAAGTAACAAAAGTGTTTGCCTACTTTTAGGCTTTTAAATAAATTCGAAAATTGTATCTAAGCCTTGCATAATTAAATTTTAATTCAATTTAATTTTCACAATACGAAAATATTTATTAAGTTAAAGTGCAATTAAGCTTACATAAGCCACAAACATACACACACACACACACACACACATTTGCATGCATTTGCAGGCGTCTCTTTTCAACTAATTTAATTACTTCTGTACAGGATTATTTACACTTGAACAGCTGCATTTCACAGCGCAACGCAATAAAACAAAAGCCTCATCACAATCCCAATGCTGATGAAGCGGACAATGATAGGCAAGATGAAAGTTATTCAAATGCAATTCATCAATAATGCAAAATTGAGTTAATTAATGTTAACGAGTTCAAGGAACTCTACGCTCTTTTCACTCGTTCCTCTGGTTCTGGTCATTAATTCATAAGCATGAACTTCATTGCGTTCCGTTACGCTTTTTCGTTTAGTTTTGTGTACACAGGCAGACAGGCCAATTATATAAGTGAAACGAGGAGTCAACTTGAAATTAACACACACTTAGCCCACACACACACACACAGCCAAGTTTTTGAATTTCAAAAATGCGCCCCGTTGCCTAAACTAATTTTCCTGCACACGCACACACAAAAATACGGCAAACTCTGAGCCCTTTTTTTTTTTTTTGGTATGTGTTGGTTGTTTGGAGTGGGGGGAGCGCTTTGCCAAAGCAGCGTTCCAACAAAGAGAAAAAGAGGGGAAAATACACAAAACTGAAAGAAGGAAAGAAAAAATAGCAGCGTGCTTTTAAAGTCAACATTTGAAATACTCTTATTTGGATAGGCATTGTATTGGGGTTTGAAATTCCTTTTTCTTGTAAATTTCTTTAATTTTCCTGTCCTTTTCTCATTATATTGTTTTAAATTTTGCTTTTCTTTACTTTTCCTTTTGCTTATCGTTTTCTTTTCTTCCCCTTTTCTTTCGTTATCCTTTCCCTTTTCATTCTTTTCCTTTCCCTTTTCTTTATATTCCTATTGATTTTCCTTCTTTATCCTTTCGCTTTTCTTTTTTTTGAGAACTCTCTCTTTATCCTTTTCTTTCTATTTCTATTCACTTTCTTTCTCTATTCTTTCCCTTTTGTTTCTTTCAATATTCATTTTCATTCTTTATCCTTTCCCTTTTCTTTATTTTCCTATTGATTTTCTTTCTTTATCCTTTCGCTTTTCTTTCTTTTCCAATTCATTTTCTCTCTTTATCCTTTTCTTTCTATTTCTATTCACTTTCTTTCTTTACCCCTTTCCTTTTCTTTCTTTGAATATTTTTTTTTTCCCCCTTTCTTTCCTTTCCCGTTCATTTTCTTTCTTTATTCTTTCCCTTTTCTTTCTATTCCTATTAATTTTCTTTCTTTATCCTTTCCCTTTTCGTTCTTTTCGTATTCATTTTATTTCTCTATTATTTCCCTTTTCATTCTTATCCTATTTATTTTCTTTATTTATACTCTCCCTTTTGTTTCTTTTCATATTCATTTTTTTCTTTATCATTTCCTTTCCTTTTTTATCTATTAATTTTCTTTCTTTATCCTCTTGCCTTTTCTTTCTTTTCCTATTAATTTTATTTCTTTATCCTTTCCCTTTTCGTTCTTTTCCTATTCATTTTATTTCTTTATTATTTTCCTCTTTATTCTTATCCTATTTATTTTCTTTCTTTATACTCTCGTTTTTTTTTGTTTATTCATTTTTTTCTTTATCATTTTCCTTTCATTTTTTATCTATTAATTTTCTTTCTTTATCCTCTTGCCTTTTTTCTTTATCCTTTCCCTTTTCTTTCTTTATCCTTTCCCTTTTCTTTCTATATCTATTATTATTCTTTCTTTATACTTTTCCTTTTATTTCTTTTCCTTTTCTTTATTAATCCTTTCCCCTTTCTGTCTGTTCCTATTCATTTTCTTTATTTATTCTTTCCCTTTTCTTTTAATTACTATTCATTTTCTTTCTCCATCCTTTCCCCTTTCTTTGTATTTCTATTCATTTTCTTTCTTTATCCTTTCCCTTTTCTTTCTTTTCCTATTCAATTACTCTCTTTATCCTTTCCCTTTTTTATTCTATTTTTTTCCTCTCTTTTTATTTTCCATTTCATTCCTTTTTAAATTCCTTTTTCGTTACTTTTTTTCCTCCCATTTCCCTTTCTTTCCCTTTTCATTTCCATTTTCCTAAATTTCCTTTCATTTTTTTTTCTTTTCTTCTTCCTTTTGCCTTTTCAATTCTTTTTCACTCGTTTTCAATTCCGTTTTGTTTCCTTTTCATTTCATTTTCTTTTCCTTTTAATAACCCTCATTATTTTCTTTTTTGCCTTATTCTTTCCATTTTTTTTAAATTTTATTCTCCCTTCTTCCCTCTGCTTACCTTAGTAGACTTTGCTCGATCCAGCTAAATCTGGCTTATATAAATACTAATTTTCGATCTATTAAAATTCGATGCCGTCCCCCTATACCTACTCAGTCTATTCACATTTTCAATTTGGTTAATGACGGTTTCAAGTCTTTGTTCACTTTTGTGTAAGTGTGACCATATAAAGAGTTTATGATGAAGTACTTTTCTGGCTTTTAATAGGGTATGCTTAGAAGTCTCTAATAGAAAAAGAAAACAACGCTCGCCAAAAACAACAGAAAATGTTTGTCATGCCTTGAACATGTTCCCATGTTGAGTTGATCCCTTTTTATGCTGCTTGCTCTCAATTCATTCTAACTTTCTGCTGGAAGGAAAGTTCCTATTCTGGCAAGTGGCAACAGCAGCAGCCAGCACCCAACACCAACACACTCCATGATTGGCGGCAGGTTTTGTTAATTTACGTATTTTTTTTTTGTTTTTTTTTTTGGTTGCTTTGCCCTTTTTTTCGTAAGTGCGTTGTGCGTGTTAGATAAACTGACAGCCAGAGGTGTATGGCAAAAGGAAGGAAGGAAGCGGCAGGCAGGATATGCCGCAAGGGCAAGCGGATGTGTTGCCGTTATCCAGCCATTCCTTGTTGTATTTAGCCAAGCCTTTGACGATGACGACAGCGACAAGTCATGTGAGTGGGCGTGGGCTATACGCCCTACAGAAAAACAACTTTAGGGCATGACGTTGGCGGCATTTTTGTGGTTTTTTTTAGTATTTCCTCTTGCCTGTACTTTCGTTTTGATTTGATTTGAACTTTTCAAGTGGCCGCCAAAGCGAAAGAAAAAACAGCAAGTCACATGCGGGTGCCTAAAAGTAGGCAATATTTTCTTCTTTCTTCTGAAATATATTTAAGTTCTTAAACAGCCATAAAACAATGGTGCACATTTAATAAACATCATTTAATTACACTTCCGCCTGGCTGCTGCCTAGTAGATAGCGACAGAAAAAAGGAGAAAGCAAGGAAACTCTTGGTAATTTGTGTAACTTTTTTAATTATTTACGTTTGTGAGCTTTGCATTTGCTTGTTTTGTGTTTTTGTTTTTTTTTTTTGTTGATTTACTTGCCGCGGGTTACAACGTTTAACAGCTGTTATGATGACGATGATGACTGGCACAGAGCATTTTGGCTTACGCCAGCGTGTCAAACAGATTACAGTTGAGATAAAAGGAATTAAAAAATAACAACAACAACCTGGGCTATATCAAAATTCTTTCTAAATGAAATTAAATGAGTGGGCAGCAGCAGCAGCAGAAGCAGTGAGTGGTGGCTAGGGATTAAGTGCGTACCCGCATATGTATGGTGACTAACTGCAATTAAATTAAAATCAGCATCAACTTGATTTAGTGACATAAACTTGAAAAGGCCAACAAAGCTAAGCTACAGGCTTAAACTGTCAAAAAAAAAAACAATTGGATGGTCACTTAGAGGGGGGGAAAGTTTAAAAGTCACTGAAGAGCCATTTAACACTAGAAACGCGTTTGGGGTACTTTTGTACCCCAAGCAACTTTCAATGCAAAACTCATATAAATGAGTTAGAATCAATGTTTTTTGCTTTTTTTGCTCGTTTTAAAGCCACTGAAGTAGGTGACAGTCACTGGAAAGCAAGAGATCATTAACAGTTTGACGGTCAACAATTTGGGAGTCACTCAGATGGGGGGGTGGATAGTTTAAAAGTTACTTAAGAGCCATTTTACACCATAAACGCCCTTGGGGTACATATGTACCCCAAGCTACGTTCATTGCAAAACTCATATAAATGAGTTAGAATCAATGTTTTTTATTCGTTTGCTAGTTTTAAAGCAACTGAAGTAGGTGACAGTCACTGGAAAGCAAGAAACCATTGACAGTTTAATAGTCACTCAGCTAATAGGACAGTTTACAAGTAAAACTTGTAAAACTTATGCTTAAGCTGCTTTTACAACAATTTGAGTGTCACTCAGTTGGGGAGATACTTTAAAAGTCACTGAAGAGCCATTTTCTTTCTTGTTTCATTTTCTTTTAGTTTAGTTTCTAGTTTCGTTTGCTAGTTTTAAAGCAACAGAAGTCGGTGACAGTCTCTGGAAAGCAAGAGACCATTGACAGTTCTACCACCATGTATTTTGTAGAACCGTCCTAAGGGTACTTTTGTACCCCAATAAACTCTTAATGCAAAACTCATGTTTAAGCTGTTTATACAACAATTTGAGAGTCACTAAGGTGGGGTCAATATAGAGCCATTTAACACTGGGGTACATTTGTACCCCAAGCTACTTTCATTGCAAAACTCATATAAATGAGATAAAATCAATGATTTTTGTTTGTTTTAATAGTTTTGAAACAACTGAAGAAGTTTAAAGTTTAAAGTTCGTTTAAATACTATGTTTGAAAGTCACTGGAATGAAAGAGATCATTGACAGTTTGACAGTCCTGTGTTTTGTAGAACCGTCCTAGGGGTACTTTTGTACCCCAATAAACTTTGAATGCAAAACTCATGCTTAAGCTGTTTAAACAACAATTTGAGAGTGACTCAGATGGGAAACAAAAGTACCCAAAGCAACTTTCAATGCAAAACTCATATAAATGAGTAAGAATCAATGATTTTTGTTTGTTCTGCTAGTTTAAAAGCAACTGAAGTAGTTGACAGTTAGAAGTTAGCTCAAATTGCATACTTGAAGGTCACTGGAAGGTAAGAGATCATTGACAGTTTCACAGTTACTTAGTTAATAAGACATTTTACAGGTCAATGTGTTTGCTAGTACCGTCCTTGGTGTACTTTTGTACCCCAAGAAACTTTTAATGCAAAAATAATATTCATGAGCTAGAATCTAAGACCTTTTTTCTGGGTCACATTAAAAGTAGTTGACAGT
The DNA here is from genome assembly GCA_018904225.1 of Lordiphosa mommai. Classification (NCBI taxonomy): domain Eukaryota; kingdom Metazoa; phylum Arthropoda; class Insecta; order Diptera; family Drosophilidae; genus Lordiphosa; species Lordiphosa mommai. The sequence goes on along the minus strand of JAEIFT010000025.1, from coordinate 1,508,184 downwards.
TGAAAGTTCGTTTAAATAGCATATTTGAAAGTCACTGAAAAGCAAGAGATTATTGACAGTTTGATAGTCACTTAGTTAGTAAGCTAGTTTAGAAGTAAATGTGTTTCCATTGAAGTAAATTAAAACTGAGTAACAGCAGTCAGTTCGAGTCCAGTTCACTTAAGTCTAGTCTAGTGAGCCTTTCTGTGTGTGGCAGCTTAAAAAAGGAAATTCCGTCCCAGACTCACAAGCTCTAACCATAACCAAGTTAGCAAAATGCTTGTTCCGGTTATAGAAATGCGTTTAAGCTTCAGCTGGCTAAAGGAACTTAGCTTTTACCCTTTTTTTTTTTGAAATTTTTTTCGGTTTGTTTGTGCTTCCAGCACCTGGTTGAAGCTGGGCCAACAGGAGCCAGTAGTCCTGAGCTGCCAAAAACAAATACAACAAACTGACAGAACAAACAACAGCAAGCAGCAGCAGCAGTAGCAGCGGCAAGAGCAAAGGAAGAGAGACTTATTGCTCGGCAAAGCGTGAAATGTTTACGAGCGAGTGACGATGGCGAGTCTCTCTTTCTCTCTGTAAGTAAAAAGATTTGTGTCCTGCATAAACCTTATCCTCTTTTACTTCTCGCACAATTGTAAAGAAAAATGTTATTAAGGATTTTCTATTATATAACAAAAAGGCAAAAAGGCATACACAGTCGCACGGAGGTGCACATTAAGCACTTGACATATACACGGTTTTTGGCCAGGCCAGCAGGCCGTCATTATGATGATGCCTTTTGCCTTTTTGGGCCATGGTTCTCCTGGCCAGCATGTTGACAAGTCGATGATGTGTTCCTGTGTGTGTGTGTGTGTGTGTGTTTCAAGGTTCAAGCTACAAGCATTAGTCAACTCAACCCAAAATGAGCGTCCAAAAGTGGCGCAGTCAAGCAAAAGCCTTGTTGCCGTTGCACCGCCAAACTGACGGACTGACTGACTGGGCAACTGACTGAATGGGAATGCGAATTTCAGTGAATGGCTGACTGCATGCCTATGAAAGAAAGAGAGAAAACGACAGCTGAGATCGTCATGGTTGATGACAGGACACAACGTTGACACTGACTGCATGCATTTTATCATCGACTTTTGTACTTTTCTTTAACATTTTCTGCTTGACACTTTTATGCTACCGAAGAAAGCTGATGAGATTGGACAGTGTACACTGGGACAGGGGACAGAAATTTTGGGCCAAAAGTATCAAAATATATTATCATTCAACTCTGTTTTCAACAGTATTTCTCCAATACTCTTTTTTGAACATTATTTTTCCACATTGTTCTCCAACACTGTTTTCCAATACTATTTTTCAACACTGTTCTTAACATTTCCATTTTCCAACACTATTTTAAAACATTATTTTCCAATCCTATTTTTTTAACAATGTTTTTCAACACTGTTTTTAAACTTTGTTTTCCAACATTATGTTACAAAATTATTTTTTAACCATATTTTATAATACTGTTTTCCAACACTCTTTTCCAACACTGTTTTCCAACCAATCGCCTGGCCAACCGTAGCATTTCTCACGGTATATAAACTCTTTTCATTTAACATATTTCATTCACTCACACTATTTGTTTTAAATTTTAAATTTCCAACTTTGGTTTGGATTAGCCATATCTTATATTTAAATTATTTATGGAATTTTTGGAACAATAAGTTCTTTTGAGAACATTTTGGCCAAATTGCAGCATTTTAACTTAAATATAATAAAAAATGGCAATGTTTAAGTCAAAAGATGTGGCGCAAAACCTAAACAAGTCCTTTAGATCAAATATTACAGCCGGCAGAACACATTAGTTTTTAAGCCGTTAAATTTGCTAGATATTAAAAATGTCAAAAATGTCTAGTCTTTTGCATTAAAATTATCATCCAAATGCGCATCTCGACAAATTTTTAATGTTGCCAGACTTGTTCAGTACTCTTTATCAAGAATTGCAAAAAAATTCATAATTTACTAAATTCTTCAAAATGCAAAACCAAAGTTGTCCCTGTTAATGCAGCATTTTAATATTCAAGAAATTGAATCAAAAGTGCTGCCAAGTTAAAAAAAAATGTGGAGGATTTGTCAGCATTCGAAGAGAGCTTGATCAATGAAAAAATTTGTTAAAATTTTTAAGTACTTTGAAAGCATATGGGCAATTCTATAGATGTTTTGGGGTTGCCAGACTTGTTTTAGTATGAAGTAAAGTTGACTGCATTCCCCTATTTCAGAAACCTAAATTGTCCCTGCTAATGCAGCATTTAAGAATTCATAAAATTGAATTAAAATATTAAATGTTTCAAATAATAAAATAAATAAATTATACAAAACATAAAAAAATTTGATAGCATAAGCGCAATTTCGCGAATATGTGGTGTTGCCAGACCAAAGTTCAAAATTTGTTTCTTCATTTTAATGACATAGTTCATGGATAAGTTTTTGCTAATTTTACAGAGTCATTTGAACAGAATGAAATGCATTCCATTAAGTCTTAAAACTCAAATAGAAACTGAATTTACAATACAATGAATATTTTTAAGCAAAAGCTTCAGTTAAAAAAACTGTATGGTATACAAAAATAATATATATTGTTCAAAATATTAATTATGGTTCGAAAATAAACTAATTCAAAGTAAGGAATAGTTCAAAAATAAACTAGCTCAAAGAAGTAATAGTTCGAACATGAACTAGTTCAATAAATAAATTTTTTTAAAAATGAACTTATTTAATATATGAATAGTTCGAAACGGTAATAGTTCAAAAATAAACCAGTTCAAAAATAAATAGTATAAATGTGAACTAGTTAAAAAAACAGTGTAAAAGTAAACTAATTCGCAAAGAGATAGTATAAAAATGAACTAGTTCAAAAAATAAAAAGTTAAAAAATGAACTAGTTCAAAAATTAACTTATAATAACTTTTTATATAACAGTAATAGTTAACCATAGTATAAACCAGTTCAAAAAACTAACCAGTTCAACAAGAAGTAGTATAAAAATGAACTAGTTCAAAAGAAATGGTGTACAAGTAAACTAATTCGAAAAGTATAGTATAAAAAGAACAGCGAAGAATGAATAGATAAAAAGAACAGTTCAATAAATAATTAGTTCAAAAATAAACTAATTAAGTGAATAGTTCGAAACAGGAATACTTCAAAAATAAAACAGTTTAAGAATAGTTAGTTCAAAAATAAACCAGTTCAAAAACTAACCACTTCAAAAAGAAATAGTATAAAAATGAACTAGTTCAAAAAGAAATGGTTTACAAGTAAACTAATTCGAAAAGTGATAGTATAAAAGTGAACTAGTTCAAAGAATGAATAGACAAAAAATTAACTAGTTCAAAAAATAAAAAGTTAAAAAATGAACTAGTTCAAAAATTAACTTATAGTAACTTTTATATAACAGTAATAGTTAACCATAGTATAAACCAGTTCAACAAGAAGTAGTATAAAAATGAACTAGTTCAAAAAGAAATGGTGTACAAGTAAACTAATTCGAAAAGTGATAGTATAAAAATGAACTAGTTCAAAGAATGAAATAGTTAAAAAATGAGTTAGTTCAATTAATAATTAGTTCAAAAATAAACTTATTAAGTGAATAGTTCGAAACAGGAATAGTTCGAAAAATAAGCCAGTTTATGAATTAATAGTTCAAAAAGAGATAGATCAAACATGAACCAATTCGAAAAGAAATTAATCAAACATGAACCAGTTAAAAAAGAAATAGTATAACAATTAACTAGTTCAAAAAGAAATAGTATGAAAATGAACTAGTTCAAAAAGAGATAGTATATAAATGAACAAGTTCAATAAAGGAATAGTTCAAAAGTGAACTAGTTCCAAAAGTAATAGTTAAAAATGAACCAGTTTTTAAAGGCAAAGTGTTCAAAAAAATTAACTATTATTCAGTTGATTAGTTCATTTTAATGAATAGTTCAATTGAACTAGATCAACCAATTTTGCGCAACATTATTGGCTACGGTTGTTCATTTTATGAATTGAAGACAAGTTATCAAACAACTTTAAGGTGTATGATATGCAGACTTCTTTTAATTTTCGATCAAATCATGTGGAATCGGAATTGGGACTGTTTCCGTTTCCGGAAAACGATCAAGTTATGAAATCGTAGCATATAAGTTTAGACAAATTTTTCAAATTTTTCCACTGTGACAGGTGACTTTTAGTTTCTGTGCATTTGAATGGACCCAAAAGCGACCAAATCTCATCCCTGGGGCTATAAACATGTTTCATATGTTTTCTTATAACATTTTGCCATTGCTGTACTTGGGGGCCACTAACAATGTAAGCCATTTTGTGCTTTTGTGACGCCTCCATCGTTGCAACTGAAATGAACGAACAAAATGAAATGCCGTGTTGTCTGACAGACAGCGTTGAGTTGATGATGCCGCGTAGGTGGGTGGGGGGGGGGGGATGGATATGGTAGGTTAAAAGGGTTAGATGACGCGAATAGCCGTGTAACTGAGACTTGTGCAATTGCATGTGGTAAAGCGTGCCAAACAAAGAGAGAGGAGAGAGAGAGGAAAAGAAGTGCTTCGGGCGCAACTTCAAGCATTTTCCGCCAGCAGCTACGTTGATTTACGCTGGCAAACAGGCTCGTACGCCGCCGCATTCTTTAATTGAATATTTATCTTGGGCTGCTGCTGCTGCTGGTGGAGAAGAACTTGCAATTTGGTGCACCACAGCGCACACCAGTCGCGTCCTTGTAATTGCAACGCCATGCTGAGAGGGCGCTGGCGCGTTGTCATCCTTGTTTGCCTTGCCTAGCCTGCCGCCTCCCGCTCCCCCGTGTGCCATATGCATCTAAATTGCTTTCAAGTTTGTTTGTTGTTTGTGGTAAAGCGGCGAAGAAGCTGCTGCTTTGGCTTTGAGATTTACAGCTTTGTTTGGTTTTTCCTCTTTCTTTTTTTTTGCTTTGACATTTTTAAATGTTATTTAATGGTCGAAGAAAATGTTCTATTTTCTTCGATTTCTGCTAATGGTTAATGGTGTTTTAGGTTGAAGCAGTTTAAACGTGATTTATTGGCGAAGGAGAAAGCACAGAATTTATGACCCAGCAGGTTGAAAAGCATAATTCACCTACACTCAGCAAAATAAACGATAAATGCAGCGTTTTTTTGAATCATTCTTAATTCTATTAAACTAAAAACAACAATTCTAGATTTAACGACATGGCAAATTAGAGTTAAAGCGACACGACTCTAACACATCGTGTTGAGTCGTGCGTGTTCGTGTCATATGAAAAACACGAAAACATGAATTTATGAAAAAGTTTCAGTCTGGAGTTTTAAACCCGGTCTTATGCGTATGCAAACCAGTTCTAAAAACAAATGGAACTCTTTGGTCTTTAAATAAATTGGATTGTTGAAAAAATTTCAATTGCTATATTCGAAAAATTTTCAAATTTCAAAAGCCGAAAACGCATCCAATTTGACAAACTCTTTGATATGACAATCTATAGACCATAGACTCACCATAATGACTATGATAAACATTACGTAGGTGGCTATATATATTTCAGGCCTAATAATGAAAACGCGAATATTTATGACCAAAAATGGTTTTTGTGTTTTTCAAAGAATTCTCCAGCAAGATTTATACACTTTTGCATGCGCTCAAACCAATTGTCGAAGCACTATTTCCACTCCGATTGAAACACCTCCAAAACATGGTTTTTGAACTCTTCAACAGCATCTTCTGGCGACAAAAATCGTTGACCATGCATTTTTCACATGAAGTGCGGGAATAAAAAGAAGTCATTGGATGCCAAGTCAGGGCTGTACGGCGCATGACCCATCAATTCGACGTTTTGGGCGCTGGTGTAAGCTGATGTATGAGAGCTCGCATTGTCATGGTGCACAATGATCTGTCTTCTCTTGTTCGTTTTTCGAATTTCTTCGAAGTCTTCAGGCAAACAAATTGTGGAGTACCACTCAGAATGGCCCGTCCCATGTTGCTCAAGCGGAACAGTCGCCACATGACCAGTTTTACCGAAGAAACAGGCGACCATTTGCTTCGAAGTGCTTCTTCCACGAACGACTTTCGTTGGATTTGGCTCGTCTTCGAAGACCCACACGGTCGATTGCTGTTTTGTTTCGGGCTCATAAGCATAGATCCATGATTCGTCATTTTTTCAAAAATTTTTTTGCACCAATCCACACGAGCCTTTTTTTGAGCAATTGTCAAATTGTGCGGGATTCATCGAGAACAAACCTTTTTTACGCCCAGGTGTTCATGCAATATCGAATGTAAGCTGGTGGAAGAAATGCCCAAGGATGCCTCTATTTCACGGTATGTCACATGACGATCTTGCATTATCAGTTCACGCACGGCATCAATGTTTTGTGGCACAACGACTGTTTTTGGACGACCTACACGACCTTCGTCTTCGAGCGAGGTTCGCCCGCGATTGAATTCATTAAACCAATTTTTCACAGTGCTATAGGATGGTGCTTCATCGCCATACAAAGATTTAAGTTCATCGTTGCACTCTTATCGTGATAATCCACGGCGAAAGTTGTGAAAAATGATTGCACGAAAATGTTCACGAGTTAATTCCATTTTTCTGCCGTGGTAAGTTTTGGATTAATCGTTAATCGATATCAAACGTGGTCACACATGAAAAGGTTGTATGGAGCTTTTATCGATAAAAGTCCAAACTTTTTTTGGGAAAAGGCCAATTGGTCCTAAAATGGCTAGAAGTGACCTAGGCCAGAAACTTAAATAGCAACCCACGTATTATTGTCCTTTATATTTAGTTAGCAAAACGCGTGTATTGATCTTTAACTTCTAGTTAAGTCTGGGAGATTTGTAGACAAAACAATTAAGACAATTTGAGCTTTAATTAGGCTTAAAATTTAATAAAAATTTTTAGTTTAAATGTACTTAAAATATTCCAAAACGGTAAAAAATCAAGTGTTTCGAAATTCAGCAAAATCGTGCTTAAAATAAACGTTAAGTTCTCCAATCAAATATTTTAATACTTGAATTTTCCCTTAGTGTACAAATACTGCTATAATTCTATTGATTAGACCTCGATTTTGGAAACCCGCAGAAATAAATTAACTTCTCCCAGTCATTAGGCCATAAATTGACCTTCGCGGCTTAGTCCATAGCCCCAAACATTTCCCATTTCAACCCACATTCCAGCAAACTAGAGCAACTTATGACTGCTTGAGCATGTGCCACACACACACACACACACACTAATGCTGAAAATGTGGCACGAACGCTTTGTGTGCTCATCATCATCATTCTCATCCTCATCCTCATCCCCATCCTTCTCCTTGTTGCTCATCCTGCCATGTGTAATAGTTATTTGATAATCTACCTGTTATTGACCTCATTTTTATTTTTTTTTTTTCATCGCGTCTGCCATCTCCCTCGCACTCAAGCTCAAGTGTGAACAACCACATATGATATTGGCGTGTAAATTATGCTTGCTTGTATGTGTACACCCCCGTCCGACCCTCCACAGCAAAAAACCCTTAAGGTGGCATCTATTCAAGTCAATTGCATTTGCTGTGTCTCTATAGCCATCTCTGTCGCACTCAAGTCAACATACTTTTAGGGACTGTACTAGCGAGCACAGAAAAAGGGGGAAAAAATAGATAGAAATTTATCTATGTAATCTAATAATTTGAATGAATTTTTACTGATATTTTTGGTCTTTTCTTAAAATTCAAAAGATTATTGAAAACAAGTAAATCTGATTTTGTCCAAACTTGTCATTTTAATTTTTTTACAATATTTAATGTTTAACCAAAAATATTAACAAATTTTAAGTTTGAAAACAATGCCATGAACAACCCAAAAGTATTTAATACATAGATCAATGATTTAAAGCAGTGGTGGGCAAGAAATTTGTAGTTGTGAGCAATCCACAAAAAAAAAAAAAAAAACTCTCTTATAAGCGAGCTTTTAATCGAGCTGGCGTCTGCCTGTCCAAGTCGCGATCGCGCACTCCGCCTGTATTTTGTTTTTGCTGCCGACTGCTTGTGCGACCTGTCGACGGAATTGCGTGCATTTTCTTTTTCTTTTCATAACGTCGCAATGGCCTATGTCAACTGAGTGGCGTCAAAATAACAGTCGCTTAAAGAAATAATGGAGAGTGCTGGCTGAGCCAAAAGGGCTATGGACTGCCCTTATCTCATTAATGTGGTAATTTTTAACTCGAAAAAGTTGAACTTGGATGGCCAGATAGATATATACTGATGGAACTGCGGAGGTTAGAGCGCAGTAGAAGGAGCACGATGGAGTAAGGGCGCTGGGGTTCTGCGAAGCAATGCTTCACGACCGTACCGCAGAAACGCAGCTTTCTTTTCTCCCTTCTTATTAGCAATAAAAAGCAAATAAAATAAACGAATTCAAACAAAAGGAAAAAAAGCACCTTCAGCAAACGTTGTCTGTCTCACTCTTGCGCACACCTTGTAGATACATCATGTTAGCAACGCATAGAAATATTCATTTTAGAGCCCATAAACTATATACGGCGAGCTGAGTCGATTGAGCTTTGTCGGTCCGTCCGTCCGTCTGTCTGTCCATCTGTCAGTCCGTGTGTCTGTCCGTCTGTATGTCCGTCTGTATGTCCGTCTGTATGTCCGTCTGTCCGTCCATCTGTCTGTCTTTCTGTCCGTCGGATCGGATGAATATATTTTAGGAACGATTGTGCGAAAAATAGGTCAGAGTCACAAAAACTTTTTAGTTATCCATGATCACGTTCTTTATCTCAGGAATTATGAATAATATGATATTCTTTTAAAGAGCTCTACAAAAGTTGGTTAAGTTCGGATGGATGACTATATTCTATAGCTATCATAGGACCGATCGGTCGTAGAATAGGTCTAAGTTTTTGTTATACACTTGAAAAGTGTATATTAATTTTGCCCAGAAGTTTGTAACGCATAGAAATATTCATTTCCGACCCGAATAAACTATATATATTCTTGATTAGGACGACGAGCTGAGTTCAATTCCGCTTGTCCGTCCGTCCGTCCGTCTGTCCGTCTGTCTGTCCGTCTGTCTGTTTCTACGCGAAGTAGTCTCTCAGTTTTAAAGCTATCGAGCTGAAATTTGGCACAGAGTATTCCTTTTACTGCACGCAACTAATATGTCGAAAACGGCCGGATCAGATGACTATATCTTATAGCTGCCATAGGAACGATCGGTCGAAAAATAAGTCTTAGAGGGAAAAACTTTTTTATTTTCCATTGTAGCGTCACCAATCTTGGTATATATTAGTTTTAGATGATTTTACATATTTGTGCAAAAATTGATCAAAATCGGATGAATATAGCATATAGCTGCCATATAAACGGTCGGTCAAAAAACTAGTTCTAGTGGGAAAAACTACTTTATTTTCCATCGTAGCGTCACAAATCTTGGTATATATTAGTTTCATATGTGTCAACAAGATTCTGGAAGATTTTATCAAAATCGGATGACTATAGCATATAGCTGCCATAGGACCGATCGGTCGAAAAATGTGTTTTACTAAGAAAGGTTTTTTATATGGTATCAAATTTTTATTATCAATGATTTAAAAATTTTAAATACCTGATATCTATATCCTATATATATTTTACCGGTTAAATCAGTTGGAGTAAAGTTTTTCAAGTGTTTTAAAACTTCGGCACAGTCGAAGTTAGCTTTGCCTTCTCGTTTTAATTAATAGAGTTCTTAAACTCAGCAATTATGAATATTGTGCAAAATTGGTGTCAAAATCGGATGACTATATCCCATAGCTGCCATAGGACCCATCGGTTGAAAAATGTGTCGTTCTATGAAAATTAATTTGTAATTTGAGCTTGCTCAAATTTTGAAGTCAACAATCAGGTTATTAATTATTTTGAATTTATAAATATCTGACATCTATATCCTATATATATATATATATTCTATCGGTCAAATCAGTTAAAGCGAGCTTTTGCCTGTATGTACTAAAACTGGTCAAGGTCGAAGTTAGCTTTGCCTTCTCGATTTTGATACCCATTGGAATCGATTAAGCTGGTGTAAGTAAGAAGTATGATGGTCAAATGCCAAATTCAAAGTTTCCAAAAATCGTTCAAAGACAGTTATATGTATTATATACTAGTTGGACATTAGCCGTCTTGGGCTGATGTGCTTAGGGTAAAAGGTTTGGATTTTTAATTCATTATGGGTAACAAGGAGACAAAGGGCCACTAGCTGCCCATTGTTGATTTAGAACTTTGATTTAGAAAATGGACTTATACATGCTCATGTGTAACTCTTGTGTGTTAAAGACAAAGTAGCTAAGTTGAGCTAGATCTATCATTAAGGGTCGATATCTTAAAGATGCGGTCGAAAAAATGAGTCTTAGGGCCGTTTTTTCATATTGATGGTTTACATAATCTAGGTAGATATTCAGAAAATTTATGTTGCCTGAATTTAGGCCGCAATTAAAAAGGTTTGCATACTTTGGGGCACAAAAATCATGATTAAACGTAGTATCCTACATTGGAGCGAGCTTTCGCAAGTGTTTTTTTTTATTTTCGGCACAGACGGAAGTGGCTTTGTCTTCTCGTTTCTATACGAAACCATAGTTTCAACTCTCTGCAAATTAAGTAGAATTTCATTTGGAAAAAGCAAAAGAAAGAAGAAAAAAACTATTTCTAAGCTGTATTAAGGAGCTTTGCTGTTCATAATCAAAATTCGAAAACAAAAAGTCTTAAATCACAAGGGATTTTCTCAAGTTAAACCAAAATGTTTGTCAAGCGTCTTAACTTGTGCGTGTGTGTGTGTGTGTGTGGGTGTGATTAAGGATGGCGTGACAACAAGTATGAGTGTGTTTTAGTGTGTATGTGTGGCTTTTGTTCAGCTACGCTCGATTGCAACAATTACAACAACAATGTAGCTGCCGCTGCTGCCCCCGTTGCCAGGTCGAGGTGTATGCTGAACAATGGCCTCACACACACATACACACACACACAGCTAGACAGTTACACCCATTCAATGTGCGTGTTCAATGGCAAACACACTATAAACGGGTTGGGGGGTTGGTTGGTACCCCTTCATGTTCAAATTGCATGTGATGAGAATGTGCAACAGCCGTGTCCGCTTCGCCTCACCCACTTCTCACATAAATGGCTAATTTCACTTTTTTTTGTGTGTTGTTGTTGTTACTTGCGCCTGCTTTTCTTGTTACCTTCCGTTTTAGTTTTTTTTCTTTTTTGTTGTTTTTCATTTCGTTACACTTTAACACGTGGCACTCAAAATTCTCTCATACTGATTGCTCGAGCAGAAATATGTTGCCTACTTTTTGGGGCACAATAAAAGTTTAACCTGGACGTTTTATTGATTTTTCATTTGCTTACTTGAGAGGGGATTTTTTTTGTTAGCCATATCAAGGTTCCAAAGGGAATTAGGTAACTTACCTGAAATGAGAAAAAAGTAGGGGGGAAATATTAATATTTAGTTAAAGCTGAGGTAAATGATTATTTTTGTAGTTTTGTTAATTGATAAGCTTCAGAAAGAATAACAAAAACAAAATGCATGCAATTCCAGAGCCAGATCAATACAAGCTAACGGCAGCATAAAAAAAAAAAATACACGCAGTGTGAGTCATCGAAACTTGGACAGAAAGACGGCTGCTTGACTCGAGCCTCGCCTTTTTTCTGTTGTTTTTGAACTGCTCCCAAGCTTAAATTTCATGTTCAACGCTGGTGTTGCTTAAGAAAATTACTCAAAAGAAAATATTTATAACAAAGTTTTCAGTATAACGAGCTCATTTTTAGAACCCTGCGGTTTCGTTCAGTTTAAAAAAAAATATATTTTATGAATTTTCTGTACAACGAATCATTTTTAGAGCGAAGCTCTTTAACGGAAGTTCGGCTGGGGTACTAAAACGAGAAAATTTTTTTATTTTTTTTTTTATTTTTTTTATTTTTTTATTTTTTTTTTTTTTTTTTATTTTTTTTTATTTTTTTTTTATTTTATTTTATTTTTTTTTTTGCTTGTATTCGTTTGCATTGAATAAGCACAAGCAAGCCCAACCATGCACACACATACACATACAGAGATCTGGGACTAGGGATGTTGAACAGGGATCTATGATCAAGGATCTGGGATATGGGATGTGGGATTTGAGATCAGGAATCGGGGATCTCGGATCTGGGATCAGGGATGTGGACTCAGGGATCTGGAATTAAGGATTTGGGATTAAGGATCTGTGACTTGGGATCAGGGATTTGGGATCAGGAATCTGGGATCTAGCTCGGATCTGGAATCTCAGTTCAGGGAATCTGAGATGGATTTCGGAGATGGGATCAGCGATTTGGAATCAGGAATCTGGAATCAGAGATCAGGTGTCTGGGATCGGATCAGGTATCTGGGATCGGGGATCTGGAATTTATCTCGGTTCTCGGATCTGGGATCAGGTATCTGGGATCTGAGATGGTTCTCGGATCTGGGATTTGGGATCAGGAATCTGGAATCTGGGATTTGGGATCTGGGATCTGGGATCTAGGATCTGGGATCTAGGATCGGGGATCTGAAATGTATCTCGGTTGTCGGATCAGGGATCTGGGATCAGGGATCTGGGATCTGAGATGGATCTCGGACTTGGGATCAGGTGTCTGGGATCGGATCAGGTATCTGGGATCGGGGATCTGGAATGTATCTCGGTTCTCGAATCAGGGATCGGGGATCTGGGTTCAGGGATCTGGGAACCGGGATCAGGGATGGATCTCGGAGATGGAATTAGGGATTTGGGATCAGGAATCTGGGATCAGGGATCTGGAATCTGGGGTGAATCTCGGATCTGGAATCTCAGATCAGGGATCTAGGATCAGGTATCTGGGATCAGTCATCTGAGATCAGGGATCTGGGATGGGTCTCGGATCTGGGATCAGGGATTTGGGATCAGGGATCTTGGATCAGGGATCTTGGATCGGGGATCTGGTACACTATTTTCCAACACTAATTATATTCTTCTAAACTTTATATTCATATGCAAGAATTCATATTTTGATTTTGATTTTTCTTTGTAAAGAGCTTCGATAGTACCGTGTGTTCCACGATACACACTACTTATTTTTTTGCTAAAACTAAGTACGACTGTATATTTAATTAATCAGGGATCAGGGTGTTTTGCTGAATGCGACCATTTCTCTAGCATTAAAACGAGAATTTGGAAATAGTTTTAGGGCAGAATTTGTAGATGGTTTCGCTTTACACTACAGGATCAAAAATATATCATATATATATTCTCTTCTGCCTGTTACATACATACTTCATAATACCTTTTCCCTTTTACTTAAAGTTCCCTCAAACTTGATTGTCATGTGTGTGTGTGTGTGTGTGTCAAAACAAACGAAATGATACCTGTTGCTGAAATATTTAAATTGTCATAAAGAAACGCAAACACAAACTTGACGCACCGGCATAAATATTCAATACAGTTTACCAGGTGAAGGAAAACTGGGGTAACCCTTCGCCTCCTTCTTCTTTATGCTCTTTGATATGGCCATAGTCATTAGGCAACTCCCCCGTGTCTATTTACCCAGGGCTATAAAGACTTTTTGTTGACTCTCTCTCTCTCTCTCTCTTTGTTCTGTCCTCTCTGTTAGTTTCTAAATAATAAATTGCTGTTGTAGCTTGTGTCCAAAGTTTAGCCTACAAAATTTCATTAAGAATTTAAATCAAGTTGACCCTGGCATCTGTCTGCCAAAGGGTCAGAGTACCAGGCAAAGGTGTAAAGTTTGTTTTTCGCCCCTTTTTTTTGTATTTTTTATTTTAAGTGTGTGTGTGTGATGGCATATGTGATTTTGAGTTGGTTGGTGCAAAATCTGAAAACAGTCTGTTAAAAGAAACAAGAAAAACCAATCAAAATGATCAACAATAAAGTAATTTTTAAAATATATAAAAATAAGTTAGCAAATAAGTAATTACTTTTAAATGTGGCGCCACCCGAATTGTGTTAAGAATTGCCCTAACAAAATCTTTAAAAGAAATGCCCATTATTGTGATAAAATAAAAAATTAAAAATTTAGATATATTTTAATCGGGAAGGCAAAGCTTACTTCGCCTAGCCTATGCCGATAGAATATATATGCGTGATTTCATGAAAAATTTACCACTAGGATTTTTTTGGGTTGAAATAATATTTTTCCAATCTTTTGTTGAAATTTAGAGGGTACGTATTTTATATATATTTTTTTATATTGAAGATTTTATCAAATTTAATTATTTTAAATTGCTTGCTAGGGAAAACTATTTGTAAAAAAATATGGAAAAATCTGTTAAATTGCATCGGATCCCAAGCTTCTAAATTACTCACAACCGGGAGTTTTCCATCCCTTGGAGGTGGAAATTTCCAAAACCCCGCCTTGCCACTTATAACTCATATGAAAACTTCTGTAAAAGATTCAGCTTCTAACTCCTACCGTTTAGGCTCAACGTAGATTGCCCATCAGTCAGTCAGGACGGGGTCTGGGATCTTTTAAATATATTAAAACAATACAGAGATGTCCGATATTTTAAATAAAAAATCATTAAGAATCTGAGTTATCACAATTTGAACACGTTCTAACAAAAACAAATTAGTTTAAAAGCATTTAATTTTCAGTATTGCTGAGTTTAAGAACGCTATGGCAGAAAATAATTTTTTACCCGATCGGTTCTATGGCAGTTATAGGATATTGTCATCTGATCTTAACCAAATTTTGTATAACTATTTGAAATCATTTAATATTTATAATTTCAGAGTTTAAGAACGCTATCAAAAGATTTTCTTACTACGACCCATTTTCCAAACCGATCATTTCTATGGCAGCTATAAGATATAGATATCCGATCTTAACCATATTTTGTTGAACTGTTTAAAAGCATAAAATATTTGTATTTGCTGAGTTTAGGAACGCTATTGTGGAAAATAAAAAAGTTTTATATACTAAGATATACTTTCCGACCGATCGGTCCCATGACAGCAAAAGGATATAGTCATCCGATTTTGACCAAACTTTGCCAAGCTGTTTTTAAGAATTGAATCATTGAAAACAAAAACGTCTTTCTTACTAAGACCTATTGAGGTATGGCAGCTATAAGATATAGTCGTCCGATTTTGATTATATCGATAATTAAAAAATGCCAAATTTAAAGACGTAGGCACTGAAAACAAATAGTTTTTCTTATTAGAACTGGTTTTTGGATCGATCGTTTATATGGAACATGGGACTTGGCTTGATGTTATTATTTTTCTATATTTTTTCAGTTAAAGGCCTGATCTCAGATGACATAAATTTTATTTTCGGCACTATGCTTCATATAAATAAGACATCTGTTCAAAAGCATTCTGATTTCAAAGCTCTACAAAAGTGTTTCTATTCATATAAAGCATAGTGACGAAAATTATTTTTGTCATCTGAAATAGGCCTTCAAAAAAAATCAAACAAATCGGAATGGAGAGGGGAAAAAAGGTTTAAATTTCAACAAATTCGACGCAAAAAGCAATAAAATTCAAATGAAGCAAGTCTGACAACAACTAGAAAAAACAGCAAACAATTTGTTTATTGTTTATTGGAAACTTTACTCAAGATCATAAACCTTGAGTAACATTATAAAGCAACAAATTTTTAGCATAGCCTCTTAACAACAAAAAATGTACCTACACTTTCTCTTGATAAGCGGCTCAACTCTTATCTTAATCTACCCACAAAATGCAGTTAAACCCCTTAGGCAAAAAGCTGAAAATATTTTCATATTTTTTTTTTTATCTTTTCATCCTAACAAAAAGTGGGCAAAATTTAACGAGAATTTGCTTCTGCTTCTTCTTCTTTTCAGCATCATTTCCTGGGCACTGCATTTTTAGGTTTTCCATAAAGTTTATGTGTGTGTGTGTGTGTGTGTGTGTGTTACGCATACTGAAACTAACCACAAAAGCACAAATATAGTTCGACTGACTGGCCTAGCCAAATAGTTTATACAAAATAAACACAAAAGCAGGAAGCGGGAAAGGCAGGGTAAATCAAAGTTTTGTTTTTGGAACTTTTGTCATATGCTACATTGATGAAAGGGAGAAAGGGCGGGTGGGTGGTTGGGTGGTGGGGGAGGGGGTGTGATGGCGGTTACTTGCATTGTTGCGGCTGTGCTTGCTCGCTCACTCGCTCGCTCGCTGCAAAATGCCTTTGGCACTGTTCCCATTGTATTTGGAATGTTCAATATACTCCCCAGCTGGCATCAGGATTGCTTGGGAACATATTTTCAATTACTGTGTGCTACAACTTTTGCAGTTTCCTATTACAACCACTGTTATGTGCCCACCCACCACTTGCTGCTGTTGCTGCTGCTGCCATCACTTGCATAACAATAACGGTAAGTACTTGCAATTTGTGTGTGCGGGAGGTGGGGTGCGGGTGGGGTGGGGTGGGGAAGAACAACAGCAATTAAGTGGTGGGGGTGGGGGTAGGAAAGGGTAAGGAAGTTGAATAGTTAACCAAACACTTGTTTTGTGCGTTGAAAATTAATGATTTAGTACAGAGAACTTTCCTTCCTACTGGCAGGCATTTCCATTTCCTTCCTGTGGAAAACATTTCCGTTATGCTAGATTAATTTTGGAATTTATAATTTAACAATTTCTGCAAATGAAACCGATTACCGATGTATTTTCGAAAGGATCCCGGTTCGGTACGGTTCGGATTAGAATAAATTTGCATCCCTGCCTAAATTTATTTCAATTTACTCTTAAAATGAGTACAAACAATTCTTAATTAAAGTCCATATAATTCTCAAATCAATTTTCATGCATTTGTGGAACAAAAAAAACACTAGGCCGATGTTTTAAATACCTTTGCAGTTTTTGAAAGGCGCTACCATTGATAACAAAAAAGTTTTTCTCACTAGAATTAGTTTTTAGACCGATCGTTTATATGGCAGCTATATGCTATAGTCATCCGATTTTGATAAATTTTTCCAGAATTGTGTTGAATCATATAAAATTCATATATACTACGATTGGTAATGCTGCGATGGAAAACAAAAAAGTTTTTCCCACTAGAACTAGTTTTTGGACCGATCGTTCCTATGGCAGCTATATGCTATAGTCATCCGTTTTTTAGAAATTTTTCCAGAATTGTGTGAAAGCATATAAAACTTATATATACCACGATTAGTGAGGCTACGATGGAAAACAAAAAAGTTTTTCTCATTAGAACTAGTTTTTGGACCGACCGTTCCTTTGGCAGCTATATGATATAGTCATCCGATCCGGCCGATTCCGACAAATGTGCAGCGTATTTGTATTTAAAGACATTTTGCAAAGTTTGGTCAAGATAGCTTCAAAACTGAGGGAGGAGATAGGAGGAGAAACAAACGGACAGACGGACGGACAGACGGACAAACGGAAATGAACTCAGTTCGTCATGCTGATCAAGAATATATATACTTTATGTGGTCGGAAATGATTCCTTCACTGCGTTACAAACATCGTGACAATTTTAATATACCCTCTGCAAGGGTATAAAAAACTAACAAAAAGGAGCGCTGCTGTCGCCCTGTTCCCTTAATTTCGAGTGTGTTTTATACAAATCCATACACACACACGCTGCTTAACTTAATGGAAACTGTGTATTTTGAACGTTTTTTAGTCACATTTGGATATATCTTAGTACACCGAACCTTTCATACCATTTCGCTGCTATAGCCATTTTCAAGCCCCTGAAAAGCAATTTCAGAATTTTTTTTCCAACTATTTTGAGGTCAAGACTTTAATTTGTTTCCACCTGCTTCCTGCCCCATTTTATCTCCCACATCTACACCTCCACCTAGACAGAGACACTAACAGATTCACTGTCGAAAAAGTTGGTTATTTTCGTTATATTACCAAGTTGTTGTGGGCTAAAAAAAAAAAAAAACACACCACCACCACCCCTCACGTATTCACGCCACAGCAAAACTACGGCATAAAATTTCCAATTTTCTGCTGCGGTTCTTGACTTTTCAAACGAAACTTGGCCCGTGTCCGTCGTGTCCCTCTTTCTCTTTCTCCCTCTACCCCGTGTACTGCATATGGGTGCAGTTTTTTGAGTGTCTGCGCGAAATCAGTCGAGCTTATGATTTGTTGGCCAAACCCAGAGAACCTTGGCTAGGCTTGTACCTTCAGGCTGGCCATATTGAATTTTGAGCAGCTCGTCGGTCGTTTGTCGACATTTCGTTTTACTTTTTTTTTGGCTCTCCTAATTTTGCGCAAATAAAAATGTTGCATAGACAACTTGGCAGGCGGCAAGGAGAAGTCGCACAATAAAGACTGGCCACTTGGGCGCTTCATTTTGAATTCATGCTGCTTTTTGGGGTTGCCCTGACAGCCTTGGCTTTGCTCTAAAGCAAATAATTTTGGCCCGCTGCCACCTGCCAAAGGCAATGAAATATTTTAGGGGGGTTTATGCATACATATGTACATTGTACAATGTACATACATATATATATTTGTAGGGGGTCCCCTCCAATAAACAACATCAAAAAGCAGAAGATTGCAAAATACTAAATGAAATTTTTGTTTTTTTTTACCTTTTGCCAAATGAGGGCAAATTTTAAATTGAAATAAACAAAAACTTTTGAAAACGAAAAGAGGTACAAAAAGTCATAACATTTGACATGTGATATAAAAATAAAAGTTTGCTTTTTAAAATATAATAAAATATCAAAAAAAAAAAAATATTTTAAAAATATTAAAAAAATTTTTAATGAATATTAAAAAAAAAATTTTTTTAAATATAAAAAAAAAAATTAATAAAATATATAGATATAGATATCAGATATTTAAAATTTTTAAATCATTGATAATACACATTTTATAACATAAAAAAAACTTTTCTTAGTAAAACACATTTTCCGACCGATCGTACCAATGTCAGCTATATGCTTTAGTCCTCCGATTTCGATAAATTTTTTCAAAATTATGTGAAAGCATATAAAACTAATATATACCAAGATTGGGGACGCTACGATGGAAAACAAAAAAGTTTTTCTCACTAGAACTAGTTTTTTGACCGACCGATATAAATAAAAGAATATATATAAAAAATGTATAAAAAAATAAAAATATAAAAAAAAATGTATAAAGAAAGAAAAATAAATAAAAATGTTAAATACTTTTGAAAACTATTTTGGCTTATTATTGGTTCAAAATATATCGCCCTTCAAGATACATTGCACGTTGAATTATGTAACGTACGAACGAAATTCAGAATGTTCTATCAAAACTGTGGTCCTTCGATCTCATTTTTAAAGAGTTTGGTAAGTCTTAACGAAATACGATTAAAATATCAAGTAGCGATTCGCAATCTTCATTAGTTTTCGAGAAATTGAATTATTAAAAAGAAAATATATAAAATAAATATTTGCATTAGTTGGTCATATTCTTTTGTCGAACGGATATTATGTGCGGCGCTGTTGGCATACGTGCTTTTGATCAATTCTGCACAGCTGATCTTAAGAATTTGCCAGCAACTTTGAAATGCACGATTGTGAAGACTCTTTTTGTAGATTTTGTGAGGAGCTACAGTACGGCCTAAAGTGGTTCTTAGGGTCCTCTATTTAAAAAACCCATAATTCTGCCTAAAGCCATAATTTTTACCGTTGCCACAGGTATAGTCCGTTGTCTTCCGCCATAACTGTTCAAATAATAGATTTAGTGTCGCCAGCGAATGGAGGGAGGTGTTGTTTAATTTACCAGTGTAGAACGAACCACTGCACGGAGCTCACCAAAACTGCTTTAGAATAGTTGAATAGTCGCCTTTTCTTTTTGATTACACTGCAAAAATAGCTAAAAAATAAGGAAAATTTGTGTTGATTTCAAACACGACTTCCCATTTTAGTAACGTACGAACGGCACTTTACATAGCCAATACTTCATTACTTAAGCGAACTGATCAAACTATAATACCTTGTATAAAAGAACTCTCCAAACGCCATGTGCCACTATTTTTATGAGGAGGATATATAACTTAGATCGCCAGCAATGAACAAGCGATTCGTACGTTACATTTGTTCTCAGGAAATGCCCATATGTGTGTGTGTACCACCTCTAATTTTTGCAGTCGAAAATGTCAGACTCTCGTTATCTGGAGAAGTCTTTTTTGCAGGACAGGACAGTCGCTGTGAATAAACTTTAATTATATAAAAAAAAGTCATGACCTTGCCGAAAACAAGATTGGCCAAAATAGTAGCAAAATACTTTCAAGAAAACGAATTCCTTCCAAGTTCCAAGTCAAGTTGCAGTGCAAGCCCGATAAAGCGTGGAGAGAACCGTCTATAAAACGTTATGTGTTGATCTATGAGAACGTAGCTATTTGAACGATCGCTACAATCCCGGTGAGCTTGTGCTGAAACGCTACCCCTTTTACCCCAAATCGTAGACAATCAGAGAATTCACTATGTGCAACTTAGGAGCAGTGGAAAAAATAATATAATAAAAATATAATATAATAAAAATATAATATAATAAAAATATAATATAATAAAAATATAATATAATAAAAATATAATATATAAAATAATATATTTTCACTGTGTCCAACTATTTATAATATTTGAATATTGAATTTGATCAGTGTAAGTGATAAATATTTGTTCTTATAGGAAAAGACTGTGGTTAGAGCGAGACAGATATAGTATAAAAACAGCTGACTTATTTTGAGTCTCAAATTATCTTTATATGTTAACTTTTCTCTGGTTATAAGAAAATGATAAATTATATGACCTCGAGCCGACTTAAACTTGCAAATTTTATAATAAAATAATCCAAATTATTTTGAATGTCAAAAATTATCAAAAATATCACAAAATGCGAAAATGTGCCCTAAATGTTTCACAAAATTAACCAAAATGTTGACAAAAATTATCCCGTAATATTCGCAACATATGTATATATGAAATTGTTTTTTAAATGAGCTGAAAGTGGTCTTAAAACGACCCCAATGCGTTTTCAAACTGAAAATGTTAAACAAAAATTTCACCGAAACATTCATGAAGATCGAACAGCGGTCTTAAGAATTGCGAACATCAAATGATATCACTGTTCACAGTTCAAGACCGGACAAACTTTCCAAATCTAAATAACGCTTGAACTGCGTATGGTTTACACCTACTGACAATCCAAAGCATGTTGTTTCTGAGATCGACGCGTTTACGGCTCTGCTATGGATGCTGATCAAGAATATATATACTTTTCCCTTCCCCTTCTGTCTATTACATACATTTTCATTTAGCCATTTTATGGAAACAGCGTAAAAAAAGAGCGAGAGATCATAAATCCAAAAGGTTTGTTTTGTGGTCAGCTTCGAGGGACCGGTTTGCATCATTGCTTTTTTTTTCTTATGACTCCAGCTTAAATTAAAAAACTATTCGCCTTTTATTTTTGCTTCTTTCGTGTTATTCGTTGTTTATAGAAATTGCTATACAGACAACCTGGTCTCTTCTTTAATAAGCACTCTGATGTCAAAAACATGTCACTTAAACCACTATTAAAAATGCAAAGGGTGAACCCTTAAGTCGTATTCCTGACAAACTTTTGTTTTCTTGCCTTATTCTGAGAATTTTTGTTGTTTTTTTTTTGTTGGTTGCTTCACCTTTTGTGGGTGCACAATAAGTTTTGCCCACATTGAAAACAACTCGAGCTCTTTTTCTCTCTGTGGGCTAACCGTTGTGGCTTTGGCTTTGGCTTGGACTGGGCTTGAGCCAAAGCCAACGACGTCGCCGTCGCCGTTGGGCATGAGGCAGTGTAATTGAAAGGCTCAGGTTCAGGCACTGGTCCTGCTTGCTGCTGCCGCTGCTGCTGCTTGGTAATTAAAAGTTTGCCAACGTCTCCAACATTTGAGAGAGCTGTTTGTAGCAGCAATACGTCAGTTAGGCAGTTAGTCAGTTAGTCAGTCGTCGTCGTCACCTTCATCATGGCCAGGCCACATTTGAAATTAGTTAAAGTTCGAAAGTTCTTCTTTGTGCTCTAAAAACAAAACAACAAAAAAAAAAAAAGCAAAGTTTAATTAGTGGGCGTGGCCCCGGCTGCCTAGCGAAAATTAATTAAACAGCTAACCACCCCCGCCGCACCCGCTAGGCTCATTATCAATTTAAGGAGCTCCAGACTGTGATTCTTGGACCATTCATTCATTGGCTACATCTATCAATCTAGCATCTCTGTGCATCATTCATCAATGTCATTTGTTTTGTTTGCTTTGGGGGTTGTTTTTCGTTGATTAAAGTTTTCAGTTTCAGGTTAAAGAAAAACATTTTGCTTTGGCCTGCTGACTACAAATATTTCCATAGCATACTTATGCGGGCAGCCAACTAAGCCAAGTAAAAATATTTTGGCAGAAATGTTGCAAAAATGTAAGCGAAATGCGTTTCCTTTTGCCCCACTCCCAGCCCCACTTTTCAGCCATGACATCTTACTTTTCTCTCTCTCTGTCTATTTTCCACTTCCTTTTTTATTTCCGTAATCATTTATATGCAAATCGCTTGCACGCCCACTCTTCTTCGATTTACCATCAAAATTCGTAGTAAAAAAAAAAAAAGTTTTAACATGTTACCCCCTTCTCCTTCTCCTTAACTTATCCCACCCATGGGTTTCTTCATTCTCTTGGCTGTCTCTGTCTGTATGTTTCGACTGGCATTTTTATATGCCAACTTCTCTTCCGTTCGCTCTGGTTTTTCACTTGGAGCTCATTAAAATTGCAGCAGACTTTGATTTGCATGTGAGTTGGCATGGAGGTTTAAAAGGGAAAGTTTTCGCACAAATTTTCTTCATTTTTATGTGACAGTGCCGAAATTCGTTGATTAAAGTAATAAAATAAAAATAAAAATACCATTCAAATTTTGTAAAGTTTGTACAGCTAAGGTGCTTAACATATTTCTACGACACTTGGACAATTTTTATTTTTAATCATAAGCTATTTATTAAATGACTTTAATTAAAGTTAAAACTGATATACGGAAAAAGAATAACAAGTTGTTTGCAAATATAGTTTATCATATTTATACAATATATTTTTATTTATATAACCTATTTAAAGAATCTTGTGACTAATGCTTTGCTGAATCGCCATTTCGAATTTTCAGGAAGTATTGTAAAGTCTTTAAGAACTAACAGACTTCCCAATACTAAACTAAAAAAAATGTCCGGCTCGAGGGACCAAAAAAAACCAATCAGAACCGGGTCTTCATTATCTTTATTATCTTTATTATCTTTATTATCTTTATTATCTTTATTATCTTTATTATCTTTATTATCTTTATTATCTTTATTATCTTTATTATCTTTATTATCTTTATTATCTTTATTATCTTTATTATCTTTATTATTACTTTATTATCTTTATTATCTTTATTATCTTTATTATCTTTATTATCTTTATTATCTTTATTATCTTTATTATCTTTATTATCTTTATTATCTTTATTATCTTTATTATCTTTATTATCTTTATTATCTTTATTATCTTTATTATCTTTATTATCTTTATTATCTTTATTATTATTATTTTATTATCTTTATTATCTTTATTATCTTTATTATCTTTATTATCTTTATTATCTTTATTATCTTTATTATCTTTATTATCTTTATTATCTTTATTATCTTTATTATCTTTATTATCTTTATTATCTTTATTATCTTTATTATCTTTATTATCTTTATTATCTTTATTATCTTATTATCTTCATTATCTTTATTATCTTTATTATCTTCATTATCTTTATTATCTTCTGCTATCTGCTATCACCCAAATACCTCACAAATGTCCCTCCTGTTCCGCGGAATTGGGACCCGAATTCCTGCGCCTATCTCTATCGATTATCCCGTTCTGTAAATAGTCCTTTTAGCAGAATTTTTTTTCTAATGCATACGCTCTCAAATCTCACAATAATAAGCTTTATAGCAGGGCTGCAAACCGGTTTTAAGCCGTACCGGTTCGAACCCGGAATTCTGACTTTTCATTAACTGTGAACAGAACCTCTTGGGAAAAGAAATAGCTGAAAAAACCTGTACCGAACCAAAATATTCGGTATGGTTCAACAAAAGTAACAAGTCTTAGTTAAACGGGTATTTTACTGATGAAAGAAGCAGCATAGACCAACAATTGTTTGAAGAAATAAAACTTATTAATTTAAATTGAAAATAACGGAATTCACATATTCAAGTAAACAAAAATTCATAAATTCGGTATATTTTTTTATATTTTTAACAAATCAATTACTCTTCTATTTAAATTTGGTAAATCTTGGGACGAACCAAGGTTCGAACCAAAACCTTAACACAAAAACCTTGAACCTTAACCAAAGGTACATTTTGATTCGAATCCGCACACCGGACCTCCGCAAAAACTATTTGGGTTTGCAGCCCTGCCTTATAGGAACGAATTTTAGTTACAGCGAAGGTATCCATTTTGATATTGAAACGGGTTTTGCTATTTGTATATTTAAATAAATAGATACCTTAAGGGGGGAGCCTGCTTTAGGCAGAGTTCACATTGTTCGACGCATAAGACATGATAATCAAGAAAGCGTCGAACAGTGTAAACCCAGCCATAGAGGGTCTCAAAAAGGCATGTTTTTTCTAGATTTTTTTTGGGAGGGAATAAATTAATTGAGCTCTGGATTTGAAGAATACAAAACAAATTATTTATTTGAAATATTCCATTTAATTTGGGTGGCATGGAAACTTGTAGAACGCCGCATCACTGAAGTTTTTCAATGGAGTGAAAGATATAATCGAATAAAAATGCAGTTATTATGATATTTTTACTGGGTGAACTTAAAAACAAAACGGAAGAAATTCATAAATTTCGGCATAGCCGATGTTAGCCTTCCATTTTTTTTATTTGGATTTCAATAGTGATTGCTATCGAGTAAGTACTGCATACGGAATATGCGGCGTATACTTAATCGTCTCTATTTTTATTCATGCTAGTTTATCAATTCTGACCGCAGGCCATCTCAATGCATCGCTTCTCTCATAATTGGTCTTTGCCTCCTTACACAAATATCTAAAGGAAAAAAGGAAGGAGGAAACTGAGAGCAGCGCAGTCCAATTAGCTACTGCCGTCAAGCAAAGTCCAATTGGAAAATTACCAGTTACGTTTTTCCCTCTCGCTCTCTCGTACTCGTAAGTTCAACCAATCGCTGCGGTGTTGTTGTTGTTGTTGCTTTGAATTTTCTTTTACGTATAGCTCCTCTAATATCGTTCATCTGATCGAAAAACGATGTATGGCGGGTTGATAAAAAATAAGTTGTAGAATATATGTCTTGAATATTCGAACTATCTATCTTCAAAATTGTGGGAGTTATTACGCATTTTTTAATTTGCGTGGGAGGTACCTTCGGTTTAGAGTATAAAAATAAAAGCATAGCTCGTATAAAGAGCCTGTGG
Organism: Lordiphosa mommai; assembly: GCA_018904225.1. Lineage (NCBI taxonomy): Eukaryota > Metazoa > Arthropoda > Insecta > Diptera > Drosophilidae > Lordiphosa > Lordiphosa mommai. The sequence continues at coordinate 1,482,785 of JAEIFT010000025.1, read as the reverse complement.
AAATGGGCATACCGTCAGTTTTTTTTATGGGGTAGGAGGTTGCAATATGCACTATGATCTAAGTGAGATCTATGTCGAACTGCTCTGCTATTTCTTGATACCGATACCTAGTTAAAAGTTATTGGGCCAAAGTCATTTATGGCGGCTTGACTATCAGGGAAAATGCATATTGTACTGAACTAGGGCTTCCTTCACTGTAAGTATTTCCGCCTGAGAGATATTATAGTGGTCTGGTAGTCTGAAAGAATGGCTGATGCCGAGTTTCGAGGCTTTAGTATAGATTTTAATCGACTTTTATCGAGTTCAGTGGTCCTGAAGAACACTTAAAAAAGATATTCTTCTATAGTAAAAAGGGCGCAAAGCATAGTATTCTTTGATTTTGTTTCCTTTCTTAGAAAGGGAATAAAAATTATTGAGTTAAAGTTTCGTTCAAGCTGCCCTTTTATTTTAATTCTGCTTTCAAAATTGAAAAACCGCTGAGTAATTACCACAAGAAAGTGACGAAGTCTTCGTTTGAAACTTTTAAAACATTTCTGACACTTAAGCGAAAAACTGTGCGATTTGTTGATGTAGCTTTCTGTCTATCTCTGCCGCAAGCTCATTTAGAAAAAGTTACAATACTTTACAGTACCGCTTACTCATATGTTAAGTGTCCAAACATTTTCATTTGCAGCTTTAAGCAATCCTTACAAATTTGCGGTGCCTTCATTATTAGTTCGGTGAACTTCTTTCATTTCCCAGTTTTCAGGTATCTCAAAATGAACAACAAATTTAGTTATTTAGTTAAATAAATTTTGTTTCGTTTCGTTGGGAAATTTTTGCTATATTTATTGGTTGGCGAAATTTTCGCAAAAAATTTGTGTGCCTTTCAAGTTTGAGTTTAGTTTTCAGCTAAGTTTTGGCAAAGTTTTTGCACATAAGTTTTATACGCATTTAATGTGTATAGTTTCAGCAAGTCCTCAGGTCATATGACAGGAAGACAAGCGCTATGAAATGGAGGAGAGAGAGAGAGACAAAATAACTAATCAAAATGTTATAATTGAATTTTGTTGCAAAAATTGTGTGGTTGATATTAGGGACAATTTCAAAACAGGGTTGGGAAAGAGAGAGAATTGGCTTCCATTGTGTTTTATTTGACAACGCAAAAATGTTAAAAATACACACACACACATTGTTTTTCTTTTTGCTTACATGACTTGCAGAGAAGTGGGAGGATTGTCGCACAAATTTCATTTGATTTATTTGCCAGTTTTCGTTTCAATTCTTTTATTTTCTTTTACCCCCCCGGTTTTTTTTTTTTTTCTGCTTTCCTACCCCATTTGGCAATTTTGTGTAAATCGCATCACAATGGAAACGTGCAAAAAAATTTCGTTGCATACTTTGATGCGTCTTTAAAATTAGTTTCGATTCAATTTACCCCCCATATGCTATCATTTTAATTAGCCAACTCTGGTTTCAGCCTAAGCTCATTATAATTATCCAATCAATGCGAGAGGCATCCACAAAAGAACAACAACAAATCCCGCAGAGGATCTGCAAGCAAAGTTACTTGGCCAACACGCTGATTTATTTACTGAAAACAAAGAAAAAGAACAAAAAAACAAGAACGCTAAAGAAGAAGAAGCTGCTGTAGGCAGTAGAGTAATAATAATGCGTAATAATGAAGAGCAGAAGCGGAGGCCGGAGGTGGCCAAAGGACATCCACACAAACGGAAACGGAAGTGAGCTCAACGAACATTGCTCGTGGAAAGATGCTCTCCATGGAGAGCCATGGCCAGGCAAAGTTCTCAGGTAATTATGGCCTAAAAGCGCAATTTTTTCTGCTTCACACACACACACGAACACATGCGCTTACACTTATACATATTTGAGTACTTTGCCGTTTGTTTATTGACACACGCACAACTTTCAGTTCAGTTCAGTTCAGTTGGCTGTTCTACTTAATGTAATTAGACTAAATTGCTTTTTAAGTGCAACAGCAGAAACAAACAAAGGAAGAGACAATAAATGACATGAGCCAGACGGTTACATAACGCTTTTCCATAAAGAAGCAAGAGCTAGAGGAAAATTACAGTTGAAAGTTACATTGTCAAGTCTTTTCAGGAAAACTTAAGTTGAGTTTAGTTTCTCGGTCGCTGGCCATTGTCCTTTTTGCATGCAACTTTCTCTATATTAAACTAATTTTTTCTCTTCTTTCTTTTACAATTTGTAGCCTCTTGTTGAGCTTGTTCTTTTCATCTTTATTCAAGTGAAAGGAAAACCTTGCTTTTTTTCTTTGCTTTCCATTCATGTTTTACTATTAATTTGATTTTGTGGTTATAGTCTCCGTGTCAGTTATCTTTTTAGGACCTTTGTTTGAGTTCCTCATTCTCTATTTTGGTGTTTGTTGCGTTTTTTTCTTTATTTTGGTAGTTTTTAGAATTTTTTTACTGCTTGCTTTGAAGAGCCTCCTTTTTCCTTTTTATCCGATTTTGTGTCTCTCTTAATTTCCTTTCATCTTTTTTTGTATTTCTTCTTTCAATATTTTCCCATCTTTTTCTTTCTTCTTCTTTGTGTCTTCCATTCTTCTTGGTCCCTTTTTTAAGTCTTCCCTATGCTTTCTTTTTTCTTTCTTATTTTCTCCGTCCTTTCGATCGATCTTTATGTCGCCTTTAGTCCATTATTCTTTCTTCCTTCTTTCTACCATTCTTCCTTCCTTACTTCTTTCTTTCATTCTTCCCTTTTTCTTTTTTCATTCATTCTTCTCTCCTTCTTTCTTCCAATCGTCCTTCTTTATTTCTTCCAATCGTCCTTCTTTATTTCTTCCAATATTCCTTCCTTCATTTCTTGATTCTTCCAATCTACCTTCCTTCTTTCTTCCATTCTTTGTTTTCTTATTTCTTCCATTCTTCTTTCCCTCTTCCATCCATTCTTTCTTTCCTTCTATCTTCCTTCCTTTGTTCCGTCCTTCTTTTCAATTCTTTCTTCCAACCTGCCTTTTTTCTTCCAATCTCCCTACCCCCTTTCTTCCTTCTTTTTCTTACATTCTGCATTCTTTCTTTCTTCCAACCTCCTACTTTCAATCTCCCTTTCTTCTTTTATTCGTTCTTCCTTCCTTCTTTCTTTCTTTCTTACATTCTTCCCTTCTTTCGTTCTTTCTTTCTTACATTTTATCCTTCTTTATTTCTTACATTCTTCCCTCTTTCTTTCTTACATTCTTCTCTTTTTTCTTTCTTACATTCTTCCTTCTTTCTTCTTTCATTCTTCTCTTTTTTTTTCTTACATTCTTCTTTATTTCTTACATTCTTTCCTTCTTTCTTACATTCTTTCCTTCTTCCTTCTTTCTTTCTTACATTCTACCCTTCTTCCTTCTTTCTTTCTTACATTCTTCTCTTCTTTCTTTCTTAAATTCCTCCTTCTTTCTTTCTTACATTCTTTCCTTCTTCCTTCTTTTTTTCTTACATGCTTTCCTTCTTTCTTTCTTACAATCTTCCCTTCTTCCTTCTTTCTTTCTTACATTCTTCCCTTCTTCCTTCTTTCTTTCTTACATTCTTCCCTTCTTCCTTCTTTCTTTCTTACATTCTTCTATTCTTTCTTTCTTACATTCTTCTATTCTTTCTTTCTTACATTCTTCCCTTTTTCCTTCTTTCTTTCGTACATTCTTCCCTTCGTCCTTCTCTCTTTCTTCCCTTCTTCATTCTTTTTCCATCCCTTCTTCTTTATTTCGTCCAATATTCCTTCCTTCATTTCTTCTTTCGTCCAATCTGCCTTCCTTCTTTCTTCCAATCTGCATTCCTTCTGACTTCCATTCTTTCTTTTCTCCATTCTTCCTTCCTTCCATCTTTCTTCCATTCTTATTTCTTTCTTTCTTTTTTCTTTCTTCCTTCTTCTTTCTTCCTTCTTCATTTTTCCTTTTCCCTTCTTCATTCTTTCTTCTTCCTCCTTTCTCCTTTCTTCTTCCTTCCAATCATCATTCCTTCCACTTTTAGTTCTTTGTTTTTTCCATTCATATTTCTTTCTTTCTTCCAATCTTTCTACCTTCCTTCTTTCTTGAAATCTTCCTACCTTTCCTAATTTGTCCATTCTTCTCTCTTTAATTCTTTCTTCCATTCTTTCTTCATTCATCCTTCCATATTTTTTCCATTCATCCATTCTTCCATCCTTCCTTCGTCCTTTCCTCTCTCTCCAATATCTTTGTACTTCCATCCATCTTTTTTATTTTTACTTTCTTTATTCCACCTCTTCTTCTTTACTGATTTTTTCTGTATTTCTTTCTTCCATCCTTCCGGTTTTCTGCTACCTTTCTTTTTCAATACAAAGAAACATGAAAAAGCAAAGTGAGATAACAGTAAGAGAATGTAAAAAAAAAAACAGTGAAAGCGTGGCGTTACCTGTATTTTACAATCATATAAACGTACGCATTGTCACACTCAACCATGTCCAACTAACTCCGGTTAAACACGCGTTAAGCATCACCCCAAAGCTATTTGCACTCATAATTGACAACCTAAACCCCTTCACACACACAAGACACAGTGGCGTACGCTCAGTCGAGCGACCCCCTCTAGGTCACTGCAATCAATATGATTTTATCTAGTAACGTTGCCGATAATCTATTGAGTTATTTATATTTCATTGTTTTACCTTCAATTAATGGTTTTCTGGAAACCAGAACAGCTGTTGAAATAAAATATTAATTTCGATTAACCTCCCCACCTTACGCAGCACAATCAATCAATCAATCAGTCGCACATAGACTAAAAATCCATACTCATTAAAGACCATTGAAATAAATTTCTATAAAATTTTAACCCAAGGATATACTCAACCAACGACAAAGTTTCGATTTTTTTACACTGTGGCGGCCCCCCGATGGCAGGGCGTTTAACCCCGCGCCACGCTCATGCAATTTGTTTTAGTTGTGTCCAACTTTGAAACTTTGTAATTAACATTGTAGAGCGTTGTCGACGACCTTTTCAAAACAATATTTTTATAATAATTAGCTCGACAAAACGAACTTTAAGCAGCTGTCAGCGTTGAGAAGTTCAAGTTAAAGTTCATGCAAGTGAAAGAGAGAAAGAGAGAGAGAGAGAGAGAGAGAGGTTAACAGGAAGCTGTGGCTAGTTGGGGAGCCAATTCAAAATTCATTGCCTACTTATTGGGGCAGCCATGCGTAAAAAATGCAACAGTTTACAAAAATAACAAACCAAAAAAAAAAAATGAGAAAAAAAACAGAAGAGGGAGAATTAGAATCAGGAACAAAAAACAAGCACAAACAAGAACTGACAATGAACAACTCTGCTAAACAAAAAGAACAACAAGACCATAACAAGCAAACAGAAAACAGAGAAAACAGAAAACCAAAGCGTCCAACTAGTTTGGCCAACACCGAAGTTTTTTTACTCTTAAAGGGAGAAATGGCACAAGTCTATGAAAATTTCCAAAAATTTCCCTGTGATTTATATATGATACGATTCAAACATATTATTTGTAATCAGTAGCTAAACACAGAATGTACCAGAGGTTGTGTTTTTTTGTTGTCTTTTTACTTCCGCAAAAAAAGAGGGAAATTTAATCCGGAAAACAAAAATATGCAACTCGCAGCATTATTTTAAGTAACATATATTAATTGAAATACTTAAAACATTTTTCATTTGCTTCGAAGTGCTTCTTCCACGAACGACTTGCGTTGGATTTGGCTCGTCTTCGCAGACCCACACGGTCGATTGCTGTTTTGTTTCGGATCCATGATTCGTCACCTGTGACGATCTTATAAACGTCTTTTGAAACACCGCGATTATATTTTTTCAAAATTTCTTTGCACCAATCCACACGAGCCTTTTTTGAGTGATTGTCAAATTGTGCGGGATCCAACGAGAACAAACCTTTTTTACGCCCAGGTGTTCATGCAATATCGAATGTATGCTGGTGGAAGAAATGCCCAAGGATGCCTCCAACCTCACGGAATATGACATGACGATCTTGCATTATCAGTTCACGCACGGCATCAATGTTTTCTGGCACAACGACTGTTTTTGGACGACCTTCACGACCTTCGTCTCCGAGCGAGCGTCGCCCGCGATTGAATTCATTAAACCAATTTTTCACAGTGCTATAGGATGGTGCTTCATCGCCATACAAAGATTTAAGTTCATCGTTGCACTCTTGTCGTGATAATCCACATCGAAATGAAAAATGATTGCACGAAAATTTTCACGAGTTAATTCCATTTTTCTGCCGAGGTAAGTTTTTGATTAATCGTTAATCGATATCAAACGTGGTCGCACATGAAAGAGTTGTGTGAAGCTTTTATCGATAAAAGTCCAAAAAAAATTTTGGCGGAAAGGCCAATTGGTCCTAAAATGGCTAGAAGTGACCTAGGCCAGAAACTTAAATAGCAACCCACGTAACTAATTAAATAAGAGTAGATTATCGAAGAGTCGAGAAATGATTATCGGTGTATGAGCCATCTCGAAGAGACTTGCTTACTGGCTTAAATGAAATAAAGAGAATACAAAACGAACCTATCCTAAGTTTTGGCAAGCCAACCCTTTTCAACATTTTGGTCCTTCGAGCCGGATTTTCCGATAAAACCAGTAAATGACTACGATTGTTTCTGCGAAAATTACTTCGTTCGTAATATGACAATGGTAAAAAAAATAAGTGATATTTTTATTGATACTTTATTAGTTAATAACAGGGGTTAAAGACTTATCTTTAATAAAACAGTAAATAACATTTATTGAAAGACTTTTATTATTTAACTCATTTTATAACACTTTTCTTAAGACCTTTATGAAAAAATCAATAATTAAATAATTACTAAAGACTTTTATTACATTAACCTAAACATAATAATTATTTACTACTTTTATTTTATCACTTAGAAAATAATTGTTATCAAAAGACTTTTATTTTAAAATTAAATACAATAAAACTCATTCAAAGACTTTTATCATTTAATCACAATATAAAAGTCTTTTTTTTATAGTAGCTTTAGCGAATTGCGCTTTGCGTGAATGATACATTGGGTGAACCCAAAAGACTTTTATTCTGGGATTTTTAAAATAAAGTAATAACAGTCTTTCGTTAACTGATATTTTATGTTATCTTCTAAATAATTAAACAAAAATCTTAAGAGGCTGTTATTTATTGCCTTTTTTATTTAAGTCTTTCTACAACTGTTAAAAGTCATTAATAACTGCTATTCAAGGAGTCAACAAATACAAGTCTGAGATAACTGTTTTCTACGAAGTAAAAAAAATATAAATCATTAATAACTGTTATTTGGAGCGTAATAAAATAAAACTCCAAGAACAACACTAAAATGTGGACTTTTATAATATAAGACCGCATTTACACGATGAAGCAAACTTCATGAAGTTTCTTAAAAAGCTTTTGTTTGTTGGTAAGAGGTATGGTGGGGTAGCTTTCCCCTCTACACCTGTTTCCTACAAGCAAGAGCTTTTTAGAAAATATCATGAAGTTTGCTTCATCGTGTAAATCTCGACTTAGTCATAACTGTTACAGTCGCGGGTTTCAAATTCTGTCTAAAGGTACGAAATGAAGGAAGTTTTAGCTTAGCTTAAAAATTTTCTTAAAAAATTTCAAACGATTATATTTGCTCTCGACTGTGAGAAAATGCAGCACCCATCTGGTTATTTTCGTTTCTTATATACAATTCAAGTAAGTGGCCTATTTCTTTAGCTTACTTTTAATTGATTTTATTTATTCTTCTTGTCCTCAATCCCCCATAGAATATAAGGCAACAAGAAACCATCCAAGTGCTAAAAGTACTTAATTACTTTTTTTTTTAAAGTCACTTGTCGAACGATTTTTATTGTAAAGAGAATACAATTTAATGTGAGTAAAGTAAATTTTTCTTTATTCTTTTAGCTTTTTTAGTTGTCGTTCGATTTTAATGCCCACTGTTGGTTCATATAATAGTTTTCCAAGTTGTTTAACAAGTTAAAGAAGGAAGTCCAAGTGCCAACTAACCCCATCCACAGCTGGCTGTAAAAGGAAGTCCAAGTGCCAACTTACCCATCCAGCTGGCTTTAAAACTGATTGCCCAGTTGGCTTTTTTTTCTATTTCTTCTATTTTGTTCGTGTTTTTTGTGTACTTTTTTTTCTGTGTGGTCAAAAGCGTTGAGGCAACAAACTGAATGACAAAAGCCTGACAATGGCGTTGGTAAAAGGATAAAGCGTAAATGAGTTGACCAGCCACAACAAAACGGAACAAAACATTAGAACAAAAACTATTAAAAGCCAATGGACAACAAACTGACTGGCAACTAAAATTTGCAGCTCCAGATATTAATTACAAGCCATATACAAAAACAAAACACTCAGCATGGAGCTGTCTCGTCCCTGACCGAGCGCCATAGACTTGTGTGGGCGCTCCCTTTGCAACCACAAAAACGGCGACAATGTTGAACCAACCAACCCCTCGAGGCTTATATGGGAATGGAAATGGACAACAACACAATGAACAAGCCAACACACCTTTTTTTTGTCATCCCCCCCTGTGTCAGTGTGTGTGTGTGTGTGGCCAGATGACAAACGGAAATATACAGCGGATATATTGATTGTCCAGGGGAAGGTTGAGCGAGGGAGAGAGGCCCTTTACATACTGGCCAATGTCCTTTAAAAAAAATTTAAATTTTCTGTTATTTATTTTGATATTATTATGGGCGAAAGGGACCAGTTTGCTGCCTTCCCCAAGGGCTAAGAGCCATATGCTATATACCCCCTAAAGCCAGAATATTTATAATTTGAATATGTAAAATGACAAAACAAAATGAATTTTACTTTAAAGGTGGACTTTAAAATTGGATAGTCGATATTTGGCAAAATGTTGGTATTGATAATTGATTCGATATATTAAAATTTATCGATATTTTATTTAGGCTGAGTTCACACTGTTCGTAGCATGAGACATGATAATCTAGTAGGCCTTCATATTGTCTTGTTTTCAATGACAAATGACAAGCTATTCACAATGAAAAGAAGACATGTCTCATGCATCGAACAGTGTGAACTCAGCCTTAAGCCTTTGAAAAACCACTGAAATGCTATTACAAAACGTCTATACAATAACAGTTGTAATAACCATTATTGCTTTTTTTAAGCAATCTTTATGTGGAAGCATATAAAACTAATATATACTTCGATTGGTGACGCTACGATGGAAAACAAAAAAAGTTTTTCTCACTAGAACTAGTTTTTGCACCGATCGCTATTTGATATAGTCATTCGATCAGGCCGATTCCGCAGCCTTAAGATAGCTTTTAAACTTAGGGAAGAGATAGCATAAAAACAGACGGACGGACAGACAGACCGACGGACACAAGGACATAGCTATATCGACTCAGCTCGTCATACTGATCAAGAATATATATATATACATTATAGGATCGCAAATGTTTCCTTTTGTCTGTTACATACTTTTGCACAACTTCATGATAACCTTTTTACTGTGAACTAGGGATGTCGGATATTTGAAAAATATCTATATCGATATTTTTTCGATATTGAAAAGTATCTTTCTAATGGCTGACAAAATTATCGATTTTTATCGATATTTTCGATATTTTTAACAAAATAGTTTTTTCTTATGAATCAACAGGTCTTTTAGAATAATTGAGATGTATATTGAAGCGGATTTAAAACTAAATTCTGTCGGATATTTGAAAAATATCTATATCAATATTTTTTCGATAATGAAAAGTATCATTTCGATATTAATAATGGCTGACAAAATAATCGATTTTTATCGATATTTTCGATATTTTGAACAAAAAAGTTTTGACTTATGAATAAACAGATCTTTTAGAATAATTGAGGTGTGCTTTGAAGCGGATTAAAAACTAATATCGATATTTTTCGATATTGAAAAGTATCATTTCGATATTGATATTGGCTGACAAAGTAATCGATGTCTATCGATATTTTCGATATTTTTAACAAAAAAAAGGTTTGGCTTATGAATAAACAGGTCTTTTAGAATAATCGAGGTGTGTTTTGAAGCGGATTAAAAACTAATATCTGTATCGATATTTTTCGATATTGAAAAGTATCATTTCGATATTGATATTGGCTGACAAAGTAATCGATTTTTTTTCGATATTTTTAACAAAAAAAAAGTATTGTCTTATGAATAAATAGGTCTTTTAGAATAATTGAGATGTGTTTTGAAGCGGATTAAAAACTAAATTCTGTCTGTAATCAAAATTTACAGAACAGAGCTCCGAAACCCAAAAAAAAATCAGATAAAATGTATTTTTATATGTTTTTTATTTTATTTATTATATAAGATTTTGTGGAAACTTATTGAAGAATGTATAGTGAAAAAAGACGCTGAAGTTGAAAAGAACATATCAACATCAAAGAAAACATAAAAAGAAACAAGCAGTTAAATACAAGAAACGTAAGAACTTTTTTTTCCAATTATCGTTAGACAGAGATTTTTGGAAGAAGCGTTGAGTTATTTGCTTCTGTTGTCGGAAACCACATTTTTATAGTCGAATACAAAATTTGTATGGTCGAAGCCAAGCGCTCCGATGGCACCGAGCTTCCTGGTGAAATAGCATATGCCAATTCCAAGTCGAAAAACGCTGGCAATTTGTCTTTCTCTTCCATGGAGAACTTAAAAATATCGCCAAAAATATCACAAGAAAATATTCGATATACGATATATCGCGTTTGTAAAATATTTAATATTTAAATATCGTTTTTTTTTTTGTACAAAAATATCGATATTCGATATATAGATAATATTTCCGGCAACCCTACTGTGAACCGGTTCAAACTTAAAATTGTGTGTGTAGGTTATTTATATGGAGAACGATACTTTACTGGTTTAAGACCGGTTTTAAACCTGCTGAACCGGTTCAATAGTAGCTCAGAGCCGCATTTCAGAAATGATTGAAGCTATGAACCTGAAATTGTGTATAGGTTATATGGAGAAAGACACTTCACTGGTTTAAGCCCTGTTCCGAACCTGCTAAACCGGTTTATTAGTGGTTCAGAAACACATTTCAGAAATGATTGAAGCTATGAACCTAAAATTGTGTTTAGGTTCGCTATATACAGAAAGACATTTAACTGGTTCAAGCCCTGATCCGAACCCGCAGAACCGGTTCAATTTTGGTTTAGAGCCATATCTCAAAAATGATTGAAGCTATGAACCTAAAACTGTGTGTAGGTAAGTTATATGGAAAAAGACATTACACTGGTTTAAGACATGTTCCAAACCTCCAGAACCGGTTCAATATGGGTTCAGAGCCACATCTTAGAAATTATTGAACCTATGAACCTGAAATTGTGTATAGGTTAGTTATATGAAGAAAGATATTTAACTGGTTTAAGACCTATTCCGAAACCGCTGAACCGGTTCAAAATTAAATGGTCTCTCAGAAATGATTGAAATATTGTATGTTAATAAAACAGAATAAAACATTTTACCGGTTCATGACTGGTTCCAAACCCAATGGAACCAGTTCAATAGTGGTTCTGAGCCTTATTGTTTGAGTTACGATTTTAAAATTCGGTTTGCGTGATTTAAGACCAGCTTCAAACCAGTTTAAATAAATGGTACAAAAGTTGATCAGAGCCATTTCTCAGAAATTAGTTGCATTGATTGTATGAAGTCAAATATTTCCCAAGTTCAATTCGAATCGGAACTAGAACCTGCTAAAACCTATTCAAAATTGGCTAGAAACGTACAATTTGCTGTGCAATTTTAAATAAAACCTACAGCTATAAGTAGTTAGTTATATTTTAAGTTTTTGCAAAGCAATTCCCAACCGGTTTAAACTTTATGATAAACTCATTCATTATGCTATCAAAATTTTGTTAAATTTTAAGAAAGAAAAATATCCACACAATTTGTTCTGATATATAAAAATAGTTGTGTAGATTTATTTAAAAAAAAAACCGTTGATCTAGGTCCTTTGCTTTTTGTGTATTGTCAAATCAAATAAACTATATAGTTGGGAGTATTCAATACTTGAGAGTTGTAATTTGAAAATTACGTAAGTTGTTAGATATTTTCCCCGATTCAAAACCGGTTCCGAAACAGATTGAACCAGTTGAAACAAAGTGATTAAGAGCAACATGTCAACAATTAATTTGGTTATTAACTTGCAATTTGGAGTTTGGAATATAAAATTAGATATTTTACTTAAAGTTAAATACTTTACCGGTTTCGAACCAGTATGTAAAGTATTTCAAAACCGTTATGCCGTTTTAAGCTTGATCCGAACTGGTATCAAATTGTATAATTGAAAATATAGATTTATTTATTTAAATATTTGATGTAATTCATTTAGGTTCTAGATCTTCGACCATAATTGAAAATAATTTCAAATTTTTGTCAAAGCGCAATATGAAAATAATTTTTAGTATAAACTTAAAGCACACAATTTTCACACTCTCTTCCATTCTCATATGAATTTGGGTTATGCTCTACCAACCATGTATTATAGCCAAGTTATAACATTTATAATTTATACAACTTTAATGAAGAACATTAATATGCAAAATATGACAAGCCCAACGGGTGGGTCGTCCTAAGGACAACGACAAAAACAAAAAAAAACAAAACAAAAAAACACTTTTGGGTTAACATTGTAAATTTAATAATAAGCCACACACACACAAAAACAGAAGAAAAAAATTTGTTGTTGTTAAAACAAAACTAATTTGAAATTAAATCAAATATGAATGCAGTACATAATTTATTTTGAGAGCTCTTTTCGCCCTTACAAATGGTTAAGAGTTGATTATGAGAGGGGGAGAGATTAGGCAGGATAATGATGAAGGGAATGGTGACTCATAATTATATCAAATGCAGACTCACTATTTTATTAAGGCAAATATGATTTGTTCTAGTTACATTTCATTAAGGGGAACCGTTAGATGATTGATTTGATTATACATAACGCAATTTACATGCCTCAAATGTGCCGCATTGCAGGAGACGGGGACCACGTTCTTGTCATGGAATATAAACATAAAAATATACAATTTGCTTTTTAATGGGACACTTAAAGCTGTGGCTGTGTCATCATTAAATCCTGGCAACGCAATTCTGGCTAAACGCAAATGGCCCACGCACGACTCCCGTGTGTTTCGGGAGGGCGGTATTTTTTTCCCCCTCTCTCTCTCTTTTCTTCAACTCAATTGGCGAGATTTTGCGCTTTTATTTGCGCTCAATCGCTCGCGCAGTTCGCATTTATGTTTGCATTTTATACGAAAAGCTATCAAAAGACACAACCGAATCGCCATTAGACGCATGTCCTGCCAGTATATACAAGTGTCAGTGTGTGTGTGTGTGTGTTTCACTGCTTGAGACAATCAATTAAGTAAGAGAGCTAAGTATTTCGATTAGAAATCATTTTATTGATAGTTAATGCCAGAATGTGACATTTGCTTCATAAGTGAGTACGGTCACACAGTTTCATTCAAGCGTGACTTGAGTCTTAGCATGCAACAATTGAACGCGATTGTTTTTTTCCTTTAAACAGAGAGGCTTAAAAACTAAACCAACAACAAAGAATGTATGCCTGTTCAAACAAAAAGTTTCGCTGCAGCATAAAGTTGTTATTGTTCTCAATTATTGAGCCTCTGCTTGCTGGTTATAGAAAACAAAACTCCCGTGAAATTATTTAAGGGTTTAAAGCCAGAAACCAAGCAGAAGAGACTTAGAAGCAAACACAGCGACAACCTCATTAGAAAGAGAGAGCAAATTACCATATGCTTCTGTTATTTTTGGTAATACACAGTGAAAAAAAGATAAATTTAATCTTTGCTGGTTAAAATGATCTTTAAAAAATATCAATTTTTCGATACAAAATATAAATAGTCTCTTAGACGCTTGCCCTCAACTTCGTTGAGGCGTAATTCCATTCGTGTTAAGTGCAAGCGTGCGATCCTTCCAGACAAGACAATATTTTTTTTTTATATAGAAAATATCGTAATGATATTTTTAGCATATCAAGTTAATCTTCGTCATTTCGAAGTGAAATTGATATGAAAAAATGTGAAAATCACTGCCATATCAATTCAATTTTATCAATTTTTTTTCTCTGTGTAGTATACTATACTCCACACTTCAATGGATTTTCTAAGAATTGAAGAAGACTAGGACCAGATGCTTATTTCATTATCAATTCTTTTTACAAAAGAAGCGAGTAAATACAAGTTGTACTATTTCCAACCTACTTCAACAGTACAATCTTATATCTACTGTTTACAAAAGTAGGGTCATACTGGGTCTTATAGTAAAATTTGTTACATAATAGATCCAAAACTTAAAATGAATTGAGAATCCTGAATTACTAGAACAAAAGTCTCACAATTAAATAATTTGGCAAACTTTGACCTAAATGGTGAATTTTACGGGACTTTTTAAGCAAATGATTTGCGCATGGATCAGCAAATAATTTGCCCAAATTTAGTTAAAAAATTTGTCTAAATAACTATTACCTTGGAGTTTGCAGGACTTAAGCAAATTATTTGCGCATGGATCAGCAAATAATTTGCCCAAATTTTGTTGAAAATTTGTCTAAATAACTATAAACGTGGAGTTTGCAGGACTCAGCAAATAATTTGCCCAGCTATGGATCCGTAAGGCAAATAATTTTCTCAAAAAGTTCTGATAAATTCCCTATTTAAGCCTATTTTGCCAAATTGTTATCAAAATTTGGGCAAATTATTTGCCTGTGTAAACTAAGCTTTAATAAAAAGTCCTGCAAGGTCTGAAAAAAAAAGCCATTTTAGACATTTTTCATTATTATTTAACTGTGTGACCTTAGCTTTAATTTCCGCAAATTATTTGCCTGTTAGATCTTAAGCCAAGGTTCCACAGGCAAATACTTTGTCAACATTTTAATGAAAGTTTGGCTTAATAGGCCTAAATAAGGAACTGTTGGGATATATTTTAGCTAGTTACATGCGTGTGGAATCATAGCTTTAGTTTAAGTTCTGCAAAGTGTAAAAAAGGCTGTTTTTGACTAATTTTCATTATTTTTCATATTATTTTTGTGTGACGACCTTAGCTTTAATTTGCGCAAATTTTTTGCCTGACAGAAACTTAAGCTATGGTCCCACAGGCAAATAATTTGTTCAAATTTTGATGAAATTATATAAGAAAACTTTATATAAGCCATTTGCTTTATTGGTAAGTTTGGTCACACTATTTGCTTTACAAATTTAATATTTCGACTAATCTACAATAACAATTTGATATTCGCTTCATGGTTAAGCCTAAAAATGTCTTTGGTCCCGCCTAGGGAACTTTTAACTAAAAGTTTACAAAAAATTAACACAACCGTTCACCTTCACTAGCTATGAGTTTGTCCTGACTGATTGGCAATCTACGCAGAGCCTAAACGGTAAGAGGTAGAAAGCTGAAATCTTTACAGAAGATTCCATATGAGTTGAAAATGGAAAATAAGACGGGGTTTTGGAAAATTCCACCCTTAAGTGGTGGAAAACTCCCGGAAAAGCTTATTTGGGTAAAATTTTGATATTTATCCGATTGATTTTAAATTTGGTTTGTAAGTAAAGTAAGCGAAATAATTTGATACGTGTTTTTCCGATTTCGGACAATTCGCCCACAAGGAAAATGGCCGGAAAATTCTTTATAAAAAAAGCAATTTTTCATCTGATGGATTTTAAACTCGGTTTGTTAGGAAGGTATGCCAAATAATTAGATATGAGATTTTCCGATGTTGGAAAATTCGTCCAATAGAATAGCGCAAAATTCTATATGGAAAAAAAAAACATTTTTCATCCAATTGACTTTAAACTCGCTTTGTGAACACACATTATGGAAAATAATTAGACATGTGATTTTTCGTTGGTGGATCTCAAAGTAGCTTATCAACTCGGCAGAGTCAGTAAACAACAAATCAGATTCCAACAAAAATAAAAAAGAATTATGTAAAGATTTCTTTTTCTTAAAAAGTTTAAATAGAAGTGTTTTCTTATTCCTTGATTAATTCAAGTCTTGTTTTAAAATTTAGTTAAAAAATATTTTAAAATATCGAAAATAAATTTCAATTTCAATCCTTATATTTGCCAACCCATCCGACATGTGCGTTATACTTAGGTTCAATCTCTTTTGGCCTTAAAAGATTAGATAACAATCTGTATCTAAATCAAGCTGGTTCTTTTCTTTATCACAATGAAAGACTTTAAGGATATAACAAAACGAAATATACAAATACAAATGCTCGTCCATTGACAAAAAATGGGAAGGGGGTGGACGACATCATTTCTTATTTAGGGGGATGGGCGGTTGGGTGGCAAATTACGTTGACGACAAATGTCGAAGAAGAAAAATGTTAAAGAAAAATCAATAAAATTCAATAGGAGGCAAAAGCGCCAAACGTTTTTATGGCTGGCACTTGGCTGGGTAAGGTTTTGGAAATCGTTCAGGGTGGGGGGAGGGGGTGTGGGTGTGGGTGTGAGAGAGAAAAATCTGTTTTAATTTTTGCTGCTGCTCCTTTTGGTTATTTTATTTTTTTCTGCTGCCTCGGCATGGCTTTTTATTTATTTATATAAATGTTAGTGTGCGTGTGTGTGTGTGTGTACTGCTGCTGCTTCTTATTTATGAGGCGAAGGAGAAGACCCAGAAGGCGTTGACAAGGCGCCACAGAGCAAGGTCAATAGCTCTATGTGGACCAATTTTTATACGCTATGGGTGTGTGTGTGTGTGTGTGTGTGTGTTAATCCGCATGTCTGCGATTGCTTTCGATACGCAAGGGTTGTCAACCAACCGACCAACCACCCCACTTAAAGGCAATCTGAATGTTTTTAGGCCAACCACCCCCAACCACCACCCTCAATACACTTTAGACGCATTAGTTGTCATTTGGCGCCATAAACAAAAACTTCCTCCTACCAAATCCGCTGCTTAGGCAAAAAAAAAAGTCCTTGAAATGGTAAGTATTGAGCAGCCCAAAAGTGTGCTACAAAATCAAATAAATAAAGCGATCTTTTAAGCTGTCTGGCTTATTAGTAGAATCTCCCAAAAGTAGGCTTTACATTCAAGATTTAAAAACAACTTGCAAGATTTGGCTAGATTTACAATCATAGAATTTCCCATTTACCGCCTAAAAGTATGCTTTAAATTTTTGTGCTAAACTTTTAAAGGGCGCGTTCAGCAGATACACTTGATCACTGATCAGCTTAATAAAACTGCTCTTATTACTTAGCATACTTTAGGGGGGAATTGTTAAATTGATATCATATTTAACACAAGAGGAAAAGTAGGCTACGTTAATTACCAAGAATTGAATCATTGATCAGGAAGCAAGTTCTTCTGCTGAACACGGCCAATGACTCTAAAATCCAAGCGGTTTTCAACTCGATTTGGCAAGATTGAGCATAAGACCAATAGAGTTTTTAGACCTCGTGTCAAATTTTAATTTTTTTGCATCCTAAAAATATGCAATTAACATTTTTAAGCACTACACAAGTGCCAAAATATATTTTATAGCTAGAACTGATCTTATTTTCAGTACTGATAGGATTTCTCCAGAGGCTAAGTTGCTCATTAAGCAGCCCAAAAATAGAGACTTTAAAGAGATTAATTTTAAAACAATTACGATTGCTCAAAATCATATTAAACATAGTTTGACAAGATTGGAACAAAATTAAGGATAAAACTTGCAGATTTGAAACTATCTGCGGTAATTTTTACGCTTGTACAACCCAAAAGTATGCAATTAACTTTTTTAAGCGCTGTAGTAACTTCTAAATCTATTTTATTTCTAGAACTGATCTTATTTCGAGATCTGGTTTGGAAATAACTAAGCCAAACGCTGAGTCGCTTATAATACATCCCAAAAATAGGCTATCAAATTTTAAAGATACATATTTTTAAACATTTTCGATCGAAAAAAATAAAATTTTAAACAAATTGGAAAGGCTTTAACAAAATTGAAGATTTAACTTGCAGATTTTAAGCAATATGTGAAGGTTTTTGCGCGCTTGCAGCCGAAAAGCATGCAATTAAATTTTTTATAAAGCGCTCTCTTAACTTATAAATAAAATGTATTCCTAGAACTTATCTTATTTCGAGAACTGGTTGCAAATTTCTAAACCAGACTGTAAGTAGCTCAATATGTAGCCCATAAATAGGCTATCATATTTTAAAGAGAAATATTTGTAAACATTTTCGATTAAAAAAAGAAATTTTTTAACAATTTAAATAGATTTAATCACAATAAGGGTGGAACTTACAGATTTTAAGCAATCTAAGGCATATTTTTCGCATTTTCCGCCTAAAAGTATGCAATTATCATTTTTTTTATGTTTTACACATTTTCTAAAATATATTTTATTGCTAGCACTGATCTAACTTCCACAACCGTTGGGGTATAATAAAGCCAGACGCTAAGTTGATTATCATACAGCCCATAAATGGGCTACACAATTTTGATGTGACATGATAAGTAGCGTTTTAGTAATTTCTCAGCCCAAAAGTATGTCAAATAAGATGTTTAAACGACTTTTAACAATTCCAGACTTGTACCCAAAATGCATTAAATTCTTATAAATTTCCAGAACGGATAAGACTTGACTTAACCAGAGGCTATTTTCTATATATTTGACAGCCTTAAAATAGTCTTCAAAACATTTCATTTATTAAAACTCAAATATTTCAGATACAAAATGTAAAAGAGTTTAAGGTTTGCGCAGTATTATAATCAAACACAACCCAAAATATCAAACACAACCCAAAAGAAACTAATTTTATACAGCTTATTGCACTGCGGGCACTTTTTCAGCAGAAAAGTATGCTATACAAATTTAAAAAAAGTTATTTTCAAGACTGACCAAACAGACTTAATCCATAGTCGAAATTTGCAAATTTAAATGTTTATAGGGCCGTTTTCTCAAGAAGAAAACATAAATTTTCTCCAAAACACATCAATTTGAAAGCGAGAATTATGAGAAAACAGCCCTTAAAGTTAGTAACAAAATTTTATTAAATAATGAAACATCAAAAATTTAGACAAAACAGGTTTCAAAATATGTACCGAATACAAAAAGATTCTTTAAAAACTGCAACGTGACTAATACAGCGTTTATGCAAAAAGAAAATCATGATTATAGCCCTTCAAAGTATGCAAACAAAAATTGATAGTCAGTTATGGCAGCGTCATATATAATCCACATTCGCTTATTTGGTCGAAACAGTTATAGGTATACCAAATATAATAGTAATAATAAAATAAATATTTTCTTGAATTATTCAAAAGCTAAATCATAGCATACTTGAAGGGACAATAGCTTGATATTTTTCTTTGTGTCTAAACGCCATGTATGACCTATTCGAATGTTGTTTTCAAGCAAGTTACATTAACAAAGAGCTATATCATACGCCACAGGGTTAAATTTGATACATGTATAGCCCAAAAGTAGGCTACAAAAATGATAAATTATCAAATCTTTACTAAATGAAATTTTTAAGCCGTTTCAAACCCAACTGTAGTTAAATATCTAAAAACCAATAAAGTATGCTAAAGCTAGGGCTAGCCTAAAAATAGACTACACAAATGAAGTTATTTTCAATTTGTTACTGCCTCTCCTTCATTTATGTTTTTTAGGTCAACCATAAAAATTGAAAATGGAAATTACCCCCTGGCCCGTGTTAAAGGTATTGGTCAATGGCTCCTGTCTGATAATGACGTTAATGAAGTTCCACAGTTGCTACCACACGCTACACACATACACGTGCACGTGCACTCTCCCCCCCCCACACACACACACACACACCCACTCAGTTTTCATCAGTTTGCCACGTTGCGTTACAAAATGTGCCCATAAATGTGTCACGCCCCCTCAACGGTTGGCCAAGCCGGTTCGGGCCACGCAATCAAACAGCCGTTGAAATGGCTACCGGTTACACATAATGCGTCCCGCCACCGAGACGTTCGGTCGTGAAGCGGAGCGCATGCGAGAATCCCGAATCCCTTCAGCATCGTCCTTAAATAACATTGCGTTGTTCTTTATTGGTCGTTAAATCTCTTGCGGTTGTCGTGTCTTCGTTTTGTACCACCTCCCCCCTGGCTGTACCGTATGAACTGGGCAACCGAGTCGAAAGCCTGAAGCACCCCGTCATCCTTGCCATATATAGAGGAGTCCACAGTTCAGATGTGAATGTGGATCTTTGGTACGTGGATACAGTGGTAAAAAAGTATTTGTTTTTTAGGGAAATAAAAAGAAAGTAAAATAGGAAAAATACAGAAAAGAAAAGATAGACAGGAAGAAAAAAGGCGACACAAGAAGAAGGGGGAGAAGAAAGAGAAAGAAATATAGGGAAACGAAAAGTGAAATCAAAATGAAGCTAACTTCGACTCCAACTGATTTAACAGATAGTATATATATATTATAAAGAAGTCAGATATTTATAAGTTCAAAATCATTGAGAATCCAAATTAAAATTAAATTAATTAAACTACTTTTCTTAGTAAAACGCATTTCTCGACCGATTTAGGATATAGGATATAGTCATCTGATCTTAACCAAATTTTGTAGAACTGTTTAAAAGCTTATAATATTTATAATTCCAGAGTTTAAGAACGCTATCAGGGGAAACAAAAAGGATTTCTCACTTAAACTCATTTTCCGACCGATCCGATCCTATAGCTGCTATAGGATATAATCATCTGATCTTAACCAAATTTTGTAGAACTGTTTAAAAACATATAATATTCATAATTGGTGAGTTTAAGAACGCTATCGTTGAAAACAAAAAAGGTTTTTCAACTAAGACCTATTTTCTGACTGATCGGTCTTATGGTAGCTATAGGATATAGTCATATGTTCTTAACCAAGAAGAACTGTTAACTGTTTAAAAGCATATAATATTCATAATTACCAAATTTAAGAACGCAATCATGGAAAACAAAAAAATTTTTCTCCCAACGACTTATTCTACGACCGATCTTTTCTATGGCAGCTATAGGGTATAGTAATCTGATCTTAACCAAATTTTGTACATCAGTTTAAAAGCATATGATATTCCGAATTTCCGAGTTTAACAACACTATCATGGAAAACAAAACAAAATTTCTCACTATAACTTATTCTACGGCCGATTGGTTCTATGACAGCTATAGGATGATATAATCATCCGATCTTAACCAAATTTTGTAGAGCTGTTTAAAATCAAATAATATTCATAATTACCGAGTTTAAGAATGCTATAATGGAAAACAAAAAAGTTTTTCTCCCAACGACTTATTCTACGACCGATCGTTTCAATGGCAGCAATAGGATATAGTCATCTGATCTTAACCAAATTTTGTACAACAGTTTAAAAGTACATGATATTCCTAATTTCCGAGTTTAGGAACGCTATCATGGAAAAAAAAAAAATTCTCACAATGATTTATTCTACGACCGATTTGTTCTATGGCAGCTATAGGATGATATAATTATCCGATCTTTACCAAATTTTGTAGAACTGTTTAAAAGCATATAATACTAGTAATTCACGAGTTTAAGAACGCTTTCATGGAAAACAAAAAAGTTATATATAAAAAAGTATAATATATAGTCATCCGATCTTAACCAAATTTGAACTGTTTGAAAGCAATCGAAACCATAGAAAACCATACCGGAACTGTCCATCGAAATAAACCGTTCTATATCAAATACCGTTATCAAAATCAAACCAGATACTTAATAGTTAAATTTGAATAATTACTTCTGTTCAGATTTTGTGGATCTTTGACGATTTAGTACTTCGAACTTATAATCTGAATTGAAATAAAACCTTCAAACGAAAAACTCTGAACCAAAATTCGTTTCGGGACTAATCCCTGATTGAATCAAATCATTTGGAAGGTCTTTCTGATTACTCCAACCAATGTGCCGTAGCATGCTTCCAGCCGTCTGTGCTGTGTATTGCCAGTGGCGCAAAAGTACGCGAAGGCGGCAGCAAAAAAAAAAAAAACATATTCCCATCCAGAAGGAAAAGCAAAGACCGGGACAGGCTGACGCCGTTTTGCCATTGCCTTTGCCTTGACGCGACGTTTTGTTGTTGTTTAATTTTCCATTTAGGGTTGCACACAGACACACACACACACACACACTAAGAAGCCGGCACATCCCTGTGTTTGTTTTTGTATTAATGTAATTTTTTTCGTTCATTTTTTTTTTTTTTCCGAAAATTCGTGACGTTTCATTTCGTTTCGCTTTTGCGTTCGTGATTTTCCCTGCGCCTATTTCGACACGTTGCCCCAGCACTTCATTGTTGTTGTTGTTGTCTAGCTAGGTTTTCTCTTTTATCACTTTCTCTCTTGCTCTCGCTTACTCATTGTGTGTGTTTGTGTGTGTGTGTCTCTCTCACTCATGACTTTGGCATTTAGTTGCTGCTGTTTTGTGGCCGCCATCTAAATGCCATACCCGCCTCCCCCCATTCCCCTTCATCAGCAGGAGCCGTTGTGTCGTTCGTTGTCCTTCGTCAGAATGCCAACAATATAAGGCCTATTTTCATTGTTTCCCCATCTGACACTTGAACAGCTGACAGGCGTCGACGTTGCGCCCATCGTTGCGTGGCTACACGGCCGTTAATTAAATTAAGTAAAAGTAGCAAAGTATGTTCGTACATTATTTAGTTGAAGTTGTTCTACGAGACTCGTGTCCAATGACTTTATCAGCTATAGCTGAAAGCTAAGAAGTGAAAAAAAAAAAAACAGAACCTCTCTCCCTCTCTCTCACAGTGTCTTTTGACCAAGAATGAAATGATTAGAGGTCTAAAGTTGCATAATTTTTTTAGGTGATTGCCACTTTTATCTAAGCAATATTTCATTTTAACCTTTTAGGGAAATGTTTGACCTTACTTGCCCTTAAATAAGCACAAAACAAAAGCAACACTAACTTGAATACTTTTCAACCGCTTTCCGCTCAATTTGAGTGAGATATGGTCACAACAACCCCAATACCCAATTACATCAAATCAAAGCAAACATGGTTGAGATTCAGTTTATAGACGTATTTTAAGTTCCCTACCAAATTTGGTTTAATTTGAACCAATATTTCATATAACTGCCATATAACCGATCTGGTCGACAAATTTTTTTTTTTTTTTTTTCTAATTTTTTTCTTTTTTTTTTTTTTTTTTTTTTCTCTTTTATTTTTATTTTTTTCTCTTCTTTTTAATTTTGTTCTTCTCTTTTTCTTTTTTTTAAATTTTTTTTTTTTTAAATTTTTTTTTTTTTTTTAAATTTTTTATTTTTTTTAAATTTTTTTTTTTTTTTTATTTTTATTTTTTTGCATTTCTTTCTAAATGGGCGGACATCATCCACAGTTATTAAATATAAAATCGAAAACAGCTCTTGTTTTACGTCCATTTGTTAAACCACACTTCAAACAGTTCTTCATGCTCAAAATCAACGTAGTCTGAAATAATTCGTAATTTACGGGGTAAAATCGGCATAAACCAATTAGACTATCGTATAAAGAACACTTTAATGAACAATATTGCATTAACAGTTACTTCAATTCACGACAATCCACCATAACTTCGCCCTACGAAACATAATTACTTTGAGGTTAAACTCGCCTAAAACAACAAACAACAAAAACACATAAAACAAAGGACAAAGCACATATACAAAACCAACTCAAACGATATTGTATTAAAAACATCTTGGACATTATTTTATACCGTATTTTACCGTATTTTAATACCGTATTTTAATACCGTATTTTAATACCGTATTTTAATACCGTATTTTAATACCGTATTTTAATACCGTATTTTAATACCGTATTTTAATACCGTATTTTAATACCGTATTTTAATACCGTATTTAAATAACGTATTTTAATAACGTATTTTGATACCGTATTTTTATACCGTATTTTTATACCGTATTTTAATACCGAACCGTGATTTCAGTTCGCAGTTTGCGAGCATTTTATACTTAAAAGAACATTTTGAGTTTTAGCTATATTTTCATAATAAGTTTCAGGACTACCTTGAAAAGCATGAATGCAGTTTGTATATCTTTACATATGGCGTGACGTGACATTCGTACGATAAAACAATTTTAAAATTTTAGGTTAGGTTAGGTTAGGTTAGGTTAGGTTAGGTTAGGTTAGGTTAGGTTAGGTTAGGTTAGGTTAGGTTAGGTTAGGTTAGGTTAGGTTAGGTTAGGTTAGGTTAGGTTAGGTTAGGTTAGGTTAGGTTAGGTTGGGTTGGGTTAGGTTAGGTGGAGGTAGGTAGGTTAGGTAGGTAGGTAGGTAGGTAGGTGGTTAGGTTAGGTTAGGTGTAGGTAGGTAGGTGGTGGGGGTGGAGGGTAGGTAGGTAGGTTGGTGGTTGGGTAGGGGTGGTGGTGGTGGTTGTAGGTAGGTAGGTGTGGTGGTTAGGTAGGTAGGGGTGGTTGGTGTAGGTATAGGTAGTTAGGTACGTTAGGTACGTGGTTACAGGTAGGTAGGTTAGGTTAGGTTAGGTTAGGTTAGGTTAGGTTAGGTTTCGAAAATGTTCAAACAAAATTTCTTTTTCGTTATTTTTAATTAGTTTAAAAAACACTGAAAAGTCAACTCGGTGTCAAAAATTTTGAAGACTGTATGACAAGCTAAAATTCACTTATGACAACGAAGTTTCTTTTATCGTCAATATTAAGTAGCCTGTATTGTTATCAGCAAGATGTGAAATCGTCCTTAAAGGCCAAACTATTTGGGGTTACTAAAGGATTGCTCATTCATAGTAAATGTTGATAACATTAGATCTGATAATAGTTTCCTTTTCTTTCTTTCTTTACAACTTTTTTCACTTGGAATCCTAAGAATGGTTTATCAGTTGTCCCATCAGTATCGTTAGCCTATATATCATTTCTACACATAAAGAGACATGTCTCTTTTTTTTATCGAAGACATTAATGGATGGCAGGGTCGGGGGATGTACCTCAAAATGCAGTAGTTTTATACTTACTCCCACCCTGTACACACACACACACACAAAGGCTTTTTTTTTTTTTGACTAGGCAAACAAGTCAAGGCTGCCGGTGTGGGCGGTTGGGGGTGGGAGGGTGTGCTTCATTTTGCACTGAGTTTTAAAATCGTTAATGTTATTGCCGTTGTTGTTGCTGTTGTCTTCTTTGGCAAGAAAAAGCGATTTGCATTAAACGTTTATTTTTAGTAGCAAACGAAGGAGACGAAGGCAAATCGATTAAAAGGCTTTGCCTCCCATTGCACGTGACACGGCCAGGTCTGGCTGCGGGGCAGGAGGATTTAAGGGTGCGCCACATGGCAAAATGGACATAATTGAGCTGTATAACAAGCCCAATGACCGATTAAGCCAACATGGAGAGTGACCCTCAATGGCTCAAGTGTACAGGAAGGGGGGAAAAGAAAGGAAGGAAGGAAGGTTGTTGTTGTTGTTGTACAAAAAAGGAAATGTGTTGAGTAATGAGGAGTGCAGTGAAAAGTGTAGAATGGGAAGGTTTTTTTTTTGGCAAGTGATAATTAAAATTGAAAGGTCGAGGGCAGCCAATTGAATGATCAACAAATTGACAACAGGAAACAAAACAAAATGTTTATTTATTCGGAGTAGAAAATGACAATACGAAAAAGTTAACTCACAATTGCTTAATAGGTCAGACAATTCAATCGTTGTGCGACTTGTTATGTCGCATAATGTCCATACAGATAATCAAACATCTTATTAATGTTGCACGTTTATTATTGAATTAGATTTTTAGCAGGATTTTTGTAAACTGTACCAGCCTGAGCTATTTTAAGTGTGACCAGGACCGTTTTGCCATCATCATTGAAAATTTTGGCATTTTTTAAGAACATATCAGAACTTTCTGAAAAGAAAAAGAAAAAGAAAAGAAAAAAAAGAAAAAGAAGAAAAAGAAAAAAAAAAAAAAAAGGGAGGGGGGGAAAAGGGGAAGAAGAAAAAAAAGAAGAGGAAGAAGAAAGGAAAAAGGAGATGAAGGAAAAAAGGAATATAAGAAAAGAAAGGAAATAAAAAATAAAAGAAAGAAATGGGAATGAAGGAAAGAAATAAGTTGTGGAAGAAAATGAAAAAAAAAAGAGAAGATAAAAAATAAAAAAGAAGAAAAAAAGGAAAGAGATGATAAAAAAAGTTAAAAAAAATAATGGAAGGAGAAAAAAGGGAAGAAAATAACGAAAAAAAAAAAAGAAAAAGGAAAAAAGTTGTATGAGATTATTAAATAATAAAAATTCAAGAAATAAAAAATATAAAAAGAGAAAAAAAAAAAAAAAAAGAGAAAAAAAAAATAGAAAAAAAGAAAGGAAAAAAAGAAAAGAAAAAAAAAAAAAAAAGAAAAAAGAAAAAGAAAAAAGGAAAAAAGAGAATAAAAAACATTTACATAAATAAAAAATTAAAATCAGGAACAGAAAAGTTTAATACAATTAGTTGGAGAATAAATGAAAATGGGAGCATTTGTTATGTCTGAGCATTAACAAAGCGTTAATGTAACTTTTGTATGTTTGTATGTTAATATAGGAATGTTGTGCATTGATGTCACTTAAAAATTGTTCCGATTTAAAAAAAAAACCCTATTTTTTGATTTTAAATTCATTTCAAGCATTTTCGCACGAAACATGTCGCACGGGACATTTTTTTTTCCATTATGATAATTACAGTGGCGAAAAATATAATAGGACCACTATGACACCTTGTCTAATTGATCAAAAAACAAACAATTAGTGTTGCAATTTGTTCAAGTCTTGTGTTTTTTAATATTGCTTAGTATTCCCCTAATAAGAAAAAAGTAGAACTGCCCTTGAAATGGTTCTCAATAATTTGTTTTTAATTTTTTAAAAATGCGAAAAAAAATAATAGGACCACTTTTGCATTCTTCATAGAAACCGTTATATTTCGCAGAATTACTTTGACGAAAAGCATGTGGTTAAGGGATTTGATTTTGATCATCAAGAGTAAGCTAAATCAAATCCAAGGCTCGTGGAAAACACTGGAGTTCGGAAAATAGTGATATCATCAAAAAAATCGATTTTGATTGGAAAATCCTTTCAAGAAGTTGTTCGATTGGTTGGGTATTAACGCAATAAACTACAAAGACAAGACTGAAACAATTGCACAAAAGCGATTCCTGGCCCAGTTTCACGTCAAAAGATGGATCCGCGAGGACAAGAGGGATCATTTTAGGGCTGCAACTGAGCTCAAAAAGGACCTCAATTTAACTGCGTCAGTGCAAAAAGTTCACACATGACCCAGAGAACAAAACTCAAAAGTCCGGAGCCCCAGGAACAGTCCCTCTTTTAAAAGCCACACATATTAGTAAGCGCATGGAATTCGCAAAGGAACATCTTAATTGGACATCCCCAAAATGTGGGAATATTTTATAGAAATATTACAGTTAAGTTGTTATGTTTCGTGGAAAAGGTTCTCGTTTATACGCCAGGAGTACTCTTAACTCAGAAAACAATCCAAAATACACTGAAAAAATCATTAAACATGAAGGCTCAAGTGTAATGGTATTTGGATCTTTTTCTTACTATGGAGTAGGTCGACTATATTGTATGAAAACCTTAATGGATCAGCATGTATGCGGTTATATTTTTGATATTTGATGATTCCTAACACAGAATATGAGATGCCGCTAGTTTGCGTCTTTCAACAAGACAATGACCCCAGGAAAAACCAAAGGAATGGTTAAGAAAACATTTTGTGAAAGTTTTTGAATGGCCTGCGCAGTCATCAGACCTTAATCCCATTGAAAATCGGTGGTCTAATATCAAAAAGCAGTTACTACAGTTAAGTATGGGAAGACTTTCAGGAGTCCTGAAACAAGATTCCTCTTAAACGGTTTCAGGACTTAATAGAATCGATTCCAGGACATTGCGCAGCCTTTATAGCCAATAAAGGCATCCCAAATAAACATGAAAATTATTGAAAAATCTTAGCTTTAATAAACAATTATGTTTCAGTAATCATTTAAGTGATTTTTGTAATTTTAAGTGCATATTTGATAAGTGGTCCTATTATTTTTTTCGCCTAATTTCCCTATTTTTTTCATAAAATTCCTTAAATTTGTTAAAAAACGGTAAATAAACCACGGATTTTTTTCCTTTCATAATTTTTAAGAGTCTTCTCATTCTAAAAACGTTTTTAAAGGTTTTTAAATGTTACAAATGAAGCTATAACGTCTTTGGAAAATTTGCTTGTGAGGGTGGTCCTATATTTTTTGTATGTTATTTCAGTTGCTCTTTTGATGAAAATATTTATAAACAAGCTTAGTAAAAATGTTTTTAACTCAACAGAAGATTTCAATATATTTATTTTCAGATAATAACAAAAAACTAAAAATTTATTTTAATAAACTAAAGCCAATATGATAATTGTAATTTATAAGGTGGGTTAAGGGTTCATTCATCGGGACTGTACATAATTTACAGTCTCAACAGATGCTATAGTAGGCCTGAAATGTGTTTCAAAAAACTCTTTTAAAGGCATGTCTCATAAAGTACAATTCTCTACACATTTCTTTGGAGCAAGGTCTGCACATTTTAAATATGCTTTTACTTATTAAGATTCTGCTCATCTATATTCATTCTATCTAATCTGAAGAGCTCATAAAAATAAAACAAAAAAAAAAGCCAGCCACAAAATGAAAAATAATGATTATGCCATTATATGTGTGGAACATCAATTGGGTGAGAATCCATTAAAGTAAGCACCCACTTATGTCTGTTCAACCATTTTAGATCATTTAATCGACCACGTTTTTCTATTGATTTTTCTATGTATATATAAATATGTAAGTACTTGGTATATAAAAAAAGCAGACTTTTGGCCACCAACTCCTTTGACATAGAAACACGTCAACGCACACACATTTTTTCACGCTTATCAGAGATCGTGGCATATAAAAACGAGTCACACATTTCTCTCTTTCTATATACGTGTACCTGTCTGTATCTACAATATATCTGCCGGTGTGTTGCCTTATCTTATCAAAACCAACAACAACAACGACGACGACGACGAAGCGGAGAGCCGTTGCTGACGAACTTCAATTCAATTTCTTTTCAATTTCTTATACCTCCCCAAACATTTTTGCTTACTCTCTTACCTCCCACTTTTGACATTTTTACAGGTATTTTTTTCTTCTTCTTATTTTTGCTGAGCTGGCGCCAAGCAGCGCGTAATGATGAGCGACGGTGTCGTGTTTTCATTAAGCTCCAAAAAAAATTTAAATATGAAAATATGTTATAATAATAATAATAATAATAATGTGAGCGTGTGTGTGTGTGTGTGTGTGTGTGCATAGGGGAATTTTTGGCAGGTGGTTGGGGTCTGCCTTTTGATCTAATCACAGCCCTCGCTAGGCCAGATTTTTTGGTATCATCCCAAGAAGCTTTGGCTCTGTGGTTTGCTTGAAATGTTAATTTTGTGCTAATGAGACACAACAACAAAAAATGGGGGGAGGGGGCCAGGAGAGGCGCCATTTTGTGTCAGTTGAATAATGAAATTTTCCATGTCTAGGCTTGAAAATTGGTTCCTTCCCATGTGGATGACTGAGATTTTGAAAGCAACACACCTTTGGTATGGCATTTGAGACATGTCCGGTATCCATTTTCAAAGGGCTTTGAAAAGTAAAACGAAAGAATTTAATACCTGACAAAATGAGGCAGCAGCAGCTCGGCAGCATGCTTCAACGTTCAAGCAGATCTGCTTAAAAATCTTCTTAACTATGACAGCAAATTTGTCTTGATTTTTCGTTTCCAATTTCCAATAAAATAGTTACTTAGTTCATTCCAATCAATTATTGTCATCGCAACGAAATGAAAATGTTTTCAAGCACACGAACATCTTTTAGTTTAGTTAACTCATTTCATTTATCTAGACTCCGACTTGAGTGAAATTTTGCTGAACACAAAAATAAAAATCAGCCAAGTAATTGTAATTGCACTTTGAGGTACTTATGTGCATACACACAAATACAAATCTACACTCAGAAAAAAAAAACTGAGAACTTTGTACTTAAATCAAGTACAAACGGTGTTAATTGTAAAGAAAAATGGGGTTCTAAAAGTCAGGACAAATTTCTTACTTTTATATCCAATCCGTTCTTATTTTTGCCGTTCTTGAAACAAGCCCTCGTTCTCAAAAGTATACCATGCGTTCTAAACCGACGAACGAACTGAGAAAATACGTTTGTAAAATGGTTCTTAAAATATAACCGACTCTTTTTAACACTGAGCCTAGGTAAGGTGTTGGAACAGTCTAAGACTCCTGTTAAAAAACGTGAAAGAGAACCCAGGATCGAATCCAAGAAAATACTAAAAAATAAAAATAACGTTTTAACATTAGAAAACTTGCTTACAACCGCATTTGATTTAGATAAAGGGTAATAAGTGAAAAAAGGCTGGAAGAAAGAGAGTGCGAAGGAGGTTCAGCAAAAAAAAAAAAATTGCGTTCCAATAATAAGACCGAATGGTTCCTAAACGCGGAACGTCCGGTTCTTAATAAAAGCGTTCTTACCTTCTTAAACCCCGCCGTGTTTCAGTGTAAGAAAAAACGGACTTACCCTACTTTTTGAGAACGAAAAACACGGTTTTCGGTACATTTAGAACAGATTTTTTTCCAAGTACAAAAATACTTGATACAAGTACAAAATACTTGGTACAAGTATGATTTGTTTAATACCGGAATTACTGCTTTAAGAACGTTTCGGGATACATTGAGTACATTTTGCTCTGTTCCAAGGGTTTTTGAACCTTATTCTTAGAACTTAATGGTCTTGATCCAATCCCGATTCGTTATTATAAGATTGATTCGTACTTAGTTTGGGAACACTAAAGAACAAACGAAAATCATACTTAATATATTGAGTACAAAAAGGAATAAATTCTATCCCAACCAGAGCTGTAAATTGAAATTACCATAACCATTACAATAACGTTTTTTTGGGTAATTAAACATTTTTTTACCATTACGTTTTTTTCATAAATAAAAATATTCATTACCATTACAATTTTGTAAAAAAAAATTTAAGTAATTAAAATTTTAATCCAAATTACTACAATTATTTCTAACTACTAAAAAATTACGTTTTGAAATACAGTAATTAAAAAAATTGTAATGATAATGAAATTTTTAATTGTGAAAAATTTGTAATGGTAATTAAATTTTAATTTACCCCAAAAAATCGTAATTGTAATGGTAATTTAGAGCTCTGGTTGCTACCGAACCGGCTCGAACCCGGAATTCCAACAATTTTAGTACTTTAAACCAAACCTTAAATCGAACGACATGTGAAGAGATAACTGAATGTGAACCTGTCCGAACCTAACCTTTCGGTTCGGCTCAACAAAATCTTAAGCAAACAAAAATTTGTTATTTTCCCTATATTGTGCAACAGAGTCTTATTAAGAGTTCTAGAAAGACTAATAAAGTTAGTAAAAAAAAAAATTATAATAGCCTCTGCTTCTTACATTCTCGATTCTAAAGTTTATTTAATGATTCACAAAGCAAAAAAGATAAACCATATGTATTTGTAGTAGCGGAAAAATGCACTGCGACCAGTCTTCATCTATTGTCACCCAATGCTAGCAACCCAATTTCCTGAGGGTCTAAGTTCCATATGATGTTGGGTGTAAGCTATGTTACCTAAAGTTGTTGAATCTGCGCGTCGCTAGAGCATTGTGCTATGATATGCTCAGAGGACTCCCCCTTCTTTTTACAGCAGGGTTCGCCAAGAAGGACAAGGCGAAAAAGTAAGAGTGTATTGATGTGCGAATATAATGCGACGCAAAGCGGCTCTGACCTACTTTGTTGAAGGCTAGACAGCCACTGATTGGCTTAGCGGATTTTTTTAACTCTCTTTGCGCATTCTGCAGCGGCACGTGGAGATCCAGAGGTCATTTTTATCTTGTTGGATATATTTTTTCACCTTGGCGCTGTTCTAAGCGTATACTCTTAATTTTTAAACAGTTCTGTGATCTAATCATAGACCCATGTCCAAGTTGAACGGACTTTTTCCATGTTTATTTTGTCTGATCAAAGAAGACATTCATCTTTTAAATTTAAACTAAACAATACGTTTAAGTAAACCAAAATCAAGGAATTCGGAATAACTGTTTCTTATTTTTTTCCAAATAAGGTCAAACGTGGGCTGAACCAAGGTTCGAAACTAAATCTTCGCCCAAAAACCTTGAACATCAAATTTTTGAACATTAACCTATGGTAGATTTTGGTTCGAACCAGAGATCCGCAAAAAATTTCGGTTTGCAGTCCTGGTTGGTAGTATGGAGATAGATACTTTCCTTGATCAGAACCGGGTTTGAATCAGTTTGAACCGGTGTATATGTGATTCAAAGTAGAGTTGAAGAATCTAGTTTATATTAATGACCCAGTTTATTGGTTAATTTTTTAATGAACTATTCACTTTTGAAGTAAAGTTCAATTTTCGTCAAAATAAACTATAGTTAAAAATATGAACTGAAATGAACTAGTTCATTTTTCATAAAATAAACTATAGTTTAAAAAAATGAACTATAGTTCTTGAAATAAACTAAAGTAAAAGATAAACTATAGTTCTTGAAATAAACTATAATTCAAACACTGAGACTTAATTCATTAGTTCATTTTCAAGACTAGTTAATTTGAACTAGTTCACGAAATTCGACACATCTGTAGTTCAAAGTCATAAAAATTTTTTAAGCTTTGAACTAAAAATTTGGTGTGTGTAGTTTATAAATATGAAGTTATATATTTTTGCTGATCAAACCCGGTTCGGAATCAGTTTAAACTGGTTCAAATGTTGTTTAGAGCTATATTTAATAAGCTGTTAAAGCTTACAACTTGCAATTTGGTATATTTCACATACTTTTCTTCTTCAAAACCGGTTCCGTATCGGTTTAAATTGGTTCAAAAGTGGTTTAGAGCCATATCTTAGTAAATAGGTAAGCTATAAGATTGAAATTCGGTGGGTAAATTTACAGTAAGAAGTTAAAAAAAAATCTGGTTTAAATGCAGTTCCGAACCGGTTTTCACCGCTTCATAAGTTGATCAAAATCATATCTTAGAAATTATTTATGCTATTTATTGTTGCAATATTGTGATTTTTTTACTGTTTCAGAATCAGTTCCGATTCTGGATCTAACGTGGATCAGAGACAGATCTTAGAAACCATGAATTTGAACATTAGTGTGTAGTCTGGTAATATGGAACAAGATATTTTTCAGAATCGACACTGGTTCCAAACTAGTTTGAACCAGTTCAAAAGTAATTTAGAAAGAAATTGTTTAGTTCTTAACTTCAAAGTTGAAGTTAAATATTGTTCCGGTTCCAAATCAGTTTGAACTGGTTTTTAAGTGCCTTGGGCCAAATCTTACAAATTTAAATATTGAAATTTATCCTATTAAAAACTAGTTGAAATTTGAAAAGCATTTCCTAACCGGTTAAAACATGATTACAAACTCTTTCATAAAAAAAGCAAGAAAAAAATATTTTAGAATTTTTATAATAGAAAAATTAGCTATATAGCTATCAAAAAGTTGAATGCACTTACCAAATGTAATACAGTGTTGACCACCTCACGATTCGTGACCTGTCCCACCTCGATGAGGCCAATTAGGACGGCGAATTTCAAATTATCGGCTGTTGTCATTCTGACAATTTCGTCCGGCCGTTTGATCTCACTGAACGGCGGACGCATGATGTCCGCCATTTTGTTGAATTTATTATAATAGTTTAATTATTATGATTATTGTTGTAGTTTTATTATGTTATAAGATTATTTAGGTTTTTGGGTTTGGTTTGGTTTTGTTTTGTTTTTTTTAGGGGGTGGTAATTGAGTTATACAATTAAATGGAGGGAATGCACACGATAATACACACACACGCACACACAGACACAGACATATATATATATATATATATGTATAAATACAAATTGATGATATATTATTTACTATATATATATATGTAATAAACAATTAGATATTGCCAGGCAACTGGAGGGGGGTAAATGTAGGAAAAAATTTTGTTGATTTTTTTTTTTTTTTTTTTTGGCTGGATTTGTATTTTGATTTTAGAATTTTTCACTTGTTTTTATAAATTTCTTTTTTTTTTATCAATTTGGATGGTTTTGCTGTGGAGCAGCCCTATGGCTGTAGTTGTTGTTGTTGGGGCTCATTTTGAGCTAGTTTACACTTTTTTGTTGTTTTTTTTTTGCTTTTGTAGCTGTTGAATTTTTGCTTTGATTTCACACACTGAACATTTTTAGAATTTGTTGTCGGTTGGTTGTTGGGTTGGTTGGTTGGTTGGTTGGTTGGGCATATAAAAAAAAAGAAAGAGAAAGAGAAGAATTATGAAATTTGTGTATAAAAAACAATGCAAATGGTATGTGTATAGAACTATTTGAAAAATTATTAAAATGTAATAACAATGTGGGAAATTTATTACACACACACAAATACTCAAAACTTTGCACATGCTGTTTATATAAATGGTTTTTAGGGTTTCATTTTCCCACAGGAATTAAACAGTCATAAATTGGTCAGATCTGGCAACACTTTGGCAACGCAAATTTATTTCGAAACCCGTAGCACTACGTGCAAGCGATTAAACATTAAACAATTTCTGTACCACCTCATATCGCCCACAATTTTGAAGATAGATTCCTCGAACCTTCTAGACATATATTTTAAATATCATTACTTGTGGATCCTTCCTTTACCGTTTTCTGATCAGATGAACGATAGTTGAGTTATAAGCAAAACAGTAATTACGATAGGCAGCACTGGCCGCAATAGTGATGGGCATCATTTACACACTTAAAAGTTATCAGTTATATACAAACTTTGACACGCACAGAGTATATTGCAGTCGGACTTGACTGACTTTTTTACTTGCTTTTTGTTTGGAGTTTTTTATTTCATTAGTATTAGTAGTAACTCAATACCAAGAACAGATTCTATTTAAATATTACCTAAATTTAGCTAAGTTTTAACAAAAAAAAAAGTGAGACAAGATTTTATCGATCCAATAACCTTGGGTTCGATACTGGGTTCGAACAAGAGTTGGGCGCGTGTCGAATTTTATGAACACGACCCGACTGTTACACGAATGGTGTATTTCAAACACGCACGTTCAAAAATTTCGTTAGCACGTCACGCACGACTTATTTATTATAATGAAAAAAAAAATCCGTCGAATCGTCTCCTGAAGTTTGTTTTTAATTTTGTTTAAATGAGTCGACGTTAAATAAGTAAAGGCAAAATGTAGATATTTATACCAGTTATTATTTATATTTTAAAAACCGGTATTTGAGAACCTTTATATTTGTAACCGAAATGACCGAAAAAAACCGGAACATTGTACTGTTAGATTAGTAAAAACTTACAACTGTTAGGTTAAGGGACCATTTGGTATATAATGCAATTTTTTAATCAAAACAACAATTTGTATCTATTTCGGTTCAACATTTAAAAAAATAACCAGGGCTGCAAACAAAAATCATTTTTTCTGAGATCCGGTTCGCGGGTTCGAACAAAAATGCACCAATGGTTAAGGTTCAGAAATTAAAGGTTCAAGGTATTTATGATAAGGTTTTGGTTCGAACCTTGGTTCGTCCGAAAATTTTCCAAATTTGTAAAGAAGAGTAGTTGAATTGTTAAAAATATACAAAAAATTACAGATTTTCTGAATTTTTGTTTACTCGAACATATGAGTAAAATTAATTTCAATTCAATTTTATAGGAATTATTTCTTCGAGAAATTTTTGGTCTATACTACTTCTCTTATCAATAAAATGCCCGCTTAACTAAGACTTGTTACGTTTTTTGAACCGAACCGAAAGTTTTGGTTCGGAACAGGTTCAGGTTCAGCTATTTTTTTCAAAAGAGGTTCGGTTCAAGGTTTGGTTCACAGTAAAAGAAAAGTCGTAATTCCGCGTTCGAACCGGTTCGGTTCAAAACCGGTTTGCAGCCCTGAAAATAACACAATACTTAACCAATAAACACAGTAAATGCAAATACTAGTTGTGGGATCTATCTTATTAAGCATTTACAAAGGATACGAACCAATCATTTGATCAAATAGGCTTAACCTAACAGCAGGGATAACTTGTGATTGGTAAAGTTTTCTGCATTCTGTATATTTGACATTCCATCAGATATTAAAAGTTCTTGCACTTTCAGGATTAAGGATTTTTAAATTATACCGGTACATACCGGTATACCGAAATAATATCTAAGGTACCAATACAGAACCGAATACCGAAATAAACTAGAATCTTAACAGAACCTTTTACCGAAACATTTGTTTCGTACCAGAATCCGAACCGGAACAGAAATACGATTCGGTTTGATTCAATGATTTATACAGAATATTTTGTCTGGTTGGTTTAATGACTTAGTATTTTTTCAAACTGTTGTATTAAATCGTGTTAGACCGTGTTCATGTGTTTTAAGGGACCAAAACTGACGCACACACGAAATCTGAACTCGAAGTTTTGTTCCAACTTCAGCATTTTCTTTCAATATGAATCTTGAATAAGATTCTTCTTTTGTTATAAATGAAATGAAATACAGTATCAAAAACGGTTATGAGTACATACATAGTTACCTAAAATTTCATTTAAAACTAGTCAGAAAGTCAGTCGAGACCGACTGTAATATACCCTGTATCTGATTGGGCCGTTACTATAGTAATCTTTCTTTACTTATAATTTCATTATCTTTAATCTGATTGTTACTAAACTTGTTAGATAATTATATGTATTGAAAATGTGGAATATTTTCCTATAAAATTGTGAGAGAGATCCAAGTTCGCATCTTCTTCAAGAAGTTTTGTTTGTTTTTTTTTTGAAGAGGGAAGAGGTAGAGGGAAGAGGTAGAGGTTTTCGATAATTCTCCTTTGCCTTGTTTCGATTGAGCTGATGCAGAGTTGGTTTGTGGGTTAGTTGGTCCGCATTTACACGATGAAGTTTCCTTCATGAAGTTCTCCATGAAGTTTTTGATTGTGGGGAAGAGGTGAAGAGGGGCAGCCGCAGCTGGCAAAGCTTCATGACCTACCGTGGCG
The DNA here is from genome assembly GCA_018904225.1 of Lordiphosa mommai. Lineage (NCBI taxonomy): Eukaryota > Metazoa > Arthropoda > Insecta > Diptera > Drosophilidae > Lordiphosa > Lordiphosa mommai. Next base: position 1,445,753 of record JAEIFT010000025.1, on the reverse strand, counting down.
TGAAGCTTTTCGATAATTCTCCTTTGCTTTGTTCCGATTGAACTGATGCAGGGTTGATTTGTGGGTTATTTGCTTATCGATAACACGTGTTCTCAGGCGAATTGAAATCGAACTTCATGAAGCAAACTTCTCCATGTAAATGCGCATGAAGTTTTGAAGATGCTTCAAAACGAAATCGAAGAGAGCTTCATGAAGCAAACTTCATCGTGTAAACACGGACTTGCTTATCGATAACTTGTGTTTTCAGGCAAGTTGAAATAGAACTTTTTGAAGCAAACTGCATCATGCAAATGCGCATGCAGTTTTGAAAATGCTTCAAAACAAAATCGAAAATAGCTTTATCAAGCAAGTATAATCGTGAAAACACGGACTAAGATTGTCACAAATATATATATAAGGAGTCCACCTACCACCTACCATCTCTGAGATCTGTAAATTTATACATACAGACAGACGGAAATAACTATATCTACTAGTCTATTAATGCTGATCAAGAATATATCGCTCATTTAATTCAACAAAGGCATAACTTAAAAAAATCGATTTTGAGAAAAACACTTCCGTTTCACTTTCGGAATTTTTTTACTTCGAGTCCATATAGTAAAATGTTATACAAAACACTGAGAAAAAAAATCAAGAATTCCATACTTAAACAGGGGAAATTCAAGTACAAACGATCCTAAAATGCTGACTAAGTTCGGAATTTCAAAATCAGAGAACAAACTTTTTATTTCAAGTTCGTTTTTTTATTCTTTAGTCCTTTTAACTTGAAATTAAATGAATTCTATGACATTATTAGTATTCTAACAATTACTACGTTTATACACAGAAAATTTACCACGATAAATGCCCCTAAAAGTATGCAAAATATATTTGCTTTAATTATATAAAAGAAAAAGTATCCATAATTATTTCTATTCATAGACATAGCATACTTTGATGGGCATTTATCATGATAAATTTTATGTGTATAAACGAGGTATATTATGTTTTGAAATGGAAGACAGATTTATGAGTGATTTAAGAAAAAAAAAAAGAACAAAACTATCTTTAAATTTTAAGAACAAAACGGCCTTAATTCAATCACGGACATACTTAAATTTAGAATGACATTTTTTCTGTGTGTATGTGTATTTTATGTTTGTAACAGAAAATCGAGTCCAAAAAGTCCTTTGAGGGTTTTATTGAGAGTATAAAAGATAGCTATTTTAAAATTTTACACAAGAAAGAAAGGCCAATATTTCTGCATCAAACACGATTTTTCAGTTAATGATGCAGATTTTTGAGTTATGCCGTTTGAATTAAATGAGCGATATATCTAAGATTCCTTAAAGATTCGCTATATGGAAGTTTAATTGTACATAAATAAATACCGAAATTAAGTGAGAACTGGAACAGAACCTATAACCGAAACACTTATTTTGGGACGTACTGGAACCGAAATTCGTTTCGGGATTAATTCCTGGTATTCTTATTTTCGATACCTCCTTCTGAAGTAACTAAAATATAGGTGCAAAATTTCATCTCGATAGCTTTTAAACTGAGAGTCTGGTGAAGACAAGCGAACTAACATAACTATACTGACTCAGCTTGTGGCGCTGATCAATAATATGTGTATATATATTTTAATAGAATGCGATAAGAAATTCTACTCTGTGGCTTACAATTGTTACTCATGAATTTATAAAAAGAAAGTTGATTTACTAAATGAAAAGAAAGGGAAGGCTTGTTTTATGCTTTGTCAAAGGCTACACAGCGATAAGTGTCTGTTCGAAAAAAACTAGTGAAGAAAGCACACACCAAAAGCAATTTAGGAGACCAAAACGGTTTTAAATCGCAAAATTTTTAATAAAACCAAAATAAAACAAGTAAGAAAGTCGGTCAAGCCCGACTGTAATGTACTCTGTACCTGTTTGTATGTAACTGATAACTGAGAGCGACGCAAGCAAGGTCCAATTGGGAAATTACCAATTAGCTATTGCCCTCTCGCTCTCGCTCTCTCTTTCTCGTAAGTTCTACCAATCGCTGTGGTATTGTTGTTGTCGTTGGTTTTTATTTTCTTTTACGTATAGCTCTTATATCGTTCATCTGATCGAAAAACGATGTATGGCGGGTCGATTCATAATAAGTAGTAGAATATATGTCTAGAATGTTCGAACTATCTATCTTGAAAATTGTGGGAGTTATTTCGTTTTTTTTTAATTAGCTGGGGAGGCAGGGTGCGTGACAAAAATTAAAAATAAACTTGATCTGCCTGCAGGTATAAGAATTATATGTTCCATACACTTCAAACCTCTAGCTCTTACCATTTCTGAGATCTCTTCGTTCATACGGACGGACGGACAGACAGACAGACGGACATGGCTATATCGACTCGGCTGTTGATGCTGATCAAGAATATATATACTTTATAGGGTCGGAGATGCTTCCTTCTGGCTGTTACATACATTTGCACAAACCCAATATACTCTGTGTACCTTCGGCACAGAGTATAAATAGGATCAAAGTCTTTAAAACTGGATATATATATGTATATATATATATGTATACAGGCCTGTTCGCGTTTTCGATTTCGATCAAATCATGCAGAATCTGTACCAAAAAACCGTTAGTGTTATTCGCCAAATAAGTTTCGATCTCGATTTAACTTCATTTGACTGCCTTGATGTAAAAATATTTAAACCGAATTTTCTAATCGTTTCTTAGAAATAAGAACCTTTATTAATTCCGATTAATCGAATTCTGCAAACCCTTGAAATTATCAAGAAGGCTCAGTGCGTTGGGTTCGAACTTGAGATGGGCGGGAAACGGGATTCTCGCGGCACCCGAATTGAAATGTATATTTTAAAATCTTAATGACGTCACAAAATAAATTTAAAATTAGTAAATTATAAAATTCCCATGAAATTTCCTACTGAAAATAAAATTTTTAAGGTATGGGAATCAGAAAATTCCCGCTCCCATCTCTAGTTCAAACCCGTAGTAAAACCTATGGTACTTTTCGCGAACCGATTTTTAAACAGCAAAGAACCCAAAGCTTTTATTGGAACCTTATTATATAACTAATGAGATTGTTGAATCATTTTAACCGTTTTTTATCATGATAAGTTATCCATAGATACCAAATTTGTTTAATCTAAGAGGTAAGTACCTCAAATTTACAACAGTTTCGAATTTTTAAACAAAATACGCCGAATTTTAGTTTCATTTTCGAAACCCTTACTTAATAATGCACCAATCCAATACTTTACAATTATTTTGACATTGAAATTGTTAAGAAAAATATTCAAGTATCATCTTTATTTTTGAACCATTTTCGAAACATTCCAGTTCCGGTTCGGGAGGTTTATTATTTTATAAAAAAAAAAAAAACTAGAGTTTCGATTAAGCAACTTGCTTTTTACCCAAAATTGTCTAACTTTAGTTTCAATTTCCCGTTCGTTACTTCTTATATAACGTTATCTTTGCCGTTTCTTACATAAATGTTGGAATCTTCTATAAACTTTGGCATCAACGCCAGGCGAGGTTAGCTCCTTAATGGAGTCAGCTTTTTGGTGGGGTGGGGGGGTAGGGGGGTATTTTGTTAAGCAAGCATTTTGTTGCATGTATGTACGAGTATTTTTCAATCACTACACAACAAAAAAAAATAATTAACAATAAAAAAAAAACACAAGAAAATATATAACAAGACACTTCAAGCCAAAGAAAAACCGGCGTGGCATAATTTTTTTTTTTTTTTTTTATATGGTAGACAAGCGGCCGGTTTTGGGGTATTTTATTTTTTTTTTGTTTTGTTGTTTTTGGTTTTGTTTTCGATTTCGGTTTGTGTTTGCATTGAGCGGAGGAGCCGTAGCGTAGCCGGAGCGTAGCAGGTGCTGTTCTCGGTCTGTTGTTGTTGCTTTGCATACAAATATTAGCTCTGCTCGTTACGTTAACATTGAATGAATGTGTTGTTGGATTTACCAGTTAACAACCTGGCGCGCACTTAGCTAATTGCACGTCAAATTCCAATTCGAATTATTTTCGACTGTCGCCGCTTGAAGCGCACGAACAACTAAAATAAAAAATATTTCTGTTGCTGTTGCTGCTGCTGCTGCTTCTGTCGCTGCTGCTGCTGCTGCAACGGACGGCAGTCAGGCCTGAGAGCGAGTTTCATTTCGTTGGTTTTGCCTTTGAACGTTTTTTCTTATTGGAGTGGCTGTTGTTGTTGCTGCTGCTGCTGCTGGTGTTACCAACATGAGAGTGAGAGAGCGCGTATATGTGCAGAGAGAGCGTTTGGCTGCAGAGAGCACAAACTCAGGTGATGATGCCTACCCCGTGGTGCATGCGGTAGTTAATTATATTGGTAAGCGGGATTTCAAAAATTTGAAGGAAACAAACTGTTCAAAAATGTTAACGTAAGTTATTGATTGTCCCAACCAGGGATTAATAACATAACATAATTTTAAGGAGTGTTTCCGTAAGAGCTTATATTTCAGTTCTCAATTTATTTGGGGTTTCGGTACTCGAATTTTCATACAAGTATACATTTTTCGAATATTTGAAAAATCAAATGAAAAAAAATATAGAATTAAAAATCAACCAGATCGTGCGTGATCATTCGTGATCCTTTTTTAATCGTGCATGTATCGTGCGTGACATAAAAGGCTCAACAAATTGTGTGCGTGAATCGTGCGTCAAGAGATTTTTATTTCGTGAATCGTGCGTTACGTGAAGGAAAAATCGCTTTCGCGGTTGTGGCAGCATAATGGCTTGCTTGTAGAAAAGAGGCGTAGAGGGGCAAACCACCCCACCACACCTCTTTCCCATAAACAAAATCTTTTTGAGAAACTTCATGAAGTTCGCTTCATCGTGTAAATGCGGTCTTAAACGAGAAGTCGCAAAGTAAGCTTGCTTAAACAACGCCCAATTATGGGAATTTGCGCATATAGCCTGGAACAATATACCTGTAGAAACTCGCCGCAGGCTTATGTCGTTAAGCAGTCCACAAGAATAAGGGTGGATACACAGGCTTAATGTGTGTCGATGATTTCAGCACAAACTTGCAACTTTACAAAAAAAAAATCCGATTACTATAATTCTTATTTGTTGGGTAAACCTATTTTACTGTCTATGACTGTATATATAGGGTCGGAAATGTTTCTTTCTTCATAATACCCTTTTTACCAGGGTGTCAAACCCGAACCGGAACCGTATACCGAAACGAACCGATTGAAACTCAGAACCGGAACCGTTATTATTTATTTTTTGGGAACCGGTATTTCGGAACCTTTATTTTTGGAACCGAAATGACCGAAAAGAAACGAAACATTGTACCGGTACAGTTTCGGTTCTAGGTTTGTTTTTGTTATTTCAGTTTTATTAATTTAATCAGGGGTTTCCTCAGGGTAAAACGCAGGGTAAACGTTAGCAAAAACTTTCAAATGTTAGGTTAAGGGACCATCTAGTATATACTAAAATATTTAATAAAAATAACAGTTCCATCTTAATTGTTTGTATCTATTTTGGTTCAATAATTTCCAAATATTAATATATCCATTATTTTTGCATTTACAAAGGAAACGAATTAATAATTGGACCAAATGGGCTTAACCTAACAGCAGGGTTAAATTGTGATCGGTAAAGTTATTTCATACAGTGTATTTAACATTCCATCAGATATCAAAAGTTCTCCTTGCTCTTCCAGTTACACAAGTATTCTTAGGACATCTGTTTTGGGGGGTAAAATTTATTATATTTAATTTTCCTTCTTTATAACTACATTCTGTTGTGTAGGTTGCTACTGGTTCTATTATATCTTCGGTTTAAAGAATTTTTAAATTATACCGGTACGTACCGGTATACCGAAATAAAAACCAAGGTTACGCTACGGAACCGAATACCGAAATAAACTAGAACCTTAACAGAACCTTTTACCGAAACATTAATTTTGGTACGTACCAGAACCGGATTTGAAATTCGATTCAGTTTGATTCCCTGCTTTTTACCCATTTTTAAAGGTTATAGGGTATACAAATATTTTCATTAAGGGGGTCCTCTGGTTTAATGGGTTCAGAAAATCGATTTTTTTTTTGCGTAAATTATTTCCATAATGTTTCTAGAATGTGGAGGTAAACTGATTTTTGGATATTCGAAGCCATTATATTTTTATAGCAGTAATAGCCGTATGACACGACATTAATTGAACGTATTTATAATGCATTAATTTCAGTTGATATTGGTTTTGGGTGAGTGGGAAAGAGACAAATATATGTTGAAATTAATGTGGTTTTAATGTCGCATTAACGCGTTACAATCGATTTTCGATACATACACATACTAGAAAAAATTCTAAATTCAAAAAAATATACCGATTTCGATTGGCATCAGCATAGTGTGTGGCATCAGGTTAGTCTGACCGTAAGTACTTGCGATAGATATCCAGAACCAAAAACCTATATATTTGTACCGTTCACTCGCATTTGATTAAATAAAAGATTAAAATCGTGTTATTTAGGCATTCGGACAGGGGTTCGCAGTCCACTCGGTGTATTAAAGTATACAGATTAAAACTTAGCCGGATATTTTTTTGTTTCAGATAAGCCAATCAGCTGATATCATGGAGGAAGTGGGTGTCCATTTTTTCGAGGCGGGTGTCTTTAGACCACTATAACTTTGGTTCTACTGAATATTTTTAGCTAAAAATTTAACTGTGTACTCTTGAAATATGTATAAATAAATGGTTAAAAGTTGTTCATTGGTCTTTACAAAAAAAATCCCAAAAAATGCTTTAAAATCAGGGCGTCAAACCTGAGGACCCCCTTAAATCTATTTTTCAACCGATCGTTTTGTATGGCACCTATAGAATATGGTCATTCGATCCAATTCAGTTGCAACATATTAGCTTGCAGTAAAAAGAAGACTTTGAGCAACATTTCAGCTGGATAGCTTTAAAGCTGAGAGAAACAGACGGATCCTGATGAAATATTTATGGGATCGGCAATGAATAACTCTTTTCCATGTGTTTTACAAATCGCTTTCGACCCCAAAAACGACCGAAATCGTAAAGTTTTCAATTATATAAAAACAATCTTTTATCCTTATTTGCTCTATTTTGTTGAAATTTGTTGGTCATTTGACAACTCTGGCTAATCAGATTAGCCAAGAAATTCCGATACACTTAAAAAAAAAAGATATGGTATAGGAAAATTTCGCAAATTGCGTTTTGTGAATTAATAAACAATGCACAGAGACCTGCATTAAAATTGTGTGGGGAAAATTAATTAGAGCTTTATGTATATTAATTTATTTACTATATAAAATTTGGTTCATTTAAGCTGAGTCACTGTTCTAGTATATGTTAAGAACAATAATTTTTAAGTGCATCTAAAGCCATATAAGCCTGATCTCTCGTCAGTTTTTTTGGCATGATCAAGTGTTAATTTTTGTTGTATTATTATGCAAGTTGGTGTGGGGGGGTCGCATTAACTTGGCCACAGGGTCGCAAGTTGAATTGTACTCTCGCTCTCTCCCTATCATACACTTGTGCTCTCTTTGTTATGGGAGTTTTGTTGTTTTTGTTGTTGGTGGTAGGCGAGCCGTAGCGGTGGTTGCTTTTAAATTTACTTTAACATTTTGTGGCTGCTGCTGTTGTAGGTTCTTCAAAAAAAAAACTATTTTATTAACCAATATCCAAGAACGCGTTAGCCTCTTTCAGTTGAAACGGAAACTAATTACCAATTGCACACACGCACACACACACGCATATCAAGTTGTTCCTTTATGTTCCCACGTTTGGTTCTCTCTCTCTCCCTCTCACCTTCCCCACGATTTGGAGTGGAAAAATCAATGAATTGTCAAGCGCGGTTCAGAGAGCACAAGAGAAAGAGAGAGAGCCGCCCCCTGCCCGTTGCTTGCCATCCCTTTGCTGGCCATGGCTGGAACACACGTCGTCAGTTTGTTAACTTATTAGGTTCTACCAAACACACACAAACACACACACACGCTCTCTCTCGCTCTTAAACGTCAGCGTTGCGGCTTTTTTTTTTTTTTGTTATTTTGCACCGCTTTGTTATATTTTGTCATTCTTATAAGCGCAACCAAACACAAATGCTAATTGTTCCAACTAAGTGCAAAAAAAATAACCAAAACACAAAATTGAACTTCATATTTACGTTTTGTTGTGGTTGTTGTTGTTATTGCTGACAACAACGACGCCGCCGCGGCCGCTACTCGTCAGTTAGCGTTGCTTTGCTTGTTGTATTTGTTTTTTTTTTGTTTTTTTTGTATTTTATCATTGACTTGCTGTTATTATTATTAAATTTATTTTATTCACCAAAAGACACACACAAAAAAATGGAGAAAAAAAAATGATGCATAAATAAATCGGTAAAAACGTTCCGAATAAAACACGCTTTATTTCTCTCCGGTCAGCGTTGTCAACCTGCCTCTGCCCTCCACCGTCGTCGTCCACACGCAAGTTGACAATAAGATGGCAAAGACAAAAAAAAAAAGAAACAGAAGCAGAAGCAGCGCTGCTCATCTCTCATTTATCCCAATTGGGATATTATGCGCTCTCGCGCTCTCTGACAATATAAACAGCTGTTCCATAAATGGGGGAAATTTTCTGTTCGAAATGTTATCGCTGGGCGGGTGTAGAACAGTTAATTCGAATTAAGGGAACAAATCCTTAAGGCCAAGGAGTTGCCCATCTATAATTTGTGAAAGATCGGATAATAGATTGAGGAGATATTATATATTTGCTCAGTCAGCCAACTTAATGTTAATCTTTACATTTAAAGTTATTATTCACTTGAAATGTTAATAGTTTATGGTAAAACTAACATTTGATGTCAATGTTAACATTTTGTGATTTAGTAAACGATTTTTTATTCGACTTCGTAATGAAATCGTTTTTTTCCTGAATTGCAATCTATAAGATTTTCGCACAGTGTAGCCATTTGAGTTTTTTCGTAACTTTTGAACCAAATGAGTTAATCGAATAAATTAAATGGCAAATAAAAGCTAATTGTTCAACCTAAGAAAAAAAGGGTGCTACGCCTACTAGATGCTTACCTATGGGTTATCAAAGTCAAAATTTGTGAAAAAATCTATGTTATGGTAACAACAAAAAATTTACTTTTAATAATTTTTTATTTTTTGTGGTTTCTTTTTAAATGATTCGTTGTTTTAAAAATAATTTTGACTATTCATAAGACAAGGTATATCTAATAGATTAATCATTTTTGAACTAAAACTAGTGGATTCCAATTCTTTTTGTAACTTCACATGCCGCAGAGATAAGTAAGTGGATGTTGAAGAGGCCCTCATTCTGCCATGACTTATTTTTACCTATTTTACCTCTTACATTGCAGAGGCAGCTGCGGGCATCTGGAACTTTTTAAAATAAATAAGTTTAAATAATTAAGGAATAATCTAAGAACATTCTTTAAAAATATGGCAAATATACATAATTATACAAGCTTTTTATTTTCCATCAAAGTTAAAAAATAGTGATTAAATTTCAAGTTGGTAAATAGCGTTTTATTTGGAAAAAACAAAACATCAATCAATATAAACAAAAACGAGAAGGCAAAACTAACTTCGACTGTGCCGAAGTTTTAATACACTTGAAAAACAATAGATATCAGATATTTAAAATTTTTAAATCATTATTAATAAAAATTTGATACCATAAAAAAAAACGTTTCTTAGTCCGCATTTACACGATGAAGTTTCCTTCATGAAGTTCTTCATGAAGTTTTTGTTTGTGGGGAAGAGGTGAAGAGGGGCAGCCGAAGCAGGCAAAGCTTCATGACCTACCGCGGCGTGAAGCTTTTCGATCATTCTCCTTTGCTTTGTTCCGATTGAACTGATGCAGGGTTGATTTGTGGGTTATTTGCTAATCGATAACTCGTGCTCTTAGGCGAATTGAAATCGAACTTCATGATGCAAACTTCTTCATGTAAATGCCCATGAAGTTTTGAAGATGCTTCAAAACAAAATCGAAGAGAGCTTCATGAAGCCAACTTCATCGTGTAAACACGGACTTAGTAAAACACATTTTCTGAACGATCGGTCCTATGACAGCTATATGCAATAGTCATCCGATTCTGATAAATTTTTTCAAAATTATGTGAAAGCATATAAAACTAATATATACCAAGATTGGGGACGCTACGATAGAAAACAAAAAAGTTTTTCTCACTAGAAGTAGTTTTTTGACCGACCATTTATATGGCAGCTATATGCTATAGTCCTCCGATTTTGATAAATTTTTCCTATATTATATGAAAGCATATAAACCTAACATATACCATGATAAGTGACGCTACGATGAAAAACAAAAAAGTTTTTCTCACTAGAACTAGTTTTTAGACCGATCTTTTCTATGGCAGCTATATGAACTCGTCACCCGATCCGGCCGGTTCCGACATATTAGTTGCGTGCAGTAAAAAGAAGACTCTGTGCAAAATTTCAGCTCGATAGCTTTAAAACTGAGAGACTAGTTCGCGTAGAAACAGACACACGGACTGACGGACAGACAGACGGACGGACGGACAAGCGGAAATGAACTCAGCTCGTCGTCCTGATTAAGAATATATATAGTTTATGTGGTCGGAAATGAATATTTCAATGCGTTACAAACTTCTGGGCAAAATTAATATACACTTTTCAAGTGTATAAAAAAAGACGATTCGTTACCTAGTTTGCGAGATATTCTACCTGAAAGCTGACAAAATTACTTAAAAATTGTGTGTTTATTTGAAAACTGAAGTTCGATCAACTTTAAAGCGCGATATCTTCTAAGATAAAAATCGACTTTTAATAAAAATAAGATTTGCGTATTTAAGATCGTTGAAGAATTTGCACTAAGGTGGAATCATTATACCCGTTACTCGTAGAGTAAAAAGGGTATACTAAGTTCGTGCAAATGTATGTAACAGGCAGAAGGAAGCATCTCCGACCCCATAAAGTATATATATTCTTGATAAGCATTAACAGTCGAGTTGATATAGACATGTCCGTCTGTCCGTCTGTATGAACACCTAGATCTCAGGAACTATAAGAGCTAGGGCTACCATTTTTTCAGTGTAGACTTATATTGTCTGCAGGCAGATCAAATTTGTTTCAAATTTTTGCCACGCCCCCTCCCGCCCCCGCAATATGAAAAAACCTCATATCTCCCACAATTTTGAAAATAGATTGTTCGAACCTTCTAGACATATATTTTAATCATCATTACCTATCGATCCGCCATACATCATTTTTCGATCAGATGAACGATAGAAAAGTTCCCGCCCCCGCAATTTGAAAAATTCTCATATCTCCCACAATTTGGGCAACCTCTATGAGTAACGCGTAAATCGAAGTCGAGCAGGGCCGACTTCAACTTACGCTTTCGTTTTACCTAGTTTTTGAGATAATAACCTAAAAATTGTTTTTTTTTGTTTAAATTGAAATCTTTTGAAATAAAAATGCATATTTAAAATTGTTGAATAATTTCCATTAAGATGGGTTCATTCAAAATTTCGTAGACTTACATGCAATTTTAGATTTTTTGCATCCTCATTTGTTCTACGGGCGCCACTGTGCGTCGGTAAGAGGTTGCATCTTAGATCCGTTAACAGCAATTTAAAGGCAGAAAATTAAGAATGAATAAGGGTATATTTTTCCAATATTTCATCATTTTCCTTTTGATTTCAATTGGCCGATCTGGACAATTTTCAATAAACATGTTGTTTTTTAAACTATTGAACTGAAATTCAGTTTGTACACGTATTTTAAGCTCCCAGGATGTCCTACCGAATTTGGTTCAATTTGGACCATTATTTCATATATCTATTGTTGTTTTTCTTTTTCAGAATAAAAGTTTACGGTTGTAAGACCTTTTTTAGAAAATAAAACGTTTTTTCCACAAATCGTTAAATTTTTTTAGGACTTTATATGAGATGGTTGAAAAAATGAACTGTAGGTCAAAAAGTGCCTAACTCATTTATTTATTTTCAGGACTAGTTCATTTGAACTAGTTTACGAATTTCGGTAAAACCCTAATGTTAACGCATACATGTACATTAAAGTGAAATGACTGACCGAACCAAGATTCGAGCCAAAACGTTGCCCATAAAAACCAGGGATGCAAACCGTTCGGAAATAAGGAGTGGTTCGGTTTTTGTGGTTCACTGAGTTTTTGAACCACTAGTTCGGTTCATAAAATGGTTTTTTTAGCAATCCGAACCGCGGTTTTAGTTCGGTTCAGTTGTTCAAGGTTAATATAGAATCACGTCTGATCCCTATTCCGAATTTCCGAACTTTCTTAAATGAAACTTACCATATTTCCATTTGTTTTTTAAATCTATTTCATAAAATGCATTTTAAATAACTTCGATTCCAAATCTAAATAAATAACTTATATAGATAGAAATCAGCTACCGTCCATATAGTACATTATTGCCTTGGTCAGCTGATTTTATTATAAATGTACTAAATGTAAAAAGACGAATTTTAAGGAAAAATCAATATATACCATAGCATTTCGAAAACGGTGCGTATCAATTGGATTCCCAGCTAAAGCCTAGCAAAAGGAAGTGTTGTTCTATTGTCTAAAGGAAAAGAACGCATAATATGCTCTCTATAAACGTAAAATAGAGGTACTGCAAAGGCTAAATTTGAATTATCGAGGAAACACTAACTTAGAAAAATTGATCAATTTTAAGGTACAATAACGTAGTGTTAACATCATTAAACGCATGGATAAACTGAACCGATCCGTTTTTGTAGGCGGTTTTCGGTTTGGCTCAGCATTTTTTGAAAGAACACCGATTCGGTTCTTGATTCGGTTTACGAGCTCAACAAAGCGGTTCTGTACGGTTTGGTTCGGTTTAGAACCGGTTTGCAACAACCGAAAATACTCCGAATATAAAACCTTTGCTAAATTTTTGGTAAGAATAAAAAAGAATAATAAAGAAAATGTTGTGGCAATGACAGACCACGAGAAGACCAAAACCGTAGGTCATGGAAAATGAGTCAAAAGATCCATCGAAAAAAAAAAAATAATAAAAAAATAAAATTAAGAAAATAAAATGAACTTGCCCGAGCGACTGTCGAATGTATTCTGACCTGTTAGTCTTTGGTCAGTTATAAGGTAAACTTATTCAATGGAACGAAACGGAGCCTGGGCATAAGTCAAGGCCTACTGCTGATAATTAATTGAAATAATAAAAACGAGAAGGCAAAGCTAACTTTGATTGTGCCGATTGTGTTTTTTACACTTGCAAAAGTTCACTCCAACTGATTTAACCGGTAGAATATACATAGGATATATCAGATATTTATAAATTCAAAATCATTGAGAAACAAAATTTGATCACGGTACCATATACCCTTATTCATTCTTAATTTTCTGCCTTTAAATTGCTGTTAACGGATCTAAGATGCAACCTCTTACCGACGCACAGTGGCGCCCGTAGAACAAATGAGGATGCAAAAAATCTAAAATTGCATGTAAGTCTACGAAATTTTGAATGAACCCATCTTACAGGAAATTCTTCATCAATTTTAAATATGCATTTTTATTTCAAAAGATTTCAATTTAAACAAAAAAAAAAAACAATTTTTAGGTTATTATCTCTAAAACTGTGTAAAATGATTCCACCTTATAGCAAATTCTTCAACGATTTTAAATACGCAAATCTTATTCTTATTAAAATTCGATTTTTATCATAGAAGATATCGCGCTTTAAAGTTGCTCGATTTTCAGTTTTCAAATAAACACACAATTTTTAAGTAATTTTGTCCGCTTTCAGGTAGAATATCTCGCAAACTAGGTAACGAATCGTCTTCTTTTTTTTTTGTTTATATTGATTGTTGCTTTTGTTTTTGAAATATATATCTGAATACCGTATCGGAACCAAAAACCGAAATAGAACCTTTAACCGAAATTCTCATGTCGGTACGTACCGGAACCGGTACCGGAACCGTTAATCGTTTCGGGATTAATCCCTGGTTTATCTATATAACATTATATTGTAAAACCCATATAACCCCGTAGTTTTTATTTACGTTATCGAGAAAATAAAAAGCTTTGATTGAAACTTAGGCTGGGTTTAGACTTGCCTTATTTCAATGTCAAATGACAAGCTATTCACAATGAAAACATGACAACATAAGGGTCATGTCTCATGCGTCGAACAGTGTAAACCCAGCCTGAAAGGTAGACAAAATTTAAATCAAACATTTTAGACAAACAAATCAATGTATGGAGCTCACAAAGACATTGTTAAAATCCTTAAATAATCAACCTCCTCTATTCTTTTTGTATTTTAAATTTATTATGATGTATCCCATTATTTCTTTTTATCCCATCTTTTGGTCGCCGATTTGAAAGTTATCTCCAAGCGCCAAACACCACTTAAGTTGCATTAGTAAAATATAAATTAGTTGGTTCGCAAATAATGTGCCAAAAATGTGCTTTCGAATGTAATAACCCATGTAAGAAATATTTGTACAAAAATTCAATCAATTTTTGCTAAATTTGCCTTGACATGCTGCCGAAATACCAGACTAGATAGAATCTAGAGATGTTTATGGGCTGTGTAAAAATTATCCAAGGCAGGTACCCCGTTGCACCCTTTGAGAGGATGTAGTCTACTACTCGATTTAGTTGTTCGGGAGTTTTATGGCTTAATCGGAAGCCAAACTGCTCGAGCATCCTTCGAAGGATACAACGCTCGATGATCTTTAAAAGGGACAAGGGACAGGAAAGTGATTTTCCACTATTGTGGATAAGTATGATTCGGTCTTTCTTTCAGGCCGATGAGAAAGGTCTAAGCCTCAGGATCGCGTTCAGAATGAGTATCAGAAACATCTGGTATCTGGAAGGAACTTCATTGTGCTGTTGTCGAAGTTGTCGATGCCAAGGGTCTTTCGTCAAACCAGGGTTTGTAAAATGCGCAAAAATTAATTTCATGCCTTGATAAATAACATGAATGTAAAAAATAATTATTTTCAGACATGAAAATAAAAATTTACATATGGAAAAAATTATTTTTTACATGTTACTAACACGAGCATTTTTGACACTATTGTTTTTTACAGGCATGTAAATAATTTTAGCTGCCTTCTTGACGCCTGTAAAAAACAGTCGTGTCAAAAATGCTTGTGTTAGTTACATGAAAAAAATGATTTTTTCCATATGTACAATTTGTTGTTTTCATGTCTGTAAAAAATGATTTTTTACAACTTGTATATTTTACAAATGTTAATATCTTGCGTGTAAAGAAAATTGTTTGTTATTTTACGAACCCTGCGTATTACCAGTTCTTTGATTTCAGCTCAGCGTAGGTGATTGGAGGAACTGGGTGGGCAATTTGAAGGGGACCATCGAGAGCTTTAAAGACCAGTTTGTAAGTAAGAGCTTTGCAAACGACGTTTTTGAAAAAGCAAGAGGAATGGACTGACGGTACTTTAAGTTATGCAAATGACATGTCTGAAGACCATGGAACCCCTTAGGATAAGCATAAAAAAAACATGTTTTTATAGAAGACGAACTAAGGCGAAAACTTTTCCAATCGATGGACGAAATCATTAATGAAATTAAGAAAAGATTTCTGCAATTGCAGGACATAGCGAGTAAGTTTTTTACCGACATCGACGACATCAAGTAAAACTTAGTGCATTCAGTAGGCAAATTCGGCCCTGCTCGACTTCGATATACCCGTTACTCAGGGAAAGGTTTATTTAAGAATATATTATTAAATCACAAAATACCCAGCGTAATTATTTGATTTGCTTAGAACTCAAAGATAGTTCATCTGATCGTGGAACGGTGTATGGTGTATCAATAAGTAATGATGATTAAAGAATTTGTCTAGACGGATCAAATAATCTATCTTCAAAATTGTGGGAGATATAAGGTCTTTTCGAAATCGCAGGGGTGGCAACTCTACTATCGCTCGTCTGATCGGGAAATAATGTACGGCGGATCGATAAGTAATGCTGATTAAAATATATGTCTAGAAGGTCCAAACAAGCTAGCTCCAAAATTGTGGGAGATATGAGGTTTTTTCATAATGCGGGTGCGGAAGGGGGCGTGGCAAAAATTTGAAACAAACTTGATCTACGTGCAGACGATTCAAGTCTACACTGAAAAAATGGTAGCTCTAGCTACCATGGCACTTTTGACTTCTCACAGTAGATTTTAAGGTTTCATTTTGTGCAGTAATCATGTGTGGCATCTATCGTCTGTGTGGCTCTAAAATCAATAAAGAATAAATAGATTTTCTTTCCTTTTTGTTGTGATACTCCTTCCCAAGCGAAGTGAGGACTAAGATACCTTCCTTCCCTGAAGCCTATCTGATTTTCACTGAGCAGTTTATTGCGGCTTATGAAGTTCGTGAGTCGAGTGAGTAACATTGAAGCAAAAACTTTCATTATGGCGTTTAGGATTCAGAGATTCCTTTGTAGTTTTTATATATTGGATAAAGAAGGCTTGTTAGAAAGCTAGGTGGAACGTGAGCTGTTTCATAGACCCTGTTAAGTGCGTCTTTTAAAAACTCTATAAATGTTGGCGAGGCGTTTGATAGAAATTCAGCTGGTATGCGGTCCGTACCCGGTGCTTTATTGGGCTTGCTCTTTTTTAAAGCACTGATGACTTCTAGACAGGGAATAATACCGGAACCGTTAACCGAAATAAACCGTTTCAAGCCACGTACAGGTATCAAAACCGGAACCGATATTAAACATATTTTGAGAACCGAAAACCGTTAACCGTTATAATCGGAACCGAAAAAACGGAACCTTTACGAAACACTAATACCGGTACGGTTTCGGTTTTTAATTATTTATTTTTATTGATTTATGATTATTTAAAATATCAAAAAAAAATTGAACTTTTCAGAAATTTTGACTTTAGAGAAAACCAGGATCAAATTATTTTTTTAAGATATAAACAATATAGAACAAAATTTCTTACAAAGCGGCAAAATTTTTCTTTTGTAAATGTTATTCCTCTAATTCAATTTAAGGGATTTCTTAGCCTTAGTAAAATCCTCCCTTAAATATAGAAATGTTAGAAAAATGGTAATATAAATTTTAGAAATTAAGTTTCTTGAGTTAAATCAAATTCCGCTCGCAAATTTAGAAATATTATATCCTAATTGCAGAAAATTTCGTTTCAATATTTAGAAAAATGTAATGTAAATTAAAGCTCGGGCAGATTTTAGGTTTCCAAATGTTGTTGAGTGTTTTTAGAGCTGATTTTACCAGCATATTATGGAAGCTATATTGAAAACTAGTCTTATAGTATGGGTTTAAATTTATCCAAATAACAAAAATATCTCTTTTTATGACAAGAATACAGAAGATTTAGACACCGATTATTTCGAACCATAATTAGGAAAAAATTTTTTGATTTTAGAAAGATTTTATTTCTTCTCTCTACATATAAAAGAGTTTGTCCTCACTGATTCACTGACTGACTGATTCACTGATTGGCAATCAACGCAGAGCCTGAACGGTAAGAGATAGAAAGCTGAAATTTTCACAAAAGTTTCCTTATGAGTTGAAAGTGGGCACTAAGGCGGGGTTTTGGTAAATTCCACCCCTAAGGAGTGGAAAACTCCCGGAAAAGCTACTATGGGGAAAATTTTGTTTTTCATCCGATTGACTTGAAATTTGGTTTGTAAGTGAAGTAAGCGAAATAATTGGACACCTGTTTCCCAGATTTCGGAAAATCCGCCCACAAGAAAAATGGCCGGAAAATTCTTCATGGAAAAAACTATTTTTCATCCGACTGACTTCAAACTCGGTTTGTGAGGATGGTAAGCAGAATAATTAGGCTTGAGATTTTCCGATGATGGAAAATCCGCCCGAAAAGTCGAAAATAACCGGAAAATTCTATAAGAAATACTATTTTTGATCCGATTGATCGCAAAATAATTAGACATGAGATTTTCCAATTTTGGAAAATCCGCACGAAAAGTCGGAAAATTCCCGGAAAATTCCATATGGTAAAACCTATTTTTTATCCGATTGGCTTCAAAATCGGTTTGTGAACATTTTATAGAAAATAATTACACATTTGATTTCTCCGTGGTGGAATTTCCGCCCACAGGCAAGAATAATGGTGGGCGTATTTCCGTTCAGTGACAATGGCTATTTGTGAGCCGGTCTGAATAAAATTCGTTTTGTAAGCTCTAGGGTCAGAATAAATGGAAACATGTGTTTTTTTATTTCTGGAAGTTCAGTGCCAAGGTCGGAATATGGGTGCGGGGGTGGGTTTTTAGCCGATATGTATTAAATTTGGTTTGAAAGCTCTATGGGCCAATTAAATAGGATAAAGTTTTTTGGATTTGCGCATACTCACCCTCAAGGTGGTTTCAGCGTTTGTACGCTTAATGGGCCAACTAGGTGGAAAATAATTTTCTCATTTCTGATGGTCGGAAAATGGGGGCGGGGGTGGTTTGTACTGATGCGGCTATACTGATAATGGTGAAGCGAAGCGCGCCGGGTTATATGCTAGTATCACATATACAGAAACGTTTAGCGAAATTGTTTGTCCAAAAATAAAATCGGTATATTTTAAAAAACGTTGTTTCATGTGGCATAGTCTTGAAACACATTTTTTTTTTAAATTTTAATACATCCATATTTTTTGGATATTGTGAAATAATTTTAATTTTTGAACATTAAAAAAAATTAAACTTGTACCGGTACGTACCGGTTATACTGAAATAAAAATCTGGGTACCGTATCGGAACCGGAAGCCGAAATTACTTGAAAACTGAAATAGAACCTTTAACCGATATTTTTGTTTCGGTACGTACCGGAACCGGTACCGGAACCGATATTCATTTCGGGATTAATCCCTGCTTCTAGCGTATCAAACTCTCGGTCTAGCTTTTCTACCATATTGTTTGGGATCTTTAAGTTTATTAAGTGAGTTTGGGTTTCATTGAAGAGGAGGCTGCAAAAGTACCATGAAAGTTCCGTTGATTTGACGCCAATACATTTCCTCATACGGCTGTTATTTAGTTTTCTAACCATTGACCAAAACGCTTTTCCATCTTTCACGTTTCCTATTGCCGCTTCCATTCCTCTATAGTATTGCAGTCTTTTTACCTTACATAAGGACTTATTAGAGGCATTAACATTTTTATGAGTCACTTTTGGTTTGAACTATGGCATTAATATTGGGTTGTGGATTCCGATTAGATATATGTATATACCATTGCATGCATCTAGTAACTCTGAAAACCGTATTTTTTGAACCTAGGGTCCAAAATAGAGCTAATTTTTTTTACGTACCCTCAAGTGACCCAAGCGTCACCAAGCCAAAGCATGATACGCGCAAGCTCCAGACAAAATAGCAGCCCACCTCCCGCCCAACCGACCGCGTCGCTCAGACAAAAACGTGTGACACGAAAACACGTAGAAAAAAACTAAATTGAGGCAAACTACGGGCAAAATACGTTAAAAAAAATATGTTTTGATATCAGGAGAAGATTTTTCTAATTAAATTAATCGGTAGAGGTTATTGTAATCAGTACAAAGCATAGTTTAAGTACAACGTTTAAGAGATTAGGGAATAAAGTTACGAGTAGGTTTAAAAGGAGTCCTAGGATTAATATGACTAATCAACTCTGACGAGTTTAGATTTGGAAAATAACGTTTTCAAGAGCAAATTAATTTTTTTATTTTTAAGAGCTACCTATTTAGTGATGTGTAAAGCTTGCAAAAAAAAAAACTATCTAAAACTATCGATAGTGCAGGGCTACTATCGATGGCGACTCGATAGCGCCCAACCATCGATAGTTCTCCACCTGTACCTTGAATCCACCTTAATTTTGGTAACAATTCGGTCTTACTTTCTATTGTACTTTGAGCTACACAGAGTTTTAGATCCACTATAAGGGGCATATGATCCGAAAAGTGTTCCGTTTCTATTTTCATATATACCACATAGCTATGCCACGAACCTTGGATCAGACAAGAAATTCAAAATCCCGAATGATTATTTAATGCTTGTAATTTCTGTTACCAAAGTAGGCTTCGTTTAAAATAAGCAAACACACCGTAAATAGTAGGCCATGACTTATGCTTAGTTTGCCTGGTAATTTACCCAAAGACAATTGTCTTCCATTGCGATGGTGTTTGAAGTGATGCATATCAATTGAAAGTGGTAGCCAGCCAAACATTTTTCTTTATTTTATTTTACAAAAAGGATTGTTTTGCAATGACATCTGTGTGAGCTTGCATCCTAGATCCGTTAAGACAAGCTGATATCTAACCTTGTGTCCTCCCAATATTTCAAAATATTCTTATTGACATCAACTGGCTTAGGGTTGAAGTTGTGAATCTCTCGATAAACTATCATAATTTGTTCATTAACCTTAACCAGCTATTGGTTCCAGCTGTTAAGTATGTAGCCATTAAAAAAGTTCCTTACGCTGTCCCATTTTAATTATTTTTGTGTCATTTTTGAGTTTCCTGTTCTGAATTTTCAGTATCTTTTCATTTTCTTATTTAAAAATCTTTTTACCATTTAAATATTGATTTAAAAATTCCCACCAAAAAAAATTCAACGAATCAAACCTATCGTCTATCGATAATTAAACGTAGCACGTAACTGAACGTAACCAAATGACGCAGTCTCACACTTATTCAGTATTTTTCTGCTAGTCGCCTGCGGTCAGATAAATTTAAATTTTATATTAATAATATTGTGTTTTTTGTGTTTTCGCATATGTAAAGCAAACTCCCGACAACGTGTCTCAGTGCTCAAGTGCAAAACAAACGCTAAATTGGCATTCCATTAACAAAACGATTAGCAGGTAAAAAAACAATATAAAATAATGTAACTGTAACTGATTACGGACCCAACCGCCCACAGTTACAAAACAGCGGTGGCGGCGGCGGAGGAGAGAGAGAGACTCTTTGAGAGGAGAGAGTTGCTAAAAGATTGTTTGTTATTGTTGCTGTAGTTGCTTGTTCCTCGTGACGAATTAAAACGAAAAAAAATATAAAAAATTAGTGCAAATGTAAAATGTGGCGTGGTGTTATTAGTGCAATTGATTTTTGTTGTTGTTGTTGTTGTTTCTGTGTGTGTTGCGTTTCTTTGTGCTCTTTGGCTGCGGTAGTTCTTGTTATTGTTGTTCTGGTGGGGGTGGGTAGTGCCAACCAACTGGGAGTAAGAATTCAAGAACAGCTGCAGCAATTGCCACATAGAAAAACCCAAGAGTTAAGTAAGAGGAGGGGACAGTTTATTAAATTATGTCGAAATGCTGATTAGACGACTTCCCCCCCTCACCAGCCCACCCCTTTTCAACTTCTGGCTCGTCACGCCAAAAGTGCTGTGTGATTGTCCACTCAGCATGTTTGTGTTGTCTTTTACTTTGGCCTTTGTTTAACGCGCATGTGGATTCATTTTATTGGTGCTCCGAGTATCGCATGATAATCTCTTTTTTTGTTGTGCTTTTCCGCGGGCTCTACACACACACACACACTCGCACCAGTTAGAGATGACAATTGTAATTGTAGTGTTTTGTCTGCTCACATTTAGTTTTGCTCTCACGATCGGCTTAAATATCCCTGGGGAATTAAAATTTTCATTGCCTGCTTTTGGGCGCAGCTTAACGGAGGCTGTAAACGGCTGTGTTCACGGTTGAGTGACTACAATTATTTATTTGCCTACTTTTAGGCGCATTTAAAATGGAAACTACGAAAATGTAAAAAAAATCATTTCAAATATGGGCATTTCCATGATGTCGAACGCGGACGTTCGTACGACATAAAGTAAAAAAAAGGCAAAATAAAAGGCATTTTCAATTCGTTTTTTACTTTATTATGAAGGTATTGAGTAGCACTATAAATAGTGCTAAAGCGAATGACAGGTGGAAATACTGATTCCAAAATAATGGCAAAATATGAAGCGATTTGAACGGGACAAAAACAGAAGTTGCTTTCGGGGCCACCTACATATAGCCAGAACTTAGCGAAACCTGACGCATTTCTAAAACCCAAAATGTTTTAGAATCTTATGCATGAATGGTACTTTGAAATGGTTTTTAGTTGGTTCAAAAATCTTCAGTACTTTTTTTTTTAAATAAATAATAATCTGATTCGTAACGGGACATTGCGAACGGGACATTTTTTCCAATATGATTCAAGTGGGTATGATATGTATATATTTATGCATTTTAACTATAATCAATAACTAGCACTAATCCCGACGTTGCTCGGGTCTCTACAATTGTATTGAAATGGTTTTTGCACAAAACACAAAAAATATTAGTATGAATTAATTTTTAACCACTAAACTTTACACTTACAGACGCGAACGGGACCAACTTTGAACGACATTAAAAAATAAAAAATAAAAATTTTACCAATTGGGATTTTTTTATTAAATTGCTTATAAAAAAAATCTGTTTGTGCTAAACTTTCCATGCATTCACTTCTTCAATTTGTGACACACTGATAACTAATGTTCTTTTTCGGTATCGAACGGGACATTGAAAAATGGACTAAAGGAAACCAAAAATTTGCAGTTAATCGCGATTGCATTGTACCCTTTGCTTTTTTTTTTTAGATAAATTATAATTTAAGAGACATTTTGTAGAACAGTCTTTATCATGTATGATCTTTCTTAAAGAAGATAATAACAAATAAAGCATGCAATTTAATATGGCAAAAAAAAAAAAGAAAATGCACTTTTGCAACTTTGCTGTCGATTTACTCATTGAGGTTAATGACCATATGTTCACTTTAATTAAATTAGTTAAATTTGAATGATTCTTTACCATAATATGAAGAAACAGAGAGATTTTAAGAACTTTTAGATTTTTAGCCTCGGTGGACATTTTGGCGGAAATGCCCATATGAGAAGAAAAGCAGGCAATATAAATGAAACAAAAATTTAATGATCAATGTCCCTTTTAGGCTCGCAAACCAATAGGGCGCTTATACACTTTGACCGCATTTACACGATGTAGCAAACTTCATGAAGTTTCTCAAAAAGCTTTTGTTTGTGGGAAAGAGGTGCGGTGGCGTTACTTGCCCCTCTATGCCTCTTTTCTACAAGCAAGAGCTTTTTCAAAAACTTCATGAAGTTTGCTGCATCGTGTAAATCCCGTCTTATACTAGACTTATGCTCTAAATAAAACTCATGAATGTATTTTTTTATGAGGCTTAACTTTTATGAATTTTGACCATCTAAGAGCCGTTTTCTCATGTTCAAGTTTTTCAAATTCAAAAGCTTTTTAAGTCCATTTTTGTTGCCTACTTTTAGGCCGCGTTTAATCATACAGACAAGATATATTTGAGCTGCCTAAAAGTAGGCAACATATATTTTCTCAATAATTTTTTTGTTTTAAAAACATGAATATAAGAAACGGCCCTAAGTTAAAGTACAATGAGAATTATGTTTATTGACCGTAAATTATCTCGTTAAAATATAAGATTCCTAAAGAAAATATGGCTGGCATACTTTGAAAGGTAAACATCATGATAAACCCCTTTTTAGGGCCGTTTTCTCATCTTTATGTTTTTAAAAACTAAGCGCTTTTTGTGAAAATGTTTGTTACCCACTTTTGGGACGCTTTTAAAATCATGCGCGGGTCGTTGTAGACACAAGGAAAAATATTTAAAAAAAAAGCGGCCTACAAGCTGGCAACATTAATTCTTAAAACAAAGGCCGCGGATCAAGCATAGTTATTTAAACGCGTCTTAAAAATAGGCAACATATATTTTCTCAAAATGCATCTGGATTTGAAATACAGGAACATGAGAAACGGCCCTTACTCTGTTCTATGTTAGTTTATTACTACGTTTATGCACAAATAAAAAAATTATGCTTTTTGCCCTTCAAAGTATGCTATGTTTATTAATATAAATAATTAAGAAAAATATTTATTTATTAGTAGCCTGCTCCGACAATCTGAGTGAATGTACAGTGTGGATTATGTAAGATGCTGCCATAACTTCCATTAAATTTTCTCGTTCAAAAAATAATAATTGAAGTTTGCATACTTTGAGGGTCAAAAAAGCATGATTTTTTATAAGCATAAACGTAGTATATGTGACAGATAATTATATGTGGAAGATGAGTAATCGGCCCTAAGTTGAGCTTGTCAGGGTGACAATAGAATAGAGAATTCCTAAATTTAAGTTCGGTTTCGTTTCGTTTCAGGATATTCGATATTCGTTTCAGGATTAATCCCTGTGTTGTAACATCAGATATCGTGTTTGTACTTAAAACACGACTATAACGGCACAAGCCGGCACTACTTGACTGAACAGTATGAAAAAATACTAAGTCAATAAGCTAATCGGGTCAAAATATACTGTATAAATATATAGACTTTTCCTTTATCGGCTGTTGGTCACACTTATTTTAAGTCGACTTGATTAAACAAAATTTAAACCGAATTTCAGTAGGCGATTCATGGATCCCTATTAATAGAGTCGTGCGTGTCGTGCTAACCGAATATTTTACTGTGCGTGTGGTGTTTAAAATAAGGCATTCGTGTTACAGTCGTTCTTAAAATATTCGACACGCGTCCATCTCTAGTTTCGTCATCTTGAATATTTAATATTATGATTGATAAGAAGGGTTACTACCATTAGCTATTACATGTGGTATTGCAAAAACGATTTTTAATAACTTCTCAGTGTCTTTTTAGTTGTGTTGGTTAATGGTTGTTCAAGGTCAGTTGAGTTAACGCACTTAAATTGCTTAATTGCTCGTCAACTGTTCTCAATGTAAAGTGAAATAAAGCAATCAATCGAATCAATCGTAATTCACTTGTTTATTGTTAGTGGAAAGTTAAATGAAATGATTTTTAACATAGCTTTGGTTTCTAAACAAAGGCATTTTTAATGAAATATCGTTTTGGGAGTTTTGAGTTTATATTCAAAATCAGACGTTATATTGCTTTACATTAGAACATTTATTTTACGCGGTAAAGTTTATTAGGTTTAATTTACTAAGAAAAATCAAGTACAAAATATCAAAAAAGGTTTGATATTTCCAATACTGAGAACAACATTTTTATTTTAAGATCGACTCTGGATTATAAGATCTCGTAAACTTAAAATATGTTTTTTTTCTACTGGTTTGTTTTTTTGGACCGATTTTTTTTCGGAAGCAATTTTTAGAACACCTGGGAGCCGAAAACCTAAATTAAGTGCGTCCCTCAGCCCCGGACTGACTACTTCCATAATGTATTGACTTTTTCCTACACAGAAAAAAAAAGAAGAAGGGGATATTGAAATGCATATCCTTTTCAAATTTACACATCCTTTTGATATTTTTCAGCTCCATTTTCACATTCTTTGGATATTTTTCAGCTCCATTGGATGCAAAACTAAGATCAATTTAACATTATTTAATCTCAAATGGATGAAAAAAAAAATGGATATGAAAAATATCCTTTTTTCTGTGTAATAAAAAAAATACGAAAAATCACATTTATCTGCTGACATTCCTTCAAGTTTTCACCTTAAGTGGCGACCGTGCTTATACTTTATTCGGCTTTGCCCATTTCTAAGGCAATTGCCAAAAATCTTAAAAAGAAACTAAAATCTATATTCGAATTATGATATTTATTTGTTAACCACAAATTTAGAAATTTGTTCCTCAACTGGCGACCGTGCTTACACTTTTTACCTTTTCTCCTTCTCTTAGGCAACTGAATAAATTCTCAAAATTTACAATACTAGTAGCGACGTTTCCTTTTAAAAAGAGTTAAGAAAAATTAATGGTTTTTCGATAACCACATTCCTTGAAGTTTGTACCTAAAGTGGTGACCGTGCTCACATTTTTTTTAGCTTTGCCCATGGCTTAGACAATTGAATTTTCCTTGTACAAAAGAAGTACGAAATGGGATATTTATTGGGTAATCACAAATTTAGAATTTTGTTTCTCAACTGGCGACCGTGCTTACACTATTTATCTATTCTCCTTCTCTTAGGCAACTGGATAAATTTTCAAAAGGAACAAAAAATTTACAATAGTAAAAAGAGTTAAAAAAATTAATGGTTTTTCGATAACCACATTCCTTGAAGTTTGTACCTAAAGTGGCGACCGTGCTCACGCTTTTTTAGCTTTTCCCATTAGGCAATTGATTTTGATATATATTTGGAAACCACATATTTAGTAGTTTGTACTTAAAGTGGCGACCGTGCTTTTCCCATTAGGCAATTGATTTTGATATATATTTGGAAACCACATATTTAGTAGTTTGTACTTAAAGTGGCGACCGTGCATACACTTTTTCAACTCGTGCCTGGAAAAACGTATAATTTTATCCAATAGATGTAATTTGTTGGGGATAACAAACATGGGTAAATTCCAATCACGAATTACTTCCAATCTTTTCATTATTCACGCTACCGACCGTGCTAACTTTTCTTTCAGCTTTCCCCCATTGTTAAGGCAATTACCATAAGTACTCAAAAGGAACTAAAATTGATTTTTCCATGTAAAAGAAATACACGAACCTAAAGTGGCGACCGTGCTAATTCCCCCTAATCTTGTCCATCTCTAACAGCCCAAAGTGGACGCCCTAAATTTGAAATGAAAAAACTAGATAAAACCAAACATTTCCCACCGTTGTTGTTGTTGATTTTGTTGTCGCACATAATTCAATTTATAATATGTAATTGGGGAAATAGAAGCAGAAACAGTAGACAGAGCACAAATCAAAAGTTTGTTGACACATACAAAAATAATAACAGCAACAAAAACAACACAAAAATTCTAGTTAAACGTAGCTAAACGCACTTTGTACCTTAAAGCATTATCAACATCATCATCGTCGTCGTCGTCATTGCCATTGATTGGGGGCTAGACTTGGCTGTGTGTGTTCTCTTCTTTCTTTCTTTCTTTTTTTTTTTTGAACAATTTGAAAGAGTTTATAATTTCAATGAATTGGAAAAATCGCTCATATTTCTTTTAGCTGCTTTTTGGCAAAATTAAATACAAAGCTTAAATGTCACAACACTCGAGAAAGGAGACATCAACCAGCGGGAGTAATAGCAGCCATGCCAACACACGCCAGCGACATAAGCACGACGAAAACAGCAGCAGCAAACACAACAACAAGAAGCAGGCGACGACACCCAATGGTAATCTAAGGGCCAATACCATTCACTCCAATTCCAGCACAATGCCATCCTCCTCAGCAGCAGCAGCATCAGCCGCCGCCGCCCTGCCCGCCCAGGTCTCTAGCAAATCTCAGCTAAGCAAAAAGGAGAAAAACCAAAAAGACAAAGAGCGCGAAAGGGAACGCGCCGAACGTGGCCAGCTGGTGCTCTGGCGTCGTCCCTGGCAAACATCCAAATATTGTGCTCTCGAACTGATGGCGCTATTGCGCACGTGGAGCAGCAGGTGAGTGTTTGCCAATCAAGTATATATATATATTCCATTCATTAATGTGCGGCCTATTCACATTTTTCAGATTGCTGCAGCAACGCCTTCTTCTGGCCGTTTCAATAGTATTAGGCATTGTCTTTAGTATAATTTACAAAATCGATGGTCCCCATCAGCTGGCCATTGAGTTTGTACGTCGCAACACTTGGTTCTTTGTCTATTGGCTGGGTCTGGGCGTTCTATCATCTGTGGGACTGGGCACTGGATTGCATACGTTCCTGTTGTATCTGGGACCGCATATAGCCAGCGTTACATTGGCGGGATATGAGTGTAATTCACTTGATTTTCCAAGGCCACCGTATCCAGATGAGTGAGTTTCATCCATATTTGATCGGGCTAAATAGTCAGATAATGTTTCATTTTTAATTCCTCAGTCCTCGTCAGTTTTATTTGTCCTACTTCCAACTGAACAGCACGGTATTTCCATTTTTAAAATATCTTGGAATTGTTCCTTGATCAGTTTGACTAAACAAGTCGTCGTTCTTTTATCATTCAAAATAATTTTCGAAAGTAATTGATTTCTTGTCTACTGTGGTCAAAAAGCACCCAAGTTATTTTTTTGTCTTAATCAAATAAAAGTTAGACATTGACATTATTGAAAATATCGGCTTAAATACAGCTCCCATTCACCGACTTCGGTATGGATTTCCATAATTGTTTAATTATTTTTTGCCATTTATTTGGCCCATTGGTCTAACAATACAAATTCCATTCAGAATTCCCAACCAGGCATTCCCATTTTCGACCTTTTGGGTTGATTTTCCGAAATGAGAAATTAATTTTTCTATCTATTCGGCCGATAGAGCTTACAAACCAAATTTGATTCAGATTAATTATCCCCACATCCATTTTCCGACCTTTGGAGTAAAATTTTCCAAATACAAAAATACTTTCCCATTTATTTGGTCCCTAAAACTTACACACACCGAATTTCATACATTTCCACCGCTTAAATTTTTCGACATTAGAGGTGAATTTCCCCAAAACTAAAGAATGCTATGGTTAGGTTAGGTTAAATAGGCTGCTCGGTGGAGTTAGAGTTCTATAAAAAATCTCTTTTAATGTCTATAAAAACAATTTTGAATCGTCGATACAAAAAGGCAGCTCCCCTAGGGGCAAATTTTCCAGACAACCCAGGTCTTTGTAGAAGGGTTATCACAGGTCCTGCGTGCGTTTCCTAAGAATTGAAGGACAATCGCATAGAAGGTGCAAACTAACGGCCATGTGACCTATGGTGCAGTGCCCCGTTAAGACTTATATCATAGTCCTAATCCTGTTCTTGCTAAAGTGTAGGAGTTGGGAGTTTCGTTTGGGCGTATATCTTGGCTGGAGAGAACGGGAGATGTGCCTTCTTCTATGTACTTCTGTCAGAATATCCTAAATAGGACTTCGCACGTCAGTTATTATTATTCGGACCATAGAGCTTACAAAATGAATTTCATTTAGATCAGAACAAAAATAACGATTGGCCTTGAACTAAATGAGAAGTGAAAGGGAATAAAAAAAAACGTATAACAATTATATTATCTCTGTTTGACTTTATGTAAATATTTGATTATCCGCTAATGCATTACTATAAAAGCATTTAACTAATTTCCGTTATCACACCGGTTCTTGATAAGGACGCAGTTCAACACAAGTTATTGCCTTTAAAATAGTTTATTTAACTGTATAATAAATAAAGCAGTAATAAATAAAGCAAGCAACTCGATCATGACAGCCCTTCAAACGTCCAATGACTGCAGCCTAAGTTTGTCCCCCTTAAAGCAGTCTAAGTTTTTATAACATCTTAAAGCTGCCACTAGATTATTGGACCGTCACAAGGTAGCTCGTCTAGACTAAAAACAACATGGCAACTACTTGCAAAAATAATATTTACTATTCTTATAAAGTTTATTTTTGCACAAAATATTAATTAAGTATATAAAAAAATGTTTTTTTTTTGGACAATTTTTATAGGGTTTTCTGTGGTTTTCTACACATTTGTTTATATCAAGACTTAAGGCCTCAGCAGGCAATTCCAGCGGGAACCGCAACCAATTTTGTTGTTATAAATGTTTTCTTAAAAACAGGGATAAAACCCGGTTCTGAACTGAACCGAACCAAACCGTACCAAACCGCTTATTTGTGCTTGTAAACCGAACTGGCGTTCTTTTATAAATGCTGAACCGAACCTAAAACCGCCTATGAAAACGGTTCGGTTCGGTTCAGTTTATCGATGAGTTCAATGAAAAGACTACGATATTGTACTTGTGAACTTATAAATTTTGCCATTGCATTATATTTACGTTCTCAATTTAACGTTTATAATGAGTTTTTACGATTTCTTCTCGTTCAGAGGGCAGACTGAACTTTACTTTTGCTAGAGCATCCGCCATTTTGATATCGCGAATGCCATTGTAGCTGGGAATCCAATTGAAACGCACCGTTTTCAAAATGCTATGGCATATTTTTGAACTTATGGACGGCGCCTTCATATCTGTCTGCATATACCGCCCACATTTCTGTCTATATAATAACTATATTTCTATTAAGAATCGAAGTTATTTAAATGCTTTTTTTCACATTTACTTTAAAAATGAATTTCTTATTTTTAAAATAAATGCGAAAATGCGAAAGTTTGGCAATTCGAAAACGGGATCAGGCGGTATAATATATTATCCCTGAACCACTGAACCGAACCAAAACCGCGGTACCATATTATGAACCGAACCGGTGGTTTAAATTCTCTGTAAAGCACGGAACCGAACCACTCCTTATTTCCGAGCGGTTTGCATCCCTGCTTAAAAGTTTCTTGGCAATACACAACTTTTCTGTTGAAAAAAAAGAACGAAATATCCTGCCATTATCCTTAGTAAGGATTTCTCTACGACCATCCTAAGTCCCAATATCGGCACAAATTTTCACCTACTTTGAACAAAAATTGTATTGCTCAAAAAACGTTGATTTTCAAATTTCCATAAAATAGCTTTATGCTGAGCTAGTTTAACCAATTTAGTACCCTCTTATGTTAAAACACATTTGAAAACTCGTTCGGAGTTTTATTTATTAGCGTGTTTAAATCGGGTAACATACGTAACGAAAAATAACGTTTTTTATTATTTACCGTGAAAAATACATCAATTGAATTGCAACCAACTTACTTTGCATACATAACTCTCTTTGTTTAAAATACATCGCCGTTCAAGTATTTTGCACTTCCTTTTGTCAAATTGCTGTTATGTGCGCAGCTGTTGGCATACCTGCTATTGATAAATTCTGCACAGATAATCTAAAGAGTTTAACAAATTGCAAGAAACATTAAAATGCGTGATTGTGAAGACTATTAATGAAGATTTTGTAAGGCCTAAAGGGTTATACACGTTCCTCCATTTAAAGAACTTTTATTCTGGACGAACGAACCGCTCTCTGGAGCTGACCAAGACTGACACAGAACGTTTGAATATTTCTCTTTTCTTTATGAATGACTTTTCTTTTACTGTGAACCGGACCAAAATTTTCGGGTTGGTTCAACAAAAGTTACAAGTCTTAGTTGAACCCGCACTCACCATAGTTCGATCATAGAAGTAGAATAGACCAAAAAAATACTTGAAGACATTTTACTTATAAATTCAAATTGAAAAGAAATTCTGAATATTTTTATATGCAAACTCAAATTTCTGAAATTTAACCAGTGATAAATTTATATAATTTACTTTTATAATTCTTTGGGTCTTTGCAGTCTTAGTTAAAACATTTTCAGAAACATTTATAAATGTTTTTAGTTCACTTATTTTGGGCAGCATTAAAATAATAAAAAAATAGTAGTCAATACATTCTTATTTCTTTAAATGTTCGGTTGAAGAAAAGGCTGACCAAATGGGCGATTGTAAAAACAAAACTTTTTATCAATGAAATATTAAACATTTTGCATTCAAAACACATTTGTGTCGGCTCAATGTTTCATTAATTGGATTTGTATTTCACTTAGGTCCGTTTTCTCATGTTCCTGTTTTTGCAAATCTAGGTGCAATTCGAAATCCATCTAGATCAGCGTTTGTCAGAAAGATCGAGGCGGAAAAGTGAGAGAGTATAATTTGACGCAAAGCTGCTCTGACCTATTTCATCACTGGTCAGCGACATAAACGAACTAACCTAGACTGCTCGTTTGCTCAGTCCCTCTTCTCTGCCAGCACAGGCAGAATTTCTCTCTTTTTGAACGGTATGAGCATAGAGGAAAGAGAGATAGAGGGGAAGATTGAGACGGCTCTCAAAATGAGGCGCTGTTAAGTAACAGTACGAGTTGAGATACTTTTAAAATGTTGCCAGCGATTTCAACATGTTGCTAAGGTCTTATCACACATATAGGAAAACACGGTGGTTAGAGCGAGACGGACATTGTCTTGACTGTACTCAGAGAGCGATAATAACAAAAAACAGCTGATTATTTCGCTGTTAAGTTTGTTGCGAGAGCGACAATAACAAAGAACAGCTGATTATTTCGCTGTTAAGTTTGTGGCGGCAGAGCAATCTTTCCCTCTAGAAATATTTACTCTATGGTATGAGTTCGACTTGAACGGTACGTGTATGATGTGGCCTACTAATTTGTACTGAAAATTAAGGCAACAGCTGTTCGCAACCTCAGTTCGACGCAATTTTTTATGTCAAACCATCGAACGTCAGCGTTTTTCTCTCTCAAACCATCGAACGTCAGCGTTTTTCTCTCTCAAACCATCGAACGACAGCGTTTTTCTCTCTCAAACAATCGAACGTCTGCGTCGCAACCAAAAAAGCAGCGTAAACGTTCAGTCTAGATATCTCTAGTCTGTGGTCAAGCGCTATGGGGGACCAACTATAATCTAGATTTTGCAACTAGGTGAATTTTGTGCAATTGGTTTTCTCATATTTATTGCTTTTAAATTAAGGTATTGTGTGTAATTGTGGTACGGTCACACTGATAGGGTTGGAAAGTCACTAATCATAGGTTTTTTGTTTTGATAATTAAACGTCAATTTAAACAAAATTTGTCGAACTAAGAAAATTTAAAAAAAAGCAAGCAGTGGAAGTGGAGCTGAGTTTGTGAAGCTCGTTAAAGATAATAAAAATGTGTTAGAGAACAAATAGTCGGACAACGTGACCTGGAAACCGACGGAGGAGACGTGGATCAAAAATAACACAGAAAAATGAAAAGCATTTTTTTTTATTTTGAGATTTTTAGCGATCTACTTGAATTTCATCAGGCCACCTTCTTCTTACAATTTTTGTTAAGAAAACTGGATTAAGTTTTAAGAAATGTGAATAAAAGAATTATTTCAATCTGGGCTGCTAACCGGATTTGAACCGAACCGGTCTTTTCTCTTACTGTGAACCGAATTTGAACCTCATGCGAAAAAAATGTACCGAACCAAAACTTTTGGTTCGGTTTGAAAATAGTTACAAATCTTAGTTAAGCTGGCATATTACTGATAAAAGAAGTAGCATAGACCAACAATTGCTCGAAGAAAAAATACTTATAAATTTAAATTAAAAATAACAAAAATTCAGAAAATCTGTCAATTTTTGTATATTTTTAACCAATTATTTACTCTTGTATACAAATTTGGAAATACTTCGGACGAACCAAGACTCGAACCAAAACCTTTGCACAAAAACCTTGAAGCTTAACCATTGGCAAATTTTGGTTCGAACCCGCGAAAAAATGATTTGGGTTTGCAGCCCTGACTTTAATCTATTGTATCGAAAACTAACTATATATATAGATATGACTGCATTGTTAGCTTAATATCGAGTCTTTCGGGCCTTCCTGGATTATTAAAATTAAATCTAAATCCTTTTTTACTTTCTTGCAGCATTATTTGCCCAGAGGAGCCGTATGCGAAACGTATGCCCAACATTTGGTCAATTATGTCCAAAGTGAGACTGGAGGCATTCCTTTGGGGCGCTGGCACTGCCCTGGGCGAACTGCCGCCATATTTTATGGCCAAAGCGGCCCGTCTCTCTGGCTATGATCCGGATGATGCTGAAGAGTTGGCCGAATTTGAGGCGCTCAATGCTAAACGCAATCAGAAGAACCTCAGCCTTATGGACAAGGGTAAATTGTTTATGGAGCGTGTGGTGGAGCGTGTCGGTTTCTTTGGCATTTTGGCCTGTGCAAGCGTAAGTTGTTGTATTTGATAACAAATTGGCAGCTTATCATTCTCCCCCTTTTTCTCTTTGCAGATTCCCAATCCTCTGTTCGATTTGGCTGGCATTACCTGCGGTCATTTTCTGGTACCATTCTGGACATTCTTTGGGGCCACGCTTATTGGCAAGGCCATCATTAAGATGCACATCCAGAAGGTGTTTGTCATCATAGCCTTTAATGAGACGCTGATTGAGCGTGCGGTGGATCTGTTGGCCGCATTGCCCGTTTTTGGTCGCAAATTGCAGGAGCCCTTCAAGGCGTTCCTTAAGAATCAGAAGCAGCGGCTGCATCGTCAGCAACGTGGCGGCGGTGGCGGTGATTCCGGCAATTTGCTCTCAAAAATCTTTGAGACTTTTGTTATTGGCATGGTTTGCTATTTTATTGTGTCCATAGTCAATTCGCTGGCCCAAAGCTATCACAAGCGGCTGCACAAGAAGCGTCCAGCCGTGACGACCACGCCCACGGGCACACTTAAGAAACAACAGGCCAAGCACAAGGCCATACGCGATTAGGGTTACAAAATTTTAGTGTGTTGATATTTAGCGCCCTCCCCCCAAACAAAAAAAAAAAAAAAAAAAAAATGAGAAACTTTTCAAGTTTTGCTTTAAATTATATTGTTTTGCCTTTCGTCTTTAGTCAAATTATAAATGAAATGTAATAATACCATAATAATTAATATTAATATTACAATTTTTTTTTTTTTTGGGACTAGATTAGAACAAATAGCAAGCAGATGAGAGAATATATATATATATATACATATATATATTTTGAATAATATATTAATTAGACAGTTTTTTTTTTGTATTTAAAAGGAACCTTTTTTTTCCTTAACGAATTAAGGTAGAAAGTGTAGGCAAGAGAGAGAAAAAGAAAGAGAGAGTGAAATGTCAGAGGGAGATGCAACTAGTCCCACTTAATGAAAAAAGCAACTTGTGCAAAAGACAAATAGAAAAAAAAAGTAGAATGAAGAAAAAACAAACACAAAAACAAAACAAATAAAGAAATGCTGAAAAATAAACGAATTATGAATATGAAAAGTGAACTTGAATGGGCACAATGACTACTCAAGGGCAGGAATAGCGAAAGCATGGACTACCAAACTGGAAAACAAAACGTAAGAAACTGATTAAGTAAAACTATAAGCCCACTCTTCATTCACTTTTCACTTTTGATACGATATGATATACACTGCGCATCATCAAATTAGCGCCCCCCTGAGCATGCTCATTGGATGTGAAATATTATGCAGATTACTTAAGCTAGAGCTACAGATTTTTAATTCCAACATAATTTCATCAATTCTCCAAATATAAAATTAAGATAGGATGTAATTGGATTTTATATAGGTTTTAATAATATTAAGAAGAAAAATAATACAATAATTTGTATATCGGGATAGCGCCCCCGACGGAATTTATTTTTTTTCATTTCATTTCGTACAAATATTTAAACTTAACAATTTCATTTCGTAATTCGTATATTGCTTGCCACCCTCGTACACCTTCCTAGACAACCATCCCCAAACGTTCTCTATTATATTTAGGTCTGGGGAGTACGGTGGCCACTCCAGAAGATTGACATTTTGACGATCAATCCAATTTTTTACGGACCGGGCAGTGTGGATCGGAGCATTGTCGTGCTGAAAATGCCAATCCAGATCACCAAACACGTTTTTAAAGAAGGGGAATGCAGTTTTTAGAACGCAATTATAATTTTCTGCGTTCATTTTTGGCGTTAAAAACTGCAATTCGCAGGTGCCAAAATAAGATATGGCTCCCCATATCATAACACCTCCGACACGACTGTGTAAGCGATCCAAATAATGCTCCTCTTTGCGCAAATCATGGAAATAATAATTATATCCGTCGGGTCCCTCGAGATTAAATTTCTTTTCGTCTGAAAATAACACGAATTGCCACTTCTTCGACCAAGTCATATGCGCTCGAGCAAAACTAAGGCGCGTTTCTTTTCGCAACTTGTTAAGTGGTGGTTTTTTCTGTAATTTTCGCCTCTTTAAGTGGTCAGCTTTTTTAATCACCCTTTGAATCGTCGATTTGCTCGCTTTAACACCAGTTTTTTCCCTTATTTTGGTGGAGGAGTCGTGGGAGTTGGAAGCCTCTCGGAGTATGGACCTGCGATCTGCTTTGGTTATGACTCGATTATTGCCGCCATTAAAGTTCTTTCCATAGGTTTCCTTATTATGAACGAAATTGGCAATGGTTTTACGATGTCTTCCGGTTTTTTCAGCGATTTTATGAAAAGAAAGTCCACATTCATAAAACGCTTCGATTTTGGATTTTCCTCCAAGGACAAGATCGTTCCTCTTCCCATATTGTACACTAATTTAAAGCAAACTTTTCAAATCACCAGCACAAAAAATTTGGTAACTGTGCTTTGCAAATTATGGAAGATAACTAAAATTGCATTTAATGATGCAAAAAACGTGTAGAGTCTTTAGCGAAAATAAAACAAAATAAGAATAAAAATATAACGGTTCTGCTCACGCGCTTTATTTTACTCTCAGAGAGAGAGGGAATGACAATTTACAAACAACAACAAAATTTACGAAATTGGATGCAACAGAAAATAGATAAATGAAGTAAAACCGAAGTACAGCAGGGGGCGCTAATCTGATGACGCGCAGTGTATCATGGTTATTAAATCTTTTAACAATGAACCATATAAAATAACATATTACATTCATTCAAATTAAAGTTAAATAAGTAAATTAAAATACTTTAAACAATTTTTAAAATAAATAGAAAAAGTAAAAAAGAAACAGTGAAACGAGTGACCACATAGAGGTGGTGTACCCAAGGTTGCCACTTGAAAAAATTAAAATGGTCCAAAAAATTTTTAAAATGATCCATTTAAGAAAAAATGCTCCAAAAATGGCTCCATTGCTTATAAAAATTCCAAACTACATTATGTCAAAAAAGTATATGGAATTATGATTTTATATTTCTTCATTTAAAATTCTTTAAAATTAAACATAACAAAATCCATTTTTTAAGATTTTTAAAATTATGCGTTTTTTATTTAGGCCATTTATTTGTCAGTGGTGTTACATATATGGCCATAGCTTCCGAAACCCTACTCCGATTTGAAAATGCAGTAAAAAAAATTACTGCCAATAAATAAGCCTACAAATAAGTCAGACACTTTATATTTTAAGGAAATAGTTTTTTGAGTTAATTAGCTGAAAACATAGATTTTTTTGTAAATTTTTTAATCAACAAAAAATATAGTGGTTTTTTATCTTTGATCGTAGTTATAAGCTATGTGGATAAATGCACTGTATATACCCATTTGAGCAAGCCTGCCTTTAGGCAGGGTTCCATAAAGAACTCTAAAGAACCACCAA
Source organism: Lordiphosa mommai (assembly GCA_018904225.1). Classification (NCBI taxonomy): domain Eukaryota; kingdom Metazoa; phylum Arthropoda; class Insecta; order Diptera; family Drosophilidae; genus Lordiphosa; species Lordiphosa mommai. The sequence goes on along the minus strand of JAEIFT010000025.1, from coordinate 1,408,814 downwards.
AAAAAATTATCTAAATAAAAAACGGAAAATTTGCAAATTCTTTAAAAATAATTTTCACAGCAGAAAAATTAAAAAAAAAATATTTTCGTCTATTGGTAACCCAAATTTATAATCAAAAATCAGTTTTCAGTAGCCTTTTTGGCTAATTTGTTTAAAAAAATATGATAATTAAAATTCTATTCGACTTTTATCGTTCAGATAAGAATTGCGACCTGTATCTTTCCCGCCATTGTTAAACTTCTTCCTTGCCCCCCAAATTTTATGGAATACTTCAACTAAAAACAATTGTTTTGTATTCTTCAAATATTTATTAAATTTTTTAGAGCTCAATTAATTTATTCACTCCCAAAAATATCTAGAAAAAAACGCTTCTTTTAGACCTCCTAAAGTAGGCTGCCCCCTTAAGAAGTTGCAAAATATCAAATATTGTTCTCGCTTTATCATTGCTACCGTATGACCGATCAGTCAGAAAAATCAATATTTTTTGTTTATATAAATACTTTACGCTATCAAAAAGTTCTGCAAAATTTGGTCAAAATCGGATGACTATATGTATTAGAACTTTGTCACACAGGAAGTTAGCTTTGCCTTCTCGTGTCGAAAATGGGCCTTTTTAGGACGGGTTGTGTTTTTATTACATGGAGCATTCCTTCATAAATTTGTACTGTTAGGGAAAAACTTTTATCTGATACTTGGTTTTGATTACATTTTGCCTAAAAGTTTTAGGGTATAATTTTAAGCTATATTTACTGATATGATTGTTCTCTCGATTACGTTAAGTTTAAAATTATAAAAAAATGTTTTGCCCTGCTCAAAAAGCTCCATTTTTCAGAAAAAGGCTCCAGTGCTCCAACGATCCATTTTGGAGCGTTTGCTCCAAATGTGGCAACCGTGGGTGTACCTGACTTTCCGGTTCGTCAACAGATTTAAGATGTTTTCCAAGTTCATAACTTTTTTACTTAAGGATGCAAACCGCTCGAGCATTGAGTCTGATTTCGTTCAATGGTTCATAAAGGTTTTAAACCACCGGTTCGGTTTATAACATGGTTTTTGCAACACGCTGAACCATGGTTTCGATTCGGTTCAGTGGTTCACTTTCAGTTTTCGAACATTATACATTCTAATAAGAAAATGTTGACTTTTCTCTATTATTATCCCAATTAAAGTCATAAAAACATTTGAACATTTGAGCACCCCCAATGGATCCATAAATTCGAAGTCACAAACGAAAGTCTCAAAAAAGTAATTTTAAGAAAAGAGAAAAGCTTAAGCGATTTGAGGCTTTTCGTGTAGTTGATTTTTCAAATACAATTTCTGAAATTACAAATATATTTCTTTTAAAGTAGGTCTTAACAGTTATAACTTATATTATTAAAGTACACATTAAATAAATACTTATTTTGAGAGTTTTAACAGTTTAACAGTTATTAAGGACTTTTATTTTTTTACTCCCCAGAAAACTGTTATTCAAAAATTATATATTTTTTGACTCCGAGTATACCAGCTATTAAAGACTCTTATTAACAGTTGTAAAAAGACTTTTATTAAAAAGTCAATAAATAACAGTGACTAAAGACTGTTTTTATACACTTGAAAAGTGTATATTAATTTTGCCCAGAAGTTTGTAACGCATAGAAATATTCATTTCCGACCCCATAAACTATATATATTCTTGATCAGGACGACGAGCCGAGTTCATTTCCGCTTGTCCGTCCGTCCGTCTGTCTGTCCGTCTGTCTGTTTCTACGCGAACTAGTCTCTCAGTTTTAAAGCTTTCGAGCTGAAATTTAGCACAGAGTCTTTTTTTTACAGCACGCAACTAATATGTCGGAACCGGCCGGATCGGATGACTATATCTTATAGCTGACATAGGACCGATCGGTCGGAAAATGTGTTTTACTAAGAAAAGTTTTTTTTTGATGGTACCGTGATCAAATTTTGATTCAATGATTTTGAATTTATAAATATCTGATATATCATATTTATATTCTACCGGTTAAATCAGTTGGAGTGAACTTTTGCAGGTGTATTAAAACTTGGGCACAATTGAAGTAAGCTTTGCCTTCTCGTTTTTATTATTTCAATTTATTATCAGCAGTAGGCCTTGACTTATGCGACAGGCTCCATTTCGTTCCATTGAATAAGTTTACCTTATAACTGACCAAGGACTAACAGGTCAGAATACATTCGACAGTCGTTCGGGCAAGTTCATTTTATTTTCTTAATTTTATTTTTGTATTATTTATTCATTTTCGATGGATCTTTATTGACTCATTTTCCATGACCTACGGTTTTTGGTCTTCTCGTGGTCTGTCATTGTCACGACATTTTTCTTTATTATTATAAATGTGTTTTAACCAAAATTTAGCAAGGTTTTATGTTCGGAGTATTTTCGGTTGTTGCAAACCGGTTCTAAACCGAACCAAACCGTACCGAACCGCACCGCTACTTTGAGCTCGTAAACCGAACCAAGAACCGAATCGGTGTTCTTTCAAAAATGCTGAACCGATCCGAAAACCGCCAACAAAAACGGATCGGTTCAGTTTATCCATGCGTTTAATGATGTTAACACTACGTTATTGTACCTTAAAATTGATCAATTTTTCTAAGTTAGTGTTTCCTTGATAATTTAAATTTAGCCTTTGCAGTACCTCTATTTTACGTTTATAGAGAGATTATTATGCGTTCTTTTACTTTAGACAATAGAACAACACTTCCTTTTGCTAGGCTTTAGCTGGTAATCCAATTGATACGCACCGAATTTTTTTAAATTAAAGTTTTTTTTTTAATGAAATTGGATCCTTTACAATTTATTTGGTCACTTTTTAAAGATGACATCGGACCTCCAGATGCCACACACAAGTCGGCCCGTTTTTCGGAATTTTCCATCACTTTTTTGAGTGTTTCGGGTTGAATGGCAGCGATTTCTTGGCGTATGTTGGCCTTAAGTTGTTGGAGAGTGGCTGGTTTATCAGCATAAACCTTTCCCTTCAGGTATCGGTCAAATCTGGCGAACGAGCCGGCCAGTCGAGATCGCCATATTTCGATATCAATCGATTCGGGAACATTCAACGCAGAAAAACCATGGTTAGATGGGCTGTATGGCATGTTGCGCCATCTTGTTGGAACCAATATCGCAAATCGACCCTTAACAACCGCCACATGGCCATGGGGGACAGGCCAAACTGCTGAGCACGATGTCGGACCGAAACTTGTAAAAGTGCCGCGACGTCGGCGCTTGCGGCATCTATTGCCTCCACACTCCGTCTGGTACGCGGTTTATTCCTTCGAGCAAAGGTTGCCAAAGATCCTGTGTTATTAAATTTTACCACCAAAGCACGAATAGTCCTCGGATTAGGCGCATTCTGGCCACGATACGTCGCTCTGAACGCGCGTGGAGTCAGCGTAACAGAGGAGTTTTTTAAAAAAATAAATTTTCACAATTTCAGCACGTTGTTGCGGTAAAGTGCTTCATGGTTAAAATTGTACTGAACTGACGTTTCCAAAACATAAACAACAAACAAACTGTCACCGGGTTGTCAAGTTATAGCGAAGTTACACAGGCCGCATCATTGTCGAAGATGCGAAAAAATGATGCAAGCGCTTAGACCGCAGCCACATCATTGAAACAGCTGTTCGCCATGCTAAACGTAAACAAAACAAATTAGTAAGAAGAAGAGAACAAATGTAATTTATTGAAATAGAGACAATTTTGGGCGATAATATGTTAAATATGGCACGCGGTGTATTTGGCAACGGCACTGCGTTCACGAAAATGGAAATAGGGCTTGCTTTTGCGGATCATTTATTTTTTTTAATTACGCGGTCCAATTATGTTGTTGTTGCTTATCGAAATTCGATGGCAAAATCAGCTGTTCGCAATCGATGCCGTAAAACAATACTCGATACTCGTCAATATACGGTCACTCTTTCCGCATCATTAAACATGCGGCTCTTCTTCTATCCACAGGTTTCTTATGGGAAACAATTCCGCACCTTCCGTTTAACGGAAATTATCAATGATGTGGCCGGTCTAAACAGCGAATTATTTAAAAAAAAACATCGGTTACCACTATAAGATACACCCTGTATATATGATTGTGTCTACAACGACCCGCGTATGATTTTAAACGTACGCTGTTTAGACCGGCCGCATCATTGAAATTTTCCGTTAAACGGAAGGTGCGGAATTGTTTCCCATAAGAAACCTGTGGATAGAAGAAGAGCCGCATGTTTAATGATGCGGAAAGAGTGACCGTATATTGACGAGTATCGAGTATTGTTTCACGGTATCGATTGTAAACAGCTGATTGTGCCATCGAATTTCGATAAGCAACAACAACATAATTGGACCGCGTAATTTAAAAAAATAAATTATCCGCAAAAGCAAGCCCCATTTCCATTTTGGTGAACGCAGTGCCGTTGCCAAATACACCGCGTGCCACATTTAACATATTATCGCTCATAATTGTCTCTATTTCAATAAATTGCAGTTGTTCTCTTCTTCTTACTAATTCGGTTTGTTTACGTTTGGCAGGGCGAACAGCTGTTTCAATGATGCGGCTGCGGTCTAAACGCCTGCATCATTTTTTTGCATCTTCGACAATGATGCGCCCTGTAACTCCGGTATTAAAAGTAGGAAACTTACATTTTCTTAAAAATCTATGTTTCGTAAAAGTTTTCATAATTTCAGACAATTAATCAAGCAAAAATTCGAATCACAAAAATCTCTAGTGTGACAATTTCTACGTGAAACAGGCCAAATAAAGGAATGGTCTCACTGTTTTTTGCTTTTAACAAAATCAAAGTTTTTCAAAGAAAAACACTTAAGGGGTGTTTGATTGGGACTGTCGTTTCAAACCAGTTTAGGCGCTCCGGATATGGTGTGCTGAATATGAGCTCATTTTGTGATCATAATTAATACTTTAGTCGGTAGAAAATTGTACCTAAGCCACTACTCTTCTTCAAGGGTTGCTTATAACCCGCTTTTCTGATCAGTTTTGACTTATTTTGCATCATCCAGCTCTAGATTTTGTGAGTTAATTCACATTTTAGGCATGTGAATGAGTCATTTTCGAGTCTTCCTTAAATCTTACACGAAATAAATCTTGCAAATCAAAAAAAATCACATTTTCATACTCTAAATCAGAGATGTCCATAGCCAGCTTACGACAGAGCAGACACCAATATATATGTGGAAAAACATTTCTCAAAGAACAACAACCCCAAGGAAAAGATTTAGAGAAACCGATTATTACCGGGTGCTTAGTGTATGTTCTCGTCTGTGTGTCAATAGCTGCGTGCATTGCAAAAACAATTGAGCTGTTAGAGCATAGGCTTTGGGCACCCCTGCTCTTAATTAATGGGTTTAGGAATAAGTTCGTAACGTATTTTTTTCCAAGATCGAGACTTATCAGTCGAATAGTTTCGTTTACGCTGTATAGTTGTACAGTAGAGATCTCTTGTTAATCGTGGCGTTTCTGTCCAGCATTTTCCATTTCCACCAAACGCAAATCATGGTCTTCTTTGTATTTCCTTAAGCCAACCACTACTTTCTTTGCTTTTCCGGCACCGAACCCTTCAGAACCGGTTCGGTCCAGGTTCTTGTGATGCATGAACCGAACCCCGTTGGAAATAATAACGAAAGCCCGAACCCGAACTGAACCCTTTTTTCTTATTTGTAGGGTTTGGTTCTTAAAGTAAAATTGCAAGCACAGAATCAATTTTTTCACTCTAATGTTAAAAATAAAAATATCCATAACTCTGAACAACAAATATACCAACTTCGTACATTGCTGTTTTGGAAGTCTCTTAATTTACTCCTATTTGATAATTGGGTTCAAAAATGCATCTATACATAGGCGCATGTATGGTCGGAGACACTTTTTCCAGTCCGCAACAAAAGACTGGACCAAATGAACACTAGAATATGTCCAGTCTTTTGCAAGGGAATAAAGATTGCAACTGAAACCGTATTTCTGGCTATTATTGTGCAATAGCACAGTGAATACAGTGGAAAGTTCTTAATTTTTTCAACTTAAAATAAACTTTTAAAATACTTTTATCATTTTTCCTCTCACAATATGCTAGTTCAAGACGTTCTGTGACAGTGCCATTTTTAGAAAAAAAATTTCTGTCCAGCAATTCTCAGAAATTTTGTATGTACGTGTACGGTCACACTATAAGTTGGAGATGAGACATTCTGGCGTATCTGTGATAGACTCAAATAACACTGTTACTTTGTTACTTAATCACGGGTACGCCGATATCTCAACTCATCTTTTAGTTATAGGCCAATAGTGACCGTATTTTCTGCAGGTTTTATGGCCACAAAGTAAACACATCATTTTCTGCTTTAGTCATCCAATCAAATTCTTTCCAATTTTTTGAGATGAAAATTTGTACAGAATTTTCAAATTTTCGGTTTTTTTTTCCAATTTTTTGTCATTGGTTTTACATATTTTGCCATAACTTCTGTTATTTATCTCCGACATAAAAATGTGAAATACAAAATTAAGGTTAAGAAATAGACCTACAAATGAGTCACCAACATTTTATATTTAAAGTTAATTGTTTTAAGTTATTTAGCCCAAAAAATAAAAAAAAAATGATTTTGTTGCTATTTTTTTTACAACATTTTTTCCTTAAATATTTATGAAGATTGGAAAAATATGCAAAATGGTTGATTTTCTTCATTGATCATAGTAATACATCACATTATGCATCAAACAAGGTATCGTGTGTTAAAATCTATGTATGAATGACAAAGATATACCCATCAGAGCAAGTTTCTTCCAATGTGTTGGTGTCTGCACGGGCATAAGGAACATTTGGGCACCCCTGCTCTCGAGCATTATTCGTTCTGATTAACATGCAGCAAATGTTTTCACAAATTCCGAGTTGAAATTGATTTCATTGCCTTTTTCTTCATCAAGCAAAAGCCTCTGGTAAAGCTCTTAAAGGATCTTCTATTTATGCTACGAAGATTTCACTTAAAAGATCCATCATCATAATCCTCCCAATATTCATCGTCTGGGTGTCGCCCCATCATTAGTGTGCCTGCCAGCATTGACTCATTAAGCCAAACAGCTAGCCCAAGGCGACAAGACCAGCTCCGCGTCCAACCAACCAACCAACGAACCCCCCGCCCAACTAACTCGAAGGACAATTGTCGTCTGTCTGGCGTTTATGGCATGCGAGTGTGCGTTGGGCGGACGGACGCGCTTTGAATGCCTAATCCTGTCAACAACAACAGGCCGCTGGCTACAGGCAATGTCAACACTCGGACTTGGCGACCGTGCAAAATGTCAACGACAAGCAGTTTGCACGTACGTTAAATATTTTCATTTAGCTGTCAGCATTTATTTAAAATGGACACATGCGCCTACTGTACACTATGTGGCCGTTTCACTTGAATGCACAGTAGGTGCGCGCATAGTATGCCGGCCACACCCACCCGGAACGGAGACGTGTTTGTGGCTTTGACACAGCCTCATAAAACTAACTAATGCCCTCTCTATCTCCGCCGCCCCCCATCATCATAATGCGGCTCCCAAAAGTATGCAATGAAATTATGTGGCGTGTGCGGACTTGTCGGAGCGAGACAGCAAGCTGTGAGGCAAAGCCTTCGTGTTCAAGTGCCGCTTTGAAGGACACAGCAGTGAGCTTTGCTTTCGGCCTGCGCGTGCAAATATGCAAACTCTCACACCCACTTCCCCTCCAGCTGGTCGTTGGCTCCACTTGAGCAGCTTCCTGTGTGTGTGTGTGTGTGTGTGTGTGTGCGCGCACACTGTGGTCTACCATATGGTGGGATTAACTCTGGCCCCACTGTGCAACAGGCTGGGCGATGATGTGCCCCCACGCTTCACTAGTTTATAGGCATGGACAATTGTTTCGTATTTTCTTTTTAGAGATGAGCAAATGTGAAAGTTATCGATCTATTTAGAGATGCAAATTCTGGATTAATTTTGGCATACTTTTAGGCGCCAACTATAGGAAAATGTGTAGTTCTCAATTGATTCAAGTAATATATCCTAATATTGATTAAGCTAGATTTTAAAATATTTGAAAATAAAAATAATAAAAAATTAGAAGAAGTCACAGCTAACTTCGACTATTCTTACTTATAGGATAATTGGAATATAAATGTCCAATTTAGCTAAATTCAGAATCATTAAGAATCTGATTGTTTACTTCCAAATAAAACAACTAAAATTTCTTTACCAAAACCCATTTTCTATGTTAGCTATAGGATATAGTCATATGATTTAGAACAACATTTTGTGAAAAGAACCATTTTTTTCTTACTTTAACTATGGCAGTTATAAAGTATTTGCAAATCTATTCGAAAGCATAAAACATTCATAATTGCTGAGTTTAAGAACGCTAAATTTAAAAGTAAAAATATTTTTCCCTCTACGACCTCTGATAGGTCCTATGATTGCTCCATTTACGGGTTGACCAAGGACAAACAAACGGAAATCAGACACAAATTCCGACTCAGAGCGATAACTGAAAATAAAAATTAGAAAGAACAAAATTTCTAGTTTTCAAATATTCAGAATTTGATTTCTCAGTCAAACCAATCTTCGTGTTTTTGCCGCTTAAAAATCATTTCAATAATTCCAGAAACAAGCAAACATATTTTAAAGGTAGCTTAAAAGTAGGCAACATAGATTTTCTAAATATCCAGCTAGATATCAAAAGCATGAAGATGAGACAACGGCCCTAAGTATTCCCTTAGACATTGATTTAATGTTTGGAAACAGAAAAAAGTCGTCGAGTAAATATCAGATAAATACTGATGGTCTAATTCTCAGTACAGGCTTCCTTGATAGACAGACTTTTCGCTTCAAGTGGAAGCCGTGAACACAAACAGCCATAGTTTAGTCAAGGTTCGTCAAGAAGAAAGGGCAGAAGAAGTAAGAAATTCGGTCAAGCCCAACTTTAATAACCTCTAGCTATTACCACCATACGGATTCATGACTATACTGATTCGGCTGCTGTTGCTGATCGGGAATATATATACTTTATAGGGTTGAAGTTTCTCAAAAACCTTTTGTTTGTGGGAAAGAGGTGAGGTGGGGTAGCTTTCCCCTCTACACCTCTTTCCTACAAGCAAGAGCTTTTTCAAAAACATCATGAAGTTTGCTTCATCGTGTAAATCCCGTCTAAGTTGAAACAAGCTGGAATTATCATGGTGTGGTGTTCATTCAAAAGCTTTCATATCATAGCTTACATATTGTGAGAGTGCTATGTGCTATATGAAAACAGAGTTGGAAAATAGTGTAAAAACAGTGTTGGATAACAATTTGGAACAAGCTTGAAAACACAGTTGGAAAACAATGTTGAAGAAGAATTTTGTAAAACAGTGTTGGAAAAGAATGTTAAAAATAGTGTTATAAAATAGTGTTGGAAAATAGTGTTGGATAATGTTCAAAACAGAGTTGGAAAACAATATTGAAGAAGAATGATGGAGAACAGTGTTGGAAAAGAATGTTGAAATCAGTGTTATGAAATAGTGTTGGGAAAATTTGGAAGAAGGTTTAAAACAGTGTTGGAAAACCATATTAAAGAAGAAGAATGTTGGAAAACAGTGTTGGAAAACAGTGTAAAAACAGTGTTGGAAAATAGTGTTGGATAACAATTTGGAACAAGCTTGAAAACAGAGTTGGAAAACAATGTTGAAGAAGAATTTTGGAAAACAGTGTTGAAAATAATGTTAAAAACGGTGCTATGAAATAGTGTTGGATAACAATTTGGAACAAGGTTCAAAACATAGTTGAAAAACATTGTTGAAGAAGAATGCTGAAAAATAGTGTAGAAAAACAATGTTAAAAACAGTATTGACAACAGTGTTGGAAAACACTGTTTAAAAAAAATGTCGGAAAACACGGTTAAAAAGAATGTTGGAAAATATTGTTGGAAAACAATGTTGAAAAGCAGTGCTGCAAAATAGTGTTCGAATACAGTGTTGGAAAACTCTCCAAAGGTCAAGTGGTCTAAAACATACTAATAATAAGTTTTATTAAAATGCCACGGTTAGCCAGGCGATTGCGTGGAGTGTATGCTGTGTCCGTGTGAGCGTTATACGTTATTTTTAAATTGAGTTTTACCTCTATCAAAAAATCGTTCGTATCGAAATCAAAGATGTTTCACATCAACAATAAATTTCATACCCTAAAAAATGTTATTAGAGTTTCTTTATGTAGCAATATTCATCAGTCACCCTGTATTTGGACGAAACTTGGCAGATCGGCAGCACATATAACGAAAACAGTTGAATTCGACCGCTAGATATTTACAAGGTCTATAAAACCAAAACTGATTGACTGTCGATTAGGAAAAGCGTGTAAATTCCTAAGAAAATGAAATTTTGAGCTTTCTTAAATTAAAGAAGCACCATATTTATCACATTTAAGGGCCGTTTTCTCATCTTTCTGGTTTTCAAATCTACATGCTTTTTAATCAAATTTATGTTGCCTACTTTTATGCCGCGTTTAAAATCAAACATAACAAGTATAGATATTTAAATGTGGCCTAAAAGTAGGCAACGCACATTTTCTCAAAAAGCACATAGATATAAAAAACAGGAACATGAGAAAACGGCCCTAGCGTTTCCTGAGCGTAATTCTTAATGATTTCAAGTTAATTTTAGATAGTCGTCAAACAATGTTGAGTAATAATAAAATATATAAACTTCTGGACACCAAAGTTAACTTTCCCTTAAGGAACTATTTAAGCGTAATTTCAGAAATGCGAATGTGTGAGTGAACATGTTGGATATGGAAAGTAGCGTGGCTTCTTATAACAGACAAAATTATAAAAGCTATATGAACAAACATGGGGCGCGTTCAGCAGAGACACATGATCACTGATCAGCTTAACAAAACTGATATTTTTATTTAGCATACTTTGAGGGGGTCTTGTTAAATCATATTAAACATAAGCGAAAAAGTAGGCAACGTAAATCACCAAGAAATAAATCATTGATCAGGGAGCAAGTTCTTCTGCTGAACACGGCCATTGTTGTTTGGTGTGGCCGGACCGCCAAAACAAAAAAAAAAACGGATAACTAAACACGATCAATTTGCATAATTTGAAGCAGGAAATGCTTTTGCTTACCCCTCCAATTCGCCGTGGCCACATGTTTTCCCTTCGGACCCACTGTGCACTTTGACATCGATGAATTGCCTTACCGATAGTCGAGCCTGATTTCGGGTGCCTCATCAGACTCATCGCTAGCGACTTGGCTGGGGGGCGCGCGCTGTGCCTTTTTATGCTGCCAACTGTAATATAAACTGTTTGGTGGGTGGCCGAGTCAGTCAGTGGCAGTTGTGCAGCAGCTGCGTGCGCATTTGGATGTGCCAGTGCCTGTTTAACGGTTATTGTTATTGTTGTTATTCCATTGCTGTGTGAGGCGTGTGCGAGTGTGTGCGTGTGCGACAGGCCGCAAAGCTGTTGAAGTGACACCGCGCCTGTAAGCAGGCAACGGTTTTTTTTTTTACTTATGTTTCCTTTGAAATTTGAAAGATATTCTTTGAAATTGGAAATAATGTGACAAGATGGACTTTCAGAATCGCAATAATACGGCAAACAAATTTGTTTGTCCCAGCGACAGGCAGCTGGCCTTGCGTGCCAAGTAAGTGGCGGGGGGCGGGGAGGGGTAGAAAAATGACATTGAAGCAATGCAACAATTGGCTGGGATTGTGTCTCTGTGTTGGTTAAACAAAGCGCGTCATAAAGTGTTGATAAGAGCCTGGGCTTTTTTATTGTTGTTGTCGTTGTTGTTGTATTAGTTTTTATTTCATCTGGTGTGCTTAACAGTCCCCCCCACTAGCCACCAATGCCTCCAAAAAGCTTTAGTTATAATTTAATTAACTTTGACTGTGTCTCTGTGTGTGTGTGTGTGGAGCCAGCTCATGATTAGCAAAAAAACAGCAACAAAATTGACGCCTAATCAAATGAAACAGCCGGGGGAGCTGGGACGGCGGCAACTGATGACCCTGAGCTGTCAAGGACCGCCACATGCCCAGAATTCCAATCATATTATATGTAGCGGCCCGCTGACAGATTAATTAAATTTTAATAATGTTCAATTTTTATATGGGCCCCTCGCCGAGTTTAGGACCGACCGAGCACCACACCCCAAAATTTCACCCAACATATGTTATGGGTTATAGCCACATCTCTCGGCTGCTCTCCAAAATCAATCCCCCAGTTGAGTGCATTAAATATACAGGCCCAAGTTCTAAAGCAAATCCAAAGTGTGTGCGTGCAATTTACACTTCCGTTAGCGTAGCATAGGAGGAGCCGCCTGACGACGGGGGTGTTGTTCTACGTACACTTGAAATTCAAATTATAACTCAAGGGAGCGCAGCACGCAGACCAACCCCACCACCACACGGGGCAGCAAAACAAGTAACAAGGCGAACACGTGCTTAGACGGAAAGCAAGAAAAAAAAAAAAAAAAAAAAATAAATGTTAATTTTTGAGATCATGCACAGAGTTAAGAATGTACAGTTACGACAAAAGCTAAACAGGTTTAATTATGCATTTTAAAAATCAAAGTTTTTGCTACCCTGTGGACTCTTAAGAGCTTCAACATGAAAGTGCTTACACTCAATAATTTGAGTAAGAACAATTAAGATTCTTGTATTTAAATCAACCAAGAAAATTTGGTATAAAACAATTAAGAAAGTTGGTCAAGTTCATCTGTAATTTACTCTGTACCTGTCTAAGATAAGACACAAAACTATCAAAGTGCTGCCCATCATGCTTAAGGCGTATAACTCAACTTTCGTTCATCTGATTGGGTAATGATGTAAAGTGAATCGATAACTAATGATAAGTAGAGTAAATCTCTAGAAGGTCAAAACAATCTAACTCTTAGGTTGTGAGAGATATGAGGGCAAAAATAGAAAATTTACTTGATCTGTCTGCAGTTAAAAGGAGCTTATGCTCCATACACTTCAAACCTCTAACTGTTGCCATCTCTGACATCTGTTTATTCACACAGACAGAAGGACATAGTTATATCAACTCGACTGTTGATGCTGATCAAGAATATATATAGTTAATAGAATCGGAAATGCTTCCTTTTGTCTGTTAAATACTTTTGCACAAACCCAATATACTTTTTGTTCCTTTGCTATAGTGAATGAAATATTTTTTGGAGCGATCTAACAATGCTTGGCAAATGGTCCATGGTTTCGCTTGACGTGTGTAAACCACATTTCAACCAAGTCCAATAGTTCCATTTTGGGCAAATAGTCGATAATCATTGCTCCATTGACTGTAACCTTGCGATTTTCTTGATGTAAAAAAAAAATTCCTTCCAATGATGCCGTCGGCCCATAAACCGCACTAAACAGTGCATTGAATCAATTATTATTCCGTTTTGAAAAAAACTGTATGTTAATGTTAATCCTAAGATTATTAGTAGACTTTTTTAATGTAGAGGAGTTTATACAGTTTTGTGTAAATAAATTTACTTTTCTTCAGTTAAATCGATTAGCGAAAGAAATTAGTTTGCCTGACAACGGAGATGAAGAGAGCGCAGAAAATGGTTCAACGGTTAATGCAACGCATGTACAGTGGAACAAAAATGAAAACAATTTTTCAATCAAAAAGTGAATCTTCATTAAACTTTTTTTAAAGCCCATTCAGTTAACAAAAGATGGTAACCCGGCTTTTGTTCTTACACCAGCTGAATTTTGTATGGTTTCATACTAAGGTCCTTACGTCAAATCTTCTAGCTGGTCTTATAACACAAGCCCAATTATTGATATAACGCGTCGCATATTCTCCTCGTTACGCACTTTCCGCACACGGTATTTTTTTTGCAATAGCAACTTCATCTTTTGGACACAATTACCTAATTAAATTTTTATACTTATAAATATATATTACAAAATATAAGGAGAGAAGAAATTTAAGTAATAATAAAGTGTAAACAAATAGAAGAACCTCTTCCAAACCGGTGGGGGTAATTTAGTTAGTCTTAATGACCAGCCACGCCCTTACGGATCGGAAGGGTTTTCTAAAAAAACAATTCAGAAAGGGTATGATCCTCAAGAATTAAAGATTTAATGCCCGTATCCGAAATACTTCCATAGAGAAGATGGAAGAACTTATTACAGCCCCTACACAGAACGCAAAAGGGAAGAGGGTATAATTCCGTGTAAGTCTCGACGGAACATTAAAGTTAACTCGACCAAGTAGGTTTGCAGAGTCAATACCAACATCGTTTCGCCTATGCTCAAGTGAAAGAATGTCCAAAAGATTAAGTCTGGAAATGTAGGGAGGGAGTCTCATTGCTGGATCCCAAGCCATAAAAGAAACAGACTTGATACGTTTACATAGCGTAGAGGATTGTGTATTCCAAATACAAGAACTAAACTCCAATAGCGATGTGAAGAAGAGCTTAGTCTTGTATGGATCATTAAACTTCATAGACCAGCGTTTAATAAATCCTAGCAAACCCATGGCTTTATTCACCGAAAGTTTAATATGTATGCCAAAAGATAATGCTGGATTAATGTCCAATAAGTAAAACTGTTACGAAATTTGGTCTAAATAGCTTGAATAGCGTGTACGGTTCTATATTTTGGGAAGCACATTTCTCACAGTGCATGAATTTTGATGATAAAATTCAATGATTTGCAAGCGCTGTTCGTTTGTAAATCTATACATGGTGAAATGGCAAACCTTACTGAGCATTTTGGGCGTTGCCACATGTTAAGAATCTCACGTGAGGTGTCAAAGAACCTAATTGCATCACCCTTCATATATGAGACAACTTTTGAATGAAAAGCCGCAGCGCTGAGGCAACGAGTGTTATTGTTGCTTTGAATTTTGTTCTACTTGTAGCTTCACTATTGTTTTTTTGAGCGGGAAACATTGTATGTTGGATTGATAAATAATGCTAATTACTTTATACTAGGTGGGGATGAGTACACAGAAAAAAATCCGAGATATTTTGACGAAAATCAATCCGAAACGATTTTAGGATTGACTTGAGTACGAATCTACCAATATCGAAAATCTGGGACTTCATTTTCAAGTAGGATCCGAACTTGAAATAAGCATTTCTGGATTGAAGAAGAATTCTGAATTCTGGGATTGTTCCAAGTCTTTCGTACTTGAAACTTTAATCCCGACCTTCGGATAAAATGTACTTTTTTAAACAAGAAAATGGCTCCCCATTTTTTTCAGTGTATTAAAGAGCATTCATCAACTCTTGCATAGTGTGTTTCACGTAATACTTACGTGTATGTTTCAGTCGAAAATTGCGAAAAACTTTAGCGCTTCTTCCGACATTATGCCTTTTGGTAACGACACAGTAGATATTATGTCTGCTCTGTGAAGTGTGAAGCAGTTTGCAAGGCGAAACGCCATAGCACACCGGTTTACGCCAAGTCTGCGAATAAGTCCTTCATTTACAGCTCTTATTTGGAAAGACATGTGAGCGTTTCAAAAATAAGCCTGGCTGTGCTACCATATTTGTATTCCCGAAACCAGGCATCGGAATCAGGGCTGCAAACATCCAAAATTTTGAAAGAGGTTCGGTTCGGATGTTCTAACCAGTGCGGAATCTTTGGGTTCGGTTCACGGACCGGTTCCTGGATTCTCTGAACCCCAGGATTTGGTACGAACCTCGGTTCACTTAAACACAAAATAATATGAAGCTTTTATTTAAGATTAGTTTGATCATCTATTATTATATTATATAGGCGACCTTGCCTTGTTTAAGTTAATTCAAGTCCCAAACTTCGAATTAAAATTTCAAGTACGAGTCGAACCTAATTGTACTTTGGTTTCATAAAATCTGGAGTCCACCATCAACTGACATTTATTGGGATTGATTTAGGTCCGGATATCCTTTTTCGACTGGCCAGGCATTATATCATTCTGGAACTGTTAATTTCTAATAAATCTTATATAAGAAGAAGAAACAGATTTAAGAGTTGAAAATGCTCGTACAACTAAGTTTGAAGAATATTTTTTAAAGACCTTTCCAAATTATTAAATAATTTTCGATGTATGTTCTCTTGGGCAATTTTCAAAGGAATCTATAACATTATTGACCGATTTTATATTTCACATCGGTTCATTGCTTTCTATTGTCCTTATAAACTTCCCTTCTTTACAGTCAGTCGAAAAGTCACTTAAAGTTAAATTTTAAATAACCATTTTGAGAATTTCTTCCGGCTTAAAAAAAATTACTTAATATCGTGATCCGAACCTTTTTTTTGAATAAGTGGTTCGGTTCGGGTTCAGGTTCAGGTTCGAGGGATCAAAAATGTATAAGGTTCGGTTCATGGTCCGGTTCGGCCAATTCAAGAAACCCAAACCGAACCGGTTCTTAGGGGTTCGGATACGGACCGGTTTGCAGCCTTGATCGGAATAGATTTTTTTTTATTGAGTACCGCGAATTTGTTTAGATTGGAAGGCAGTAAGCAATGTGTGTGATACACTCAAAGCACCGAGTCCAAGCGTGTATAATTAGCAAACAAAACTCATTCAAATTGGCATTAATTGAAATTTCTTGTTGTTTTCTCAAACCTTTTAGTAAACCTATAAGACGCCGTTTTGTCAAACAATTAATTGATTAAATTTCTAAATAAGTAGTTTGCTGATTTGATGCAGCTGTCTCTGGGTTTTTTATTTCATCAATGACGTTTGCAAAAATACCAAAAAATAGTGCATCTGTGCCTGAAAAATATTCTGTCGTTAACAGTGGCAGGTTGTAGCAGACAAGTCAAAACATTTCACAAAGAAAACACTTCATATTAACATAAACAAAAAGAATTAGACCGAATGCAACGGGATTAAGAAAGTAGCTTTCCACGAAGACTGAAAATAGTTGTTAATTCGATTTCATTACGATGGCAAAGATTCTATCATGACTTATCATTTAAACTTATGAATACATTCCTTTAACCAAATTTAAATCAAAAACGAGAAGGCAAAGCTAACTTCGACTGTGCCGAAGTTTTAGTACACTTGAAAAACTTTACTCCAACTGATTTAACTGGAAAAATATATATAGGTTATAGATATCAAACATTTAAAATTTTTAAATCATTGATAATAAAAATTTGATACCATAAAAAAAACTTTTCTTAGTAAAACCAAAGATTATATATACATAGATCGGACATCTCATACACAGAAAAATGTTCTATGGCGGGTCCTACTGGTGGAACCCGCATTTGCAATGGCTGCAATTTAGATGGCTGTATAGCTCAGAGAGTAAGGCTGTTGATTAGGTGCGCAGCGTTAGCAAGTTCGAATCCCGTCAGCAGTGAGCATTTTTTTATGATTATTTTTATTCTTTTATTTTATTTCTCATACAAGCGAAGCAGTGCCACCAGAGCCGAAAGCGCTTTGACGAAGCTACACGATGAGCGTGTTTTTTCGGTGTGCCGGCGACGCTGCCCCGCAACATTTTTGTTCTGCGACCCGTAAAGCTTTACAAATATTTCAAGCCCATATACATGTGTTGTAAGTGGGGAAAATGTGTGCGTGTTTTTTTTCACTAAGGCGCAGTAGGCGCTGAGCTACAATGCGAAACCACAAAAGGAAACCAGTACTTCAACAAATTTTGTTACAAAATACAGTACAATAATATTACAAAAAAAAAAATAAAAATAAATAAAAACTCCGGGAATTCGAACCATCAACTTTTCTCCCCGTTCGTGGGAACATATTCCTCTAACCAATGGGCTACAGGCCCATTAAACCAAATGCTGCATTGTTGTGCATATCCATGAAGTCGAGAGTTAGACAAATAAAAAACCCCGAGTTGCATTCTAAAAATAGAATTATCAACCACAGCCTACCCCGTTTGCGCTTCCCCCCGCATCATGAAACGCCAAAACAAAATTTCAAATTTTTTGATTGAGATGTCGCTTCTATATACTCCCTTTTCTCTGGTAAAACACATTCTCCGACCGATCGGTCCTATGGCAGCTATATGCTATAGTCATCCGATTTGGATAAAATCTTCCAGAATTGTGTTGACGCATATAAAACAAATATATACCAAGATTGGTGACGCTAAGATGGAAAATAAACAAGTTTTTCCCACTAGAACTAGTTTTTTGACCGACCGTTTATATGGCAGCTATATGCTATATTCATCCGATTCGATTTATTTTTTTTTACAAATATGTAATATCATCTAAAACTAATATATACCAAGATTGGTGACTCTACAATGGAAAATAAAAAAGTTTTCCTCACTAAGACTTATTTTCCGACCGATCGTTCCAATGGCAGCTATAAGATATAGTCATCCGATCCGGCCGGTTCCGAAATATTAGTTGCGTGCAGTAAAAAGAAGACTCTGTACAAAATTTCAGCTCGATAGTTTTAAAACTGAGAGACTAGTTCGCGTAAAAACAGACAGACGGACAGACAGACGGACAGACAGACGGACGGACGGACGGACAAGCGGAAATGAACTCGGCTCGTCGTCCTGATCAAGAATATATATAGTTTATGGGGTCGGAAATGAATATTTCTATGCGTTACAAACTTCTGGGCAAAATTAATATACACTTTTCAAGTGTATAAAAAATTAGACCGAATGCAAGTGGCATTCCAATTCGATGTCATTACAATGGCAAAGATTCTATCATGATTTATCATTTAAACATATACGCACAAACCCAAAACATTTTTTTTTATAAATACATACCTTAAACTTAATTTAAATCAAAAATAATCACTGGAACATCAAACTTTCTCAATTTTCAAATTAAAAATAATATATGAAAATACTTTCAATAGTATCGATACGCTCAGTGGTCAATTGGTAATCGAAATCAAATCGAAAATTGACTTGTTTTTAAATATTAAAATTTGAGTTTTCGTTCGTTAGATTATCTGCTTCGCCCAGTGTGCAGCGTCGCGACTGAGGCGTCGTGGCTGCGTTTTTGTGTATGACTATAAATGCGAATAAGAACACACAAAATCAAGGGTATGGGATATTTCGTAGTCGGCGCACTCGACTGCAGCGCTCTTATACCGAAGTTACACAGGGCGCATCATTGTCGAAGATGCGAAAAAATGATGCAGGCGTTTATAGCTGTTTAGACCGGATCATTATTTCGGTTAACGGAGTGCGGATTATATCCATAAGAAACTGTGGATAGGAAGAAGAGCCGCATGTTTAATGAAGCGGCAATGATGCGGAAAGAGTGACCTATATTGAGGAGTATCGAGTATTGTTCACAGCGACGATAGCGAGCATGCAAGTGCAGCTGATTTGCCATCGAATTGATAGGTAACAACAATGATAATTAAACGGTGTTTAAAAATAAATGATCCAAACAGCTCTATCATGAACGCAGGGTAAATACGATGATTCAAAAAATTATCGCTCATAATTGTCTCTATTTCAATAAAATAATTTGTTTTCTTCTTTTAATGGTTTGTTTACGTTTGGCATGGCGAACAGCTGTTTCAATGATGCGGTTGCGGTCTAAACGCCTGCATCATTTTTCGCATCTTCGACAATGATGCGCCCTGTGTAACTCCGGTATTGGACCGCAGCCGCATCATTGAAACAGCTGTTCGCCATGCCAAACGTAAACAAACCGAATTAGTGAGAAGAAGAGAACAAATGTAATTTATTGAAATAGAGACAATTATGAGCGATAATATTTTAAATGTGGCACGCGGTTATTTGGCAACGACACTGCGTTCATAAAAAATGAAAATAGAGCTTGTTAATGCGGATCATTTATTTTTTAAACTACGCGGTCCAATTATGTTGTTGTTGCTTATCGAAATTCGATGGCAGAATCAGCTGCTCGCTATCGACGCTGTGAAACAATACTCTGATACTCCTCAATATACGTGTCACTCTTTCCGCATCATTAAAAACATGCGGCTCTTCTTCTATCCACAGGTTTCTTATGGGAAACAATTCCGCACCTTCCGTTTAACGGAAAATTTCAATGATGCGTCCGGTCTAAACAGCGTATTACTTGTTTTCGTTTTAAAATTTTTTTTTTTATAAAAGCCCATTTAATTCTTTCATAAGCAAATATTGATTGAATGAATTTGCTTACAATTTGACAAAGTTATTCGCATATTTCTGAGCTAACATCGTGTTTTTGGTATATTTGCCGTGAATAATTTGGAATTAACATACATACCCCTTAAAGTATGTTAAGCTTATTCAAATAAATTTTGTATACTTATACTAATAGTGTGAAATAAAATTAAATTAAATAAACAAACAAATATTTAAGAAAAAACAAGTAAGAGCGCTGCAGTCGAGTGCCGAGACTATAAAATTCTCAGTACCCTTGACTTAGTGTGTTTTCATACGCATAAACGTACATATTCAAATTTGAAACAAACTTGAGTAAAACCATAGCTGTTAAATAATGATTATTAATCATAATTATTACTAATTCGATTATATATTTTTTGAAAGTAAAATAATCAATTTAATTACGATTATTTTAAGTTTCACACGATTGATTATTGATTACGATTATAAATAATCAGGAAAAAATCGGGATTATTTGAAATTACTATCAAATAATCAAAATTATTCAAAAATAATCAAAAAAATAATTTGACTACTTTCAAAGATTATTTTTGATTATTTATAAAAAAAAGAAATGGGAAATGACATTTACACAAAAAAAAAAAAACAAAAAAATTGGGATTCGAACCATCGACTCCAGCATACGAATGTCAGGGTCTGACATGCCGCTTTACCAGGTGGGCTATAGATTCAATAATTGAGAAGCAGCTTAAATTCATATTTGAACAAATTCTCTTAATACAATGAAAATATATTGACAGATTTAAAAAATTGACAAACAGAACAATGTAGTAATGTCTTGATTTTTGAAATTATTCTTCGTGGCGCCCCCTACATCTAATAATTAAATTTATCTGTTTAATAATTTATTTACTTTTATAACAAAAAGAATCCTTCAAAAGGGCGGGCCTCAGTGATTTTCCATTTTTGCATTAAAAAGAACGCTAGAAACACGCTATTATTTTAAAAAAATGGCAGACAGTCTCGAATCGAAAGAGTCATACTTAGTCAAGAATCCAAAAATTAAATAAATGGTTTAAAAACAGCACAAATAAAAAAAAGAAAAAACGACCTCGGTATTCTGGGCAACGGTCTTAACCCGAGCCATCATCGCCCGACTACTTTTAGTGCTGCATGCATTTATGTCAGATTTAGCTGCGCCCAACGCGTGAGGGCTGGTAGAACGCGCTAAGATGCTGTCATTCGCATTCAAATCAAACTACCCAAAGTTGTGAGTTCAAGTACCTAAGACAAGTCAAAAAAAAAAAATTGCAAAAAGTCAATTTTTTCTCATTCAGTTTTTCAGTGACTACTGGAGTAGCTACTTTGCTCCGGTCACATCGCTAACGGATGGTGGTTAGCCTTATACCGCGGACATGCCCTTACAAAATTCGTTAGCAAATTACATGGCGGGTGGTTAGGTCGGTATCCGGTCCTCACTACGAAGAGTTTGCGGAATCACTAGTCCGGCAAAAAAAAAAAAATATAAAAAATAGAAATATGAGTGCAAAACAAATTGTAGCTATGTGAAATACTGGTCTTATAGTACGTTTAAAAACCAAATCAAATTATAACAAACAAAAAAACACTGCGCAATGTACTTGTATTATCAACTTGGGCTAACAAGCTAAATTGGATATTAAAAACAAAACAAAAAACCTTTTGTGTTTTCTTTTTTGTGTTGTTTTTTGGTCGGATAAAGTTACTTTCGGGGCTGTGTGCCAATTAATGAAAGAAAAACTTTCAATTTCAAATGTTGTAAACTTTGGCCCAAAGGGGGGAAAAATCTAGGCCCACAATGGGGGAGAAGTCAATAAACCCCTGGTGGTGGGGTTAAGTGTGAGGGCGAGGGCACAAAATAAAAACTAAACAGAGAAACACACTCGCTGTCCGGATTTGCATGCCCGTATGCGTGAATGTGGGGGTAAGTGATTCCAAAGTGGCTATAAACGCACCCGAGGCTGAGTTAATTAACTTTGAACTTGACATTTATGCCCAGATAGAGAGAGAGAGAGAGAGAGAGAGAGAGCGGGAGCAACACGAAAACCGCATTAGCCACTCATTAGCTATCCTCCCTCCATTTCCTACCCATTTACAGACTAAAAGCCGGCTGGAGCAGTTCAAAGACCAGTGAACCCTTAAGGCCCGAAGAGCAGGAGGCCATCATATCCGTGATACGACGCAATGAGGAGATTGAGATTGCCGAGCGACAGCGTGTCGGTCGTCTGGTCGAGCGTGTGGAGAAGATCAAGCAGCATGCCGTCGAACGGGGTCCAAACTGTTGCCGCCTGTGCGGCGATGCGTTTGGACTGTTGCGGCCGCATCGCATCATCTGTGAGGATTGCCGACAATCGGTATGCACCAAGTGCAGTGTGGATATCAATATACGTTATCATACCAGCGAAAGGACACGAGAGATTTGGCTATGTCGCATCTGTTCCGAGACGCGTGAGATGTGGAAGAAATCGGGTGCCTGGTTCTTTAAGGGTTTACCCAAATACGATATGCCACGCAGTGCCAGTGCCACGCCCACGCCTAGTGGGGCCAACGCAAATTTGGCAGGTAGGTAACGGTATACACTCAGAAAAAAAGCGTGCAATATGTTTTGTTCTTGGGTGTACTTAAAAATATATATATAAAAACGATCCGTAATATTACTGAAATAAGTATACAAATTTTTTTATACTTTGCAAAAACCAAATACTTTTCAAGTACGAAATTTCTCGCATTGAGTACAGAGTATGCCCATAAAATTCCCAACTGGTTATAACACTTTGCTTACACAGAAAATGAAAATCCATTTTAAAATTGACTTTTTGTCAAAAATCATTTATTTAATATAATTTCGAAACTAAAATATTTCATTTTAACTAGACAAAATATTTATTTGTCATTACAAAATTATTTCATATGATGAAATACTCAGCAGCAAGTCGGTCCGGAACCGTACCCCTGAGAATCAGTTCGGTTCGGGGGTTTAGGATTTCCCGAACCAGATCACTTATTCAAAAAGAACAAATAGAAGGCTTCACCGATGTTTTAAATGCCCTTGCAGTTTTTCAAAGACGTTACTATTGATAACAAAAAAGTTTTTCTAACTAGAACTAGTTTTTAGGCCGATCGTTCCTATGGCAGCTATATGCTATAGTCATCCGATTTTGATACATTTTTTCACAATTATGTGGAAGCATATAAAACTAATATGTACAACGATTGGTGACGCAACGATGGAAAATAAAAAAGTTTTTCTCACTAGAACTAGTTTTTGGACCGATCGTTCCTATGGCAGCTATATTATATAGTCATCCGATCCGGCCGATTCCGACAAATTTGCAGCCTATGTGTATTTAAAGACTTTTTGCAAAGTTTGGTCAAGAGAGCTTTAAAAGTGAGGGAGGAGATAGCATAGAAACAGACGGACGGACGAAAAATCTTCTAAAATTCCGAAAGGGTCTTAAAAACGAAGACTTACAAAATATTATTATAACTAAAATACACAGCAAACAAGAAGGAGAATACAATTGCATTTGAACTTGTTCACTCCAACTGATTTAGCCGATAGAATATATATAGGATATAGATGTCAGATATTAAAAAATTTATAAACATTAGTCCGCATTTACACGATGAAGTTTCCTTCATGAAGTTCTTAACGAAGTTTTTGTTTGTGGGGAAGAGGTGAAGAGGGGCAGCCGAATCTGGCAAAGCTTCATGACCTACCGTGGCATGAAGGTTTTCGATAATTCTCCTTTGCTTTTTTCCGATTGAACTGATGCAGGGTTGATTTTTGGGTTATTTGCTGATCGATAACTCGTGTTCTCAGGCGAATCGAAATCGAACTTTATGAAGCAAATTTCTTCATGTAAATGCTCATGCTTTAAAACATAATCGAAGAGAGCTTCATGAAGCAAACTTCATCGTGTAAACACGGACTTAATAATATGATTTTTGACTCCAAAATTTGAGCACGCTTTTATAAAAAACAAAAGTTTTTCTCAGTAAGACACATTTTTCGACCAATCGGTTCTATGGCAGCTTCAATATATAGTCTCCCGATTCCGAACAAATTTTGTGAATCTATTTAAAAGCATTTTATTTTCGTTGTTGCTGAGTTAAGGAACGCTATCATAGAAAACAAAATTATTTTTCTTCTTAAGACCCATATTCTACTATGGGATATAGTCTTCCGATTTTAACCAAATTTTGTAGAACTGTTTAAAATCATATATTATATTCATAATTCCTGTGTTTAAAAACGCTATTATGGAAATCAAAAAAGTTTTTCTAACTAAAACCCATTTTCCGAACGATTGGTCTCAAAGCAGCAGTAGTTATCAGATTTTTAATAATATTAAATATAATAATATAATATTAATAATTTTTGAGTTTAAGAACGCTATCATTGGAAACAAATAAGTTTTTCTCACTAAGGGTCGTTTTCTCAGGTTAATGTTTTTCAAATTCAGTTGCTTTTTTTGACCAATTTTTATTGCCTGCTTTTAGGATAATTCTAAAAAGCTTTGCTTGTGTCTACAACGATTTTAAAAGCGGCCTAATAGAAGACAACCTAAATTTTTGATCAAAAAGCAGCTAGATTTTAAAACCATGAAGATGAGAAAATGTTAGGGCCCTAACACCTATTTTCCCACTACGAACAAAATCGTTAAAAAGAAGTTCAATAATTTTACAGATATCAATCTCAAATTATTTCAGAAAATCGGATAATATAGTCGCTCTAGCTTGATATCTGTAAAATTGTTGGACTTCTTTTGATTGATTTCGTTCGTAGTCGGAAAATAGGTGTTAGGGCCGTTTTCTCATCTTCATCATTTTTGATCAAAAATGTATGTTGCCTACTTTGAGGCCACTTAATGTCTTCGCTAAACATACTAATTTCAACTTTTGTCATATATTTGGGGTCACTGTACGCTCAATCAGCCAGCTTAATGTTATTGTTTACATTTTATGTTAATATTAACATTTTGTGATTTGGTAAAAATTTTTTAATAAGGATCCTTTTCCTTAGTTAACATTTTAGAAAAAATTTAAAAAAAAATCTAAGATTTTAGCATTATAACTCGAAAACGATTAACTTAAAGCATAAAGTGATTCTGGCATATTTGTAGGCCTATTTATTGACTGGAATTTTGTATATTATATTTTCAAATCGGTGTAGGATCAAAGAAGTTATGGAGAAATTTCTAAAACCACTGAAAAAACGGACATAATAAAAAACGCAAAATTATAAAATTCCTTAAAAATAATTTTCAACAGTGAAAAATCTGAAACATTGGGAGAGACACTTGATCACTGATCAGCTTAATTAAACTTCTCTAATTATTTAGCATACTTTTAGGACAGTCTTGTTAAATTGACATTTGGAAAGGCTCCATGTAAATATCATATTAAACACAAGAGGTAAATTGGGCCATGTAAATTACAAAGAAATTTATTATTGATCAGGGAACACAGCCATTTCTTTATTGTCTAAACAAACAAGTAAGAAAGTCGGTCAAGCCCGACTGTAATATACTCTGTACCTGTTTGTATGTAACTGATAACTTTAAAGTGTGAGGGTTTTTCAAAATCTGGGGGTGGCAACTCTTTCGACTAACGTTCATCTGGTTCAAAAACGATGTACGGGCTCGATAAGTAATGATGAGTAGAATTACCCTAGTACATAACTTGTAAAATTATAAAATTTGTATATAATTTCCTATTAACATAAACATATCTATATTAGTCACGCGGGAATCACGCGTGATTTCTGACCGCAGGCCATCTCAATTGCATCGCTCCTATCATACTTGGTCTTTGCCTCCTTACACAAATATCTATTGGAAAGAAGGGAGGGGGGAAGCTGAAAGCGGCGCTAATGCCGTCAAGCCAATTCCAATTGGGAAATTACCAGTAAGCTATTGCCCTCTCGCTCTCTCTTTCTCGTAAGTGGCTGCGTGTTGTTGTTGTCGTTTTCTTTTACATATAGTGCCACTATTGTTCATCTGATCGAAAAACGATGTATGGGTGCTTGATAAGAAATGATGAGTAGAATATATATCTAGAAGGTTTGAACAACCTAACTCCAAAATTGTGGAAGATATTAAGTTTTTTTCAATTTGCGGGGGAGGCAGGGGGCGTGGCAAAAATCAAAACTAAACTTGATCTGCCTGCAAGTATAAGAAATATATGTTTCATACACCTCAAACCTCTATCTCTTACCATCTCTGAGATCTCTTCGTTCATACGGACAGACAGACGGACAGACAGACGGACAGGGCTATATCGACTCGGCTGTTGATGCTGATCAAGAATATATATACTTTATAGGGTCGGAGAAGCTTCCTTCTGGCTGTTACATACATTTGCACAAACCCAATATACTCTGTGTACCTTCGGTACAGAGTATAAAAATCGGTTTCGGTCAGTAGCTTTTTAGGCTGTTGCCTAGTGAAATTAGTTCGGATAAATTCCGAACGGTCGGGGGTAAGGTTCATGATGAAATGGCAAAACAATTTAAAATTAACTATTTCGCCTTAAAAAAATTGAGAATTTCGTACTTGGATAAAGGATTTTCGTTTAAACCATTTTATTGCCACTGTTTGTAATTGATTTGTTTTTCCGAGTGTAGTTTTTTTCTCTTTATAAAAAACATAAAAGTGAAAACCGGAACAGACCTTCTCATTCCTAGGGCTACCATTTCCCCACAACCCCCTCTAATCCGCCTCCTTATCTAATCGCAGGAGATACGCGTGCCGTACAAAGTTGCCATGGAACGCCCACACGGGCTGGTCGAGTGAAAAAACTAACGATTCGTGTCAACGACAGCAGCAGTAGCAGTGCCGGCAGTCATTCCGAGCCCGAGGATGATCAGCTCGATGGTGCAGCCAAAATGCCCGGCAGTGTGGGTAAACTACATCGTGAGGATAGCTTTCGTTTGCGTGCCTACGGCTCCATACGGAGTTTCATCGATGGCGGTGAGCGCAAATTGTCGCAATCCTTCTTCTTTGGACGCCAACAACAGCAGCAGCGTCAGTCGGAGTGCCTGGACTATGATAGCATTTCGAATGCCTCCACAGTGGCCCATTTGCGCAGGGAAAGCAGTTTCTTGCGTCGCGGTTCGGTCAGCTCTTCCTGGTCCATTAGCGATAGTTCCGGTTCGGGTAATTCGCAATCCACCCAATCACAGTCGACACACACCGCCGCTCATCTGCAGCAGCATTGTCGCGATCCCCTGTTGGGTTGGCTAGAGATAGCCATCAGTTATCGCGAGGCCTTCCATAGTCTGGACTGTACCATGGTGAGGGCAAGAGATTTGCCCGTTATGGATGCCGCCGGTCTGGCCGATCCCTATTGCAAACTGAATATCATCACAGCCGAGGCGCAAACGAAATATACACGCTGGCAACGTACCAAAACGGTGCACAAGACTCGAAATCCTGAATTCAATGAGACATTGCAATTTGTGGGCGTGGAGCCGGAAGAGTTGGGCAACTCGTTGCTATATGTGGCACTGTACGATGATGATAAGTATGGACATGATTTTCTGGGAGCGGCCAAGGTCTGCCTGTCGACGGTGAGTTTGAAGAGTGGTCGTGGGTGGTAGTTATGTGGGGGGATGGAACTGTTCCGGTTTTCACTTTCAATTTTGAAATCTCTTCAAATTCAAGAACCTTCTTTAAACTTTTTGAATGCATCATCAATTCCAAAGCGTTTCCCTATTCATTCATATCTTTTAATGCTATTTCAAATCATTCCACTAAAAAAATTGATAAGAAGTGTATTTTAACCTGGAATTATTCTCGAAATGTATTTCGGTTCCGGTACGTTCCGAAATTACTTTTCAGGAAATAAAATACTTTTCAGAGACCTCAATAAACCCTAAACACGTTTAATCTGGTCCGGAACCGGTTTTAAACAGGGAATATATCTAACTTCATGCCAATGCACATCAAATTTCAAGTTCATAGCTTAAATAATTTCTGAGATATGGCTCTGAGCCACTTTTAAACCGGTTCAATCTAGTTCAGAATCGGTCTTATAACTGTAAAATGTGTAATTTACATCTGAACTCTAACCGGATCACTTTTTAAAAAAAAGGTTTGGTTCAGAATAATAGGTAATTTTACAAACGAAAGAAATTCTTAATGAGATTATTCAAAATTACGTCTGATTGTTAAGAAGGAAAGTTTATAAGAGCAATAGGCAATTGCAAGTATAAAATCGATCAATAATGTTATAGAATCCTTTGAAAAGTGTACCAGGAGAGCATACATAAACATTTTTTATACCCTTGCAGAGGGTATATTAAAATGGTCACGATGTTTGTAACGCTTAGAAGAAAGCATCACCGACCCCATAAAGTATATATTCTTGATCAGCATGACGAGCAGAGGTCATTTCCGTCTGCCCGTCTGTTTCTAAGCTATCTCTTCCCTCAGTTTTAAAGCTATAGTGACCAAACTTTGCATAAAGTCTTTAAATACACATAGGCTGCACATTTGTCGGAACCGGCCAGATCGGATGACTATATCATATAGCTGCCATAGGAACGATCGGTCCAAAAACTAGTTCTAGTCAGAAAAACTTTTTTGTTTAACATCGTAGCCTCACCAATCGTGAAATATGTTTGTTTTATAAACTTCCACACAATTATAGAAAAATTGATTATAATCGGATGACTATAGCATATAGCTGCCATAGGACCAATCGGTCTAAAAACTAGTTCTACTAAGAAAAACTTTTTTATTTTCAAAGGTAGCGTCTTCAAACTTGTTATTTATCAATTATATAAGGATCAGCATAGTTCCGAAAAGTTTGTTTTAAATAGGACCGCTATAGCATATAGCTGCCATTGAAACGATCGGTTCAAAAACTAGTTCTAATGAGAAAAACTTTTTTATTTTTAAAGGTAGCGTCACCTTTCGTGTTATATATAAGTTTTATATAAGCACACACAAATCTGCAAAGTTTGATCAAAATCGGATGACTATAGCATAAAGCTGCCATATAAACGGTCGGTTCCAAAATTACTTCTAGTATAAAAAACTTTTTTGATTTCCATCGAAGAGTCACCAATCTTGGTATATATTAGTTTTATTTGCTTTTATAGTTCTGCAAAATTTGATCAAAATCGGATCACTATAGCATATAGCTGCCATATAAACAGTCGGTCCAAAAACTTGATCTAGTGAGAAAAACTTTTTTGTTTAACATCGTAGCTTCACTAATCGTGGTATATGTTAGTTTTATATACTTCCACACAATTCTAGAAAATTTATCTAAATCGGATGACTATGGCATATAGCTGCCAAAGGAACAATCGGTCTAAAAACTAGTTCTACTAAGAAAAACTTTTTTGTTTTCAAAGGTAGCGTCTTCAAACTTGGTATTTATCAATTATATAAGCATCAACACAATTCCGAAAAGTTTGTTCAAAAATTGGACGGCTATAGCATATAGCTGCCATTGAAACGATCGGTTCAAAAACTAGTTCTAATGAGAAAGACTTTTTTATTTTTAAAGGATAGGTGACTCTATCATAGTATATATAAGTTTTATATAAGCACACACAAATCTGGAAAGTTTGATCAAAATCGGATGACTATTGCATAAAGCTGCCATATAAACGGTCGGTTCCAAAAATAGTTCTAGTATAAAAAACTTGTTTGTTTTCCATCGAAGCGTCACCAATCTTGGTATATTTTAGTTTTATTTGTTTTTACATAGTTCTGCAAAATTTTATCAAAATCGGATCACTATAGCATATAGCTCTCATAGGAACGATCGGTCTAAAAGCTAGTTCTAGTCAGAAAAACTTTTCTGTTATCAATGGTAGCGTCTTTCAAAAACTGTAAGGGCATTTTAAACATAAATTTTTTAACACATCTGTAAAAAAATTTTTTTTACGTCTGAAAATAATTTTTTTTTACAAGTTGTATATTTGTTTATCTTTTGACAGCTGATTGTTGTTGACATGATTATGAAAAGAAAAGATTTTCAACAATAATCAGCTCTCAAACCAAAACTAAGGGCTGCATCGCGCTGAAATTTGACACGTCTGTCAAGTTGGTCAGAAGTCATTTAGTAAGTGAGTAAACAGAGATTTTGAATAAACGAAATTTGGAGGTATAGTCCGTGGTATAATAATATTAGGTGAAGTCATCAAAATATCTATTCCATGGCCATAGTACTTACCAGGCCATAGCCATATCTGGCAGGCAATAAATGCAAATTTCTAAATTCATATCTTGATGATGTTTTTAATTTTCTTGAAAACTAACATTTTCGACAATATTTATTCCAATTTTTAAATATTTTTCTATTCTATAGTCACGATGTCGTGAACGTGCAAAACTTACGATGCTTTTCTGCCCAACCTAAAAACATTCTAGCTCCTTTTTAATGTGTTTTGTTTTGCGTTGAGAAAGTTAAAGTTTTCTTTAATTTAACCATAGTTGGTATGTATTTAATAAAAACAAGTAAGAAAGTCGGTCAAGACCGACTGTAATATACTCTGTACCTTTTTGTATGTAACTGATAACTTTAAAGTGTGAGGTTTTTTCAAAATCTGGGGGTGGCAACTCTTTCGACTATCGTTCATCTGCTTGGAAAACGATGTATGGGGGCTCGATAAGTAATAATGAGTAGAATTACCCTAGTACATAACTCGTAAAATTATAAAATTTGTATATAATTTCCTATTACCATAAACGTATCTATATTAGTCACGCGTGATTTCTGACCGCAGGTCGTCTCAATTGCATCGCTCCTCTCATACTTGGTCTTTGCCTACTTACACAAATATCTATGGGAAAGAAGGCGGGGCAAGATCCAATTGGGTAATCACCAGTTAGCTATTGCCTTCTCGCTCTCTCTTTCTCGTAAGTTCTACCAATCGCTGCGGTGTTGTTGTCGTTGGTTTTTATTTTCTTTTACGTATATCTCTAAAATCGTTCATCTGATCGAAAAACTATGTATGGCGGGTCGATTCATAATAAGTAGTAGAATATATGTCTAGAATGTTAAAACTATCTATCTTGAAAATTGTGGGAGTTATTACGTTTTTTTTTAATTTGCGGGGGAGGCAGGGGCGTGGCAAAAATTAAAAATAAACTTGATCTGCCTGCAGGTATAAGAATTATATGTTCCGTACACTTCAAACCTCTAGCTCTTACCATCTCTGAGATCTCTTCGTTCATACGGACATACAGACAGACAGACGGACATGGCTATATCGACACGGCTGTTGATGCTGATCAATAATATATATAGTTTATATGGTCGGAGATGCTTCCTTCAGGCTGTAACATACATTTGCACAAGCCCAATATACTCTGTGTACCTTCGGTACAGAGTATAAAAATGTGTGTGTCCTGTTCTTATATGCATTAGTGGTAAATCGATGACCAACTTAACATTTCTTTTAGCGTATAGTTACTTACATACACGCGACTTTCGTGGAGTATAACTTTTGATATTGGCCCGCATTAGTCTTAAATCTTTAAGTGTTTGTGAAAATGGTCCATTGTGAATCGTGCAGTGTCAAAATGATTTGCTTCTATCTGCGCCTTATTAGTTTATGACATTATATAGGTAAAATGTCAGTTTTGAGACGCACGCTCTTGGCAGAATTTTTGCAAAACCATTTTCTGACTGCAAACCTTACGGGTTTCTATTATAATAAAAATTTAAAAAAAAATTCCTTTGTTCATACACGTATAGTCAGTTTAGCGCCAGCATTGGATTGAGGACATTTGATTTGCTGTTGCTACACAATAATTAAAATTCAAAATGCAAAATCAGGTGTATAAATATATATCAGAATAAATTTTACAGAATATATAAAGTGCAAAAGATTTCAAATGTCGGCTGCTGGCTATGACTTTTTGGCTCGCTTCAAGCGCTCCTTTAACAAAGCTAATTCCTTATCATTGAGGTCACCAATTAGCTTGTAGATCTTCTCACCAACCTGGAAATAGGCTTGTGCCAGACAATTGAGGGCTGCATTGCGCACCGAATTGTCACGATCCGAGATGTGGCGGGCAATCTCTTTCAGTGCCAACTGCTGCGAGGGCTGACAAATGCCTAGGCCATGGGCGTCTATAAGAAAAGTTAACTCCTCGAGGCAGGCGCCGCGCTGCCGCGAATTTGTGGATTTTATAGAATCCATAACATAGACGAAAATCTTGGTGGGGGGAAATATCAAGAGGATTTTGTGTAAAACTATTTGAATACCATGGCGCACGGCCTCTTTAGGATCACCAATTTTTAACAGCAAATGGGGAATAAAGCTGCTGCCCTCGTTCTCGGTCAGTGTGTACTTTGACTCTTCAAGCATTTCAAATACTTTAGTGAGGTATTCAATCACTTTGATTAAAACAGAAGTGTTTCTTTCGTGACAACGTATTGTAAACCATTTGAGTATCAAGTCCAGATTGCATATTAAAGCCTGGCTATTGTTTCGCAAATCCTCGGTTAACTGTTCTATAACTTTTAGGTGATAACTAGAAAAGGGCATTAGGTTAAAGTGATATTAAAAAGGGCGGAAGGATACTTACTGGAAGTCCTTTTGAAACATGCTTGAAATTAGAGCCATGCTCACATCGGCCTTTGCTAATTGTTCGCGCAATTGTGCCAAAAACTCTTCCCGGGGCGTAATGAAAGTCCATTTTAATATTCGCATTTTTTGTTCATCAATTTGTCTCTGTTTTTTATAATTGTTTACAACCATCAGGGGCGAGTTATTCCCAATTTCTTCTTCCTTTTTACGGATTGAGGGAGCAGTTGTGGCTATCTTTTTCGCTGTCCTCACGGTCTGTTTGATTTCCTTTGGCATGGTGAAGGGCTGCTTGGCCTTGGTTAGCTTTTTGTTAGGCAGCTTGGCCAGTGCTTTATACAAAGCAGCCATTATATCTATTTTGGATTCGGGTTTCTGTTTATCCACTGCACGCTCCATGGCCTCAAAGCCCAGATGTATCATAATGCCCAATACCGCTTCGCTGGAATTTTTGCGCACATCCGCACTGCGATCACACATGTGAGCATACAATTGGGGCAGCAATAAGTTCAGAAATCCCGGTGATACCGATTTGGGCGGCAGGCTGGGTAACTTATTGGCCAGCCAAGACCACAAAGCGGATTTCACAGCAGGCGTACCACCATTCAAGGCATCCACAATCATGCCATTCCCAAAGAGTTCTTTAAAGCCAACCTTCTCGGCAAAGCTATTGAAACAGTTGAGAGCAGCTGAGCTCACCAAACTCTTATTATGGCCCAGGGCTTGCAGCACACCTGGTACCCAGATTCTCAGATGACTGCGACAACCCTTACCCATGGCATTGGCTAGTTCTTCACAAATCAAAAGAGTTGTATGGACTATTTTCACATTGGTATCATTGAGTAGCTGAGCCAGAACCGTATCCAAATTACCAATACTGGGCTTAATAAGCCTGGCCTCTTTAATAATGGATCGAAGATGGGTCAGTGCCTCATTGCGTGTCTTCCAGTTGGTATCAGACAACTCCTCGAGCAGGGACTCGGTTATATGTGTTGCTATATCCAAGCGTGGCATTAGCTCGTTCAAATTGATGGACTCATCTGTATCAGTTGGCAACTCAATCTCATTTGTATGCTGTACTCTTCCTCTTACGGGCTTCGGTGGTTTCTCATCCACATGCTTGTCGATTTCAGCTTGAATCTGAGTAATTATCGTAGATTTTTCACCTTCAAAGAATATCATGAGCGCATTACCCATATACATGGCCAAGGTGCCCACCAGCAATATGGCTGCTCCACGCACTAAAGGATTCGTGTTCTGCACACCCTTACGCACATATTCAATCAACATTTTGGGCTGCAGTTTGAAGCCAAATTCCACCACGGATTTCCTTACCCATCTGTAAGCTTCAGTGAGAACTTTGGGTGACTTTTGTTCCCCTGAAAATTGGAGTACCTTAACCACCACATATTCCAGTTTGGTGGCCTCTGCCATGGCGGTGAGTACTTGGCCAGCAGTTACTCCATTCTTGACATCGGCCAATTTCTCGGTTATTTCATTGATCACCTCATCCACTGATAATGTAGTAAATGGATACATTTCGGCCACGCTGCGTATGATATTTAGCTTGCACTTGAGCACCTGACAGTTCATGTCCTTGAGGCCGGGTTTGCGTGTTTTAAGGGTAAGCACCAGAATTTGAGATATGCCAGGCTGTTGGGCATCAAAACTGGCGATCTGGCTTAAAAAAAGCTCCACAGCAGCCAGTCGCATTTTCCAATTTGAGTCAACCAGGCCATTAAGTATATTGTTAGGTAGTAACTGCTCCGCCTGTGCTTGCACTTCCTCGAGCGTCATTTTAAGCTCGCTGGCTGCAGCTGGACTGGCTGCTACCTTCGACTTTTTCAGTACCTTCGGTGCTTCCTTGGGTTTGTCTACCGCTGGCAACTTGGTAGCCTTCATAGTTAAGGCGGGGCGCGCTTGTATTTCCTTGATCCTGACCAATGTTCGTGAATCAACATTGGCTAACAATTTATCCAAAGACTTTTCACTCATCAATTTCATTACGATACGCAGTGCCTCGGCAATGCTCTCACGTACCGTGGGATCCGGCTCATTAAGTTTTGTTATCAGCAAGACGGTTAGATCTTTGATAAGCTTCTTATCAAAGCCAGTTGGCTGAGTGCGGCTAAGAGAGTGTGCCAAAAATAAAGCCGTCTCGGACTTTACGCTAGGATTCTTATGGGCTAGCGATTCCACAATATTTTCCAGTTGGGCCTCCAGCGTGGTATACGTATAAATACTGTCCAAGGCCTCGCGTATTACTGCCACCACATTGGGTTTTTTGTCCTTCAATTTTCCTAATAAAACCGGCAGGCAGTCCTACTCCCCACTATATAGTTTATTTGATTTGACATTACACGTAAAGCAAAGGACCTAGATCAACCTTTTTTTTATTTTTTTTAATAAATCTATACCACTTTTTTTGTTGTTGATATTTTTATTTTTAAAAATTTAACAAAATTTTGATACCATTATGAAAGAGTTTATCATAAAGTTTAAACTGGTTGGGAATCGCTTTCCAAAAACTTAAACTATATCTAACTCCTTATAGCTGTAGGTTTTAGTTACTATTGCAAAGCAAATTGTACGTTCCTAGCAAATTTTGAATAGGTTTTAGCAGGTTCGGAAACAGATTTGAACTGGGGAAACATCTGATTTTATACAATCAAACTTCCCAATTTCTAAGAAATTATTCCGATCAAATTTTGATTTATTTATTAAAGCTGCTCTTTAACATCGTAACTCAAATAATAAGGCTCAGAACTACTATTAACCCGGTTCAATCGGATTCGGAAACAGCCTTGATCCGGAAAAAAGTCTCACTCCATTTTATTACGTGGGTTGCTATTTAAGTTTCTGGCCTAGGTCACTTCTTAGGACCAATTGGCCTTTTCCCAAAAAAAAGCTTGGACTTTTATCGATAAAAGCTCCATACAACTCTTTCATGTGTGACCACGTTTGATATCGATTAACGATTAATCAAAAACTTCCCTCGGCAGAAAAATGGAATTAACTCGTGAACATTTTCGTGCAATCATTTTTCACAACTTTCGACGTAGATTATCACGACAAGAGTGCAACGATAAACTTAAATCTTTGCATGGCGATGAAGCACCATCCTATAGCACTGTGAAAAATTGATTTAATGAATTCAATCGTGGGCGACGCTGGCTCGAAGACGAAGGTCGTCAAGCTCATCCAAAAACAGTCGTTGTGCCAGGAAACATTGATGCCTTTCGTGAACTGATAATGCAAGATCGTCATGTGACATACCGTGAGATAGAGGCATCCTTGGGCATTACTTCCAGCAGCACACATTCGATATTGCATGAACACCTGGGCGTAAAAAAGGTTTGTTCTCGTTGGATCCCGCACAATTTGACAATCGCTCAAAAAAAGGCTCGTGTGGATTGGTGCAAAGAAATTTTGAAAAAATATAATCGCGGTGTATCAACGAAAGTCGTTCGTGGAAAAAGCACTTCGAAGCAAATGGTCGCCTGTTTCTTTGGTAAAACTGGTCATGTGGCGACTGTTCCGCTTGAGCAACGTAGGACGGTCAATTCTGAGTGGTACACCACAATTTGTTTACCTGAAGTCTTCGGAGAAATTCGAAAAACGAACAAGAGAAGACAGATCATTGTGCACCATGACAATGCGAGCTCTCACACATCAGCTCACACCAGCGCCTTTTGACCGCCCAAAACGTCGAATTGATGGGTCATTCGCCGTACAGCCCTGACTTGGCAGGCTTGACTGACCCAATGACTTCTTTTTATTCCCCCCAGATCAAGGGAAAAATGGGGGTCAACGATTTTCGTCGACAGAAGATGCTGTTGAAGAGTTCAAAAACCATATTTTGGAGGTGTCTCAATCGGAGTGGAAAAAGTGCTTCGACAATTGGTTTGAGCGCATGCAAAAGAGTATAAAACTTGCTGGAGAATACTTTGAAAAGCAATAAAATCATTTTTGATCATAAATATTCGCGTTTTCATTATTAGGCCAGAAATATATATAGCAACCTACGTAAGAGCTATAAGTTAAGCCTTTTGTCAAAACAATAATACGTTTTATATTGACTTTTTTACTTGAAAAGCAGGGAACGTAATCATTATAAGTTATAAAATAAAACTTAATACTTAATGATTATTTTTTAATTTGCTCACACAATAATGATTATTTTTAAGTAATATTTTAAAACTTAGGCCATAATAATTATTTTTGAGCGAAAAAAATAAAACTCAAAAATAATAATTATTCCATGAGTTTTATTTTTTCGCTCAAAAATAAAACTCAACAAGGAATTGTGACCTTATCAAAAGAAATTTTTTTCAAAAATTTTGTTTATCCCTAATTTGGATTTAATAGATTCGTTTTGCTTCACTTATTAAGGATATGCATTAACTTGCCAAAGTTCCTTATGATAAGGTCACAATTCCTTGTTGAGTTTTATTTTTGAGCGAAAAAATAAAACTCACGAAATAATCATTATTTTTGAGTTGTATTTTTTTCGCTCAAAAATAATGATTATCGCCTAAGTTTTATAATATTACTTACAAATAATCAGTAGCATTAAGGAATATAGTTAAAACTTACAAAAATAAAAATCATGGCAGATTTACATAGATAATCGAAAAAGAATCATTTTGGTATAATTAGAATTCTTCTACGACGATTCTAAGTGGATGATTTTTTTGATTTAAAAATAAAAAATAATCATTATTTACGATCCCTGTTGAAAAGTGTTCGAAGGTCCCGTTCAACATAATGGAAATGCCCATATATAATATCCGTTGCCTGTTTATAAACAAAACGCCATATGGACAAAAGTTGTATGTGATTGCTTTTATATTAATCCGTGTTGAGATGGGGAAAGGATTGAGCTACAGAAATGGTGTTATTAAGAAGTTATGATCGATATATGTAAAAAGTTTAGGAATTGCAGATAGCTTAAAAATGTCCCTGCAGTTTGATTAACTTAGGTTCATTTTTGTGGATACGAATAGTGTATGACCCCTTCCAACGGTTTGAAAAGTCACAAAGTTCAAGAGAGAGATTGCAAGACAAGAGACAAGACCGATAAGCAATGGATTTCCTGATTTTCTTAAAAAAAAAAATGTATTTTCGCTTAGAACAAGGATAACTCAGTGAGTTGCTTAGGTGACCAATAGATGGCGCCACTTACTGACCAAGCCAGTCAACGATTGT
Organism: Lordiphosa mommai; assembly: GCA_018904225.1. Taxonomy (NCBI): domain Eukaryota; kingdom Metazoa; phylum Arthropoda; class Insecta; order Diptera; family Drosophilidae; genus Lordiphosa; species Lordiphosa mommai. The sequence continues at coordinate 1,370,979 of JAEIFT010000025.1, read as the reverse complement.
TGTATGGGAGCTATATGATATATGTAACCCGACAAAATTGTGTTGAAACAATTATTACCCACGACTAGCAAGTATAAAGCAGCTAAAATTAAAAATAAAAAAGTTTTTCTCACTAAAAGTAATTTAAAACCGATTGTGTCTATGGCAGCTATATGCTTTAATCATCCGATTTCGATCTAACTTTCCAGAATTCTGTGAAAACATATAAAACTAATAAATACCATGATTATTGACGCTACGATTAAAAACTAAAACGTTTTTCTCACTTCAACTAGTTTTAAAACCGATCGTTCCTATGACAACTATATGATATAGCCGTCCGATTTTAATCAAACTTTCCAGAATTGTATGGAAGCATATGGAATTGATAAATACCAAGTTTGGAGACGCTTCGATGAAAAACAAAATTTTTATACTCTGTACCGAAGGTACAAAGAGTATATTGGGTTTGTGCAAATGTATGTAACAGCCAGAAGGAAGCATCTCCGACCATATAAAGTATATATATTCTTGATCAGCATCAACAGCCGAGTCGATATAGACATGTCCGTCTGTCCGTCCGTCCGTCCGTCTGTCCGTCCGTCCGTCTGTCCGTATGAACGCTGAGATCTCAGAGATGGTAAGAGATAGAGATTTGTGGTGTATGGAACATATATTTCTTATACTTGCAGGCAGATCAAGTTTAGTTTTTTTTTTTGCCACGCCCCCTGCCTCCCCCTCAAATTGAAAAAAACTTAATATCTTTCACAATTTCGGAGTTAGGTTGTTTGAACCTTTTAGACATATATTCTACTCATCATTACCTATCGAGCCCCCATACATTGTTTTCCGATCAGATAAACGATAGTAGAGTTGCCACCCCCGCAATTTGAAAAACACCTCAAATATCCCGCAATTTTGGAGTTAGGTTATTTGAACCTTTTTGACATATATTCTACTCATCGTTACCTATCGAGCCCCCATACATCGTTTTCCGATCAGATAAACGATAGTAGAGTTGCCACCCCCCAATTTGAAAAACACCTCAAATATCCCGCAATTTTGGAGTTAGGTTGTTCGAACCTTCTAGGCATATCCCCCCCGCAATTTGAAAAACACCTAAATATCCCGAATTTTGAGTTAGGTGTTTCGAACCTTCGTATTTTTTCGATCAGATAAAGTCCGCAATTTGAAAAACACCTCAAATATCCCGCAAGCATATATTCTACTCATCATTACTTATCGAACCCTAATACATTGTTTTCCGATCAGATGAACGATGGTAGAGTTGCCACCCCCACAATTTGAAAAAAATCGAATATCTTCCACAATCTTAATGACAGATTGTTTGAACCTTTTAGGCATATATTTTAATAGTCATTACTTATCGATCCACCATACACCGTTTCCAGATCAGATGAACGATATTCGAGTTATAAGAAAATCAAATAAGTACGCTGGGCAGCACTTGCGCAGTTTTTGTGACCCCACACTTTAAAGTTATTAGTTATATACAAACAGGTACAGAGTATATTACAGTCGGGCTTGACCGACTTTCTTACTTGTTTTCTTTGATTTTTAAAAAAAAACATGGGTCCGTCGAATATGGGCAACCCTGTATATACTTTATGGGGTCGAAGTTGCTTCATTCTATGCGTTACAAACATCATCTGCAAGGGCCTAAAAATGGGGATATGAAGGACATTAATTTTTCTTCTTCCTTTTTCATTTGATCAAAAAGAAAGTTACAAAAGTCTTGCAAATTATTATAATATTCAAACTTTTACTCTCGCTTTCGTTTCTTACCCAGGTGCACAGCACCTCACAGTATCGCATCTCGGTGCCGCTGGGTGTGGAGGATCAGTATAGCAATCTGGCGGAAATGTCTCAGCATTGGCCAAATGGTAAAATGCTGCTCTCCCTGTGCTACAATACCAAACGACGTGCTTTGGTGGTGAATGTGAAACAATGCATCAATCTTCTGGCCATGGACAACAATGGCAGCTCCGATCCCTTTGTCAAACTGTAAGTTTATTTAAATTTTTTATTTTTGCAAAAGCTCATCTCTCTTTCTTCTTCTTCCTTTAGGCAACTGAAACCGGATGCCCACAAAAATAAGAAGCACAAAACTAGCGTCAAATGGCGCACGCTCAATCCCATTTATAACGAGGAATTCTATTTCGAGGCCAGTCCCCATGACCTGAACAAGGAGATGTTAATACTGACCGTCTGGGATAAGGATCTGGGCAAAAGCAACGATTTCTTGGGCAGCCTCCAATTGGGTGCCCAGAGCAAGGGTGAACGTTTGCAGCAATGGCTGGATTGCATACGATTGCCCGATCATTTTCATGAGAAATGGCATTGCCTGGCCGCCGACAATCCCGCCCATTAAATACATACATACATACACATACATATACATATATAAATATATATATATTTTTGATATGCCTGTCCGTGTGTGCGTGCGTGTGTTTGTGTGCGTGAGAATTAAATGTGTGTGCCTGTGTGTGTGTGTGAGTGTTTGCTTTAACCCCCACAAATCTCTCTCCCATATTTAACCTCAATTTTCTATATACAATAACTATGATACATACGTACATATGTACTTACACTTATACAATACATTATTTGATCAAACACACAATTTTTTTTGTAAACTTACTGTATATAGGCTTTGTTTAAGTGTCCTTAAAAAAAAGGGTTAATCAAAACATCCAAACAAATTTATTTCCAATAATTTAATCAACAAAATTATTAACTTGAATAAATAATATTCTATGATACTATAAAAAACTTTTCTGCACATGTTTTTTACATTTAAATCCTTTCAACATTCCATTAATCCTCAAAATGTAATTTGCTCAAAATTATGACTTGGCATCTTCAAATTGGTGTAGGATTACGAAAGTTATGACATAATATATACAACCAACTTAAAAACTGAACAAGAAGGCAAACCTAACTTCGACTGTGGCGAAGTTTTAATATACTTGCAAAAGTTCATTCCAACTAATTTAAACGGTGGAATATTTATATATAAAACTTTTCTTAGTAAAACACATTTTCCGACCGATCGGTACTATGGTAGCTCTATGCTATAGTCATCCGATTTTAATAAATTTTTTAAGAACTATGTGGAAGGATATAAAACTAATATGTACCACGATTGGTGACGCTACGATGGAAAACAAAAAAGTTTTTCTCACTAGAACTAGTTTATGGACCGATCGTTCCTATGGCAGCTATATGATATAGTCATTCGATCCGGCCGATTCCGACAAATGTGCAGCCTATGTGTATTAAAAGACTTTTTGCAAAGTTTTGTCGAGATAGCTTCAAAACTGAGGGAGGAGATAGCATAGAAACAGACGGACGGACAGACGTACATGGCTATATAGACTCAGCTCGTCATGCTGATCAAGAATATATATAGTTTATGGGGTCGGAGATGCTTCCTTCTACGCGTTACAAACATCGTGACAATTTTAATATGGTGTATGGAACATATATTTCTTATACTTGCAGGCAGATCAAGTTTAGTTTTAATTTTTGCCACGCCCCCTGCCTCCCCCGCAAATTAAAAAAAAAACGAAATAACCCCCACAATTTTCAAGATTGATAGTTCGAACATTCTAGACATATATTCTACTACTTATTATGAATCGACCCGCCATACATCCGTTTTTCGATCAGATGAACGATATAAGAGCTATACGTAAAAGAAAATAAAAACCAACGACAACAACAATACCACAGCGATTGGTAGAACTTACGAGAAACAGAGAGCGAGAGGGCAATAGCTAACTGGTAATTTCTCAATTGGACCTTGCTTACGCCGCTCTCAGTTATCAGTTACATACAAACAGGTACAGAGTATATTACAGTCGGGCTTGACCGACTTTCTTACTTGTTTATTTAATAAATGTTAATTACTTTCTACTGCAGTCTTTATTCTTAACACTTTAATTTTATACGTTATAAAAATTACTTAATATTACGAAACGAACCTTTTATATTTTATTGATTGGTCCGGATCGGGTTCAGGTTTGAGGGATCGAAAATCTAAAAAGTTTGGTTCATGGTCCCGTTGGAGCACATCGAAAAAGGACTTTAAAGCATCCAACAAGGTGTTCCATTCTGTAGCGTTCCCTTTATCAAATAGATCTGACATGACCAGGATTAAGTTGTGGCAAGAACAAGGAATTCTATTGTAATGCTTAAAAGCGGCTTTAATATTGGCACCATTGTCAGTGACAATGTTTAAAATTTACAGTTACACATTTCAAAATGTTTGATCCGTCTATCTTACCCATTAATGATAATTTTTATACTCTGTACCGAAGATACGAAGAGTGCAAATGTATGTAACAGCCTGAAGGAAGCTTATCCGACCCTATAAAATATATATATTTTTAATCAGCATCAACAGCCGAGTTGATATAGCCATGTCCGTCTGTCCGTCTGTCTGTCTGTCTGTCTGTCTGTCTGCCTGTCTGTCTGTCTGTCTGTCTGTCTGTCTGTCTGTCTGTCTGTCTGTCTGTCTGTCTGTCTGTCTGTCTGTCTGTCCGTATGAACAAACAGATCTTAGAGATGGTAAGAGTTAGAGGTCTGAAGTGTATGGAACATAAGCTTCTTATACTTGCAATTTTGGAGTAAGGTTGTTTGAACCTTTTAGGCATATATTTTAATCATTACTACTTATCATTCCACCAAGATCAAATTAACGATATTCGAGTTATAAGCAAAACAAATAAGTCTGTGTTATCAGGTTTATACAAATTGGTACAGAGTATATTACAGTCGGGCTTGACCAACCTTCTTACTTGTTTCTAATGTTCCCTTTATGTAAATCCAACTGCTTATTGAGAAAATATAGTTTGTCTACTTTTAGGACGCTGTTGACGACCCACTAACGATTTTAACCGCGGCCTAAAAATAGCCTACATATATTTTCTCAACAAGCACCTGGATTTACAAATTAAAAATAAATTTAAAAATGGCCCTCAGAATTCTCGATTTTTTAAAAATTACACTGTTAATAGTTTTTCTGCTTTTATGCATTCCAATATCCAGTAACGATTTCGCTAGTTGCAAGAATCTTTGACCTAAGTTAGGTCACCTAACAAAATAATGCATTATTTTATAAATATTTTAGTTATTTTAGGGCCACTAGAATGGCTCTTAAAGCTTAGATTTTAAAGTGCTGGCCAGAAATGGTTTCTTCTTGGACCCAAATATAACCATACAAAATTTCTTAAAAAAAAAAAGTTGTATGAAACCATCGATATAACTCAAAAAATAGAAGGCTAACATCGGCTACGCCGATGTTTTAAATACCCTTGCAGTTTTTGAAGGCGCTACCATTGATAACAAAAAAGTTTTTCTCATTAGAATTAGTTTTTAGACCGATCGTTTCTATGGCAGCTGTATGCTATAGTCATCCGATTGTGATAAATTTTTCTAGAATTGTGTGGAAGTATATGAAACTAATATATACCACTATTGGTGATGCTACGATGGAAAACAAAAAAGTTTTTCCCACTAGAACTAGTTTTTGGAATGACCGTTTATATGGCAGCTATATGCTATAGTCATCCGATTTTAATAAATTTTTACAGAATTGTGTGGAAGCATATAAAACTTATACATACCACGATTGGTGACGCTACGATGGAAAACAAAAAAGTTTTTCTCATTAGAACTAGTTTTTGGACCGATCGTTCCTATGGCAGCTATATGATATAGTCATTCGATCCGACCGATTCCGACAAATGTGCAGCGTATTTGTATTAAAAGACTTTTTGCAAAGTTTGGTCAAGATAGCTTTAAAACTGAGGGAGGAGATAGCATAGAAACAGACGGACAGACGGACGGACGGACGGACGGACGGACGGACGGAAATGAACTCAGCTCGCCATGCTGATCAAGAATATATATACTTTATGTGGTCGGAAATGCTTCCTTCTATGCGTTACAAACATCGTGACAATTTTAATATACCCTCTGCAAGGGTATAATAAGTTTTAAAATTTCAAGCATAGTTCATGTTTTTATCCAGTTAAATAATCTTTGGGTTTCAGGTTTCGATGCTGGAAATTATGGTTTATTCTTATTTTTACTTATGGGTTATACCAGATAAGTTTCTCTGGTAATTTGCCCAAAGACTTAAAGGTCAGAACTACTTTGACATTTAAGCGAATAAGCTCATTTTATTTTCTTAATTTTATTTCTATCGTAACATTTGTCTTGAAATCACGCATGAAGAAGGCATCGGATCCATAGCGATGGTGGTTGAAATGATTTTGATAACACTCCAGGTCTGATCTAGAGTCAGTATCAACTTCTTAAAAGATTCCAAGATGAGAATCGTTTTTTTTTTCAATTATATCTGAAATTACTTAAGCCCTCATTTTCTACTTATCCTGACAAAGTTTCAAGTTTTTTAAACTCTTTCTCTCTAAAACTAGGGGTCTTCCTCAGTTTTTTGGAAGTTCTTACCAATCATTTCTATTCATGCTGTTTGAAATGATAATTAACAATCAGTTATAACATTTTTGCAAGTCAATTACAAGTCAGTCATGGATTTTTTCCGATGCGATTTTCATTATTTTTGAAAAAGTACGTTCCAATGATGCCGCCGGCCTACAAACCACACATAACAAAGCACGAATTTTGATAATAAAGTTCAACGATTTGCAAGGGCTGTTTGTTAGTCTATTAATGTTAAATTGTCAAAGGACATTGATGAGCTCTTTGTAGAAAGAGGCAGCAAAGTCCGAATCTTACAACCATAATCACAACTAGAGTACTTGCCTTCATTAAAAGATGGTCAAAATAATTTCATGATACCAGCAAACATCTGTTTGTCTTACGGGTTAAGCCTATCTTAGAATATGGATCTTCGGTCTGGTGGTCTCCCATGTATCAGAAATATAAAGACCAACTTCTAATCCTTGCAAAAAATGTCCCATATTATTCCAGTTTTCAGGGTTTTTTCTCTCTTTATTTCATTCCGTATTTTTACTTTTCATGAACTTTGCGATGATTCTTCAGGCAGGTCTGTTGCCTAAACGCTTGTCCGCATATATCACATACATAGGGCTTCTCACCCGTGTGTATGTACTCATGATGACGCAACGTTTTCCTCGAGGCAAAGCATTCCGAGCAATATTTACAGGCAAAGGGTTTCAACTTCAGATGCACCGCCCGTATGTGTGCCTCCAGTTCGAATTTACGCGCAAATAGTTTGCCACAATGCTCACAGGGCATTTTATCACGGGAATGCATTAGCATATGCTGCAGCAGCATAAACTTCTTGGCCATGCGTCGTCCACAGATTTGACATTCATGTGGCAGGAGTGCCTCCTGGTCACCATGTTGTTGCATGGTGTGATATTTGAGGGTGTAACGGGAATGGAAATTCTTCTGACAGAGCTCACAGTAATACTGCTCCACATGTCCACTCTGGGCGGCGGCCAGTTCCTGCTCGGTGGGATGTTTGGTGCGACGATGGTATTTGAGATTAGCCGACTGGTTAAACGAGGCGCCACATTGTTCGCATATAAACTTTTTGGCTGGCTCTCTGGCCGAGGAGCTGGTATTGTGCTTGAGCTGTTTGTGCCGCTGCATGGCTATGGAGCTGGTATAGATGCGTTCACAGCCGACCTCATCACAGAGATAGCGTCGCACTTGCGGCTCATGTATCTCCTTGATGTGTGTATAGAGGCCGCCCATGAAGCTGTAAGACTTATCGCATTGATCACACTGAAAGGGTCGTTTACGGCCTTCGTGTACCTTGCGTATGTGGGCGGATAGGGTGAGCTTATGGGCAAAACTGTGACGACACAAATGGCATTTGAAACTCATGCCCTTGGGGGATTTTCTTTTAATTGATTTCTTCTGTTGTTGTTGTTGTTGCTCCTCCTCTTCCTCTTCATTGTCAAAGGGATCTGGATCGCTAGGCTCGGGGCTGGATGGGCAGTCTGTCTGCGGGCTGCTGGGCTTACTGACAGTCATGAATTCCTCATAGACCACTTCAAAACTGGGCTGCTCCTCATCCTCCTTCGCAGTGTGCAGCAGTTCCTCTAGCCTTTTACGGGATTCGATTGCACGTTGTTTAAATCTGGTAAAACTTTCCAATATGTGTTGACATTCCAGGCATAGTTGCTGTGGATACCATGACTCTAAGTCCTTCTCCTCCTTCAGGGGCCAGTCCAAATAAAGCGTGAGTAAATGACGCAGTTCTAAGCCCAGGCGACCCGACTCTGCCCCTTCGCTGTCCAGCTTCAGCAAGCAGGTGAGACAATGCTGTGGGGCCGTCTCTTTGGTCAAAGTTCTCATCTTGACCAAAAATACAAAACAGACAGCATAGGAATGTAAACAAACACAAAAGTATCTGTGTGACCGTTGGTGGCTATTAGAGATGTGTCAGCCGCAACTAGAGATGGGCAATTGGGTAACTGTGACTGACATCGTGTTGCCTTGGGGGCAGTCACCGTTATATTGTGAAATAAAAATCTAAAATAATAGGCCTGTTCTGGTTTTTACTTTCAACCAGAAATATGGAAAACGAATGTGGTACATGTGAATAATAAACTAAATGGGGTTAAATCATTGTATGTTGAATTATGAATGAATACAAATTTTTGATTTGATAGCTATAAACTTGATAGTTTATAAGAAAAAAAAGTGCATTCCATGTTACTTAAGTCAAAACCGGAACAAGCTTAAATATCATTATGAGGCCTTTTCTTATTTATGAAAGTTCGAATTTACAGAAAACAATTCGAGAGTTCTGTTAAAACGTTTTTTCACCATGACTGACGAAATATAAATAAATTTGAGAATAACTGGCGATTGAATCAATAGACATTTTTTCTTGTTGCCCTGTGTCCCTCGAGGGAATAAGGTTCCAAAGAAGAGAGAAATCAATAGACTTTTATTAAATAGACATTACAATCAAACAGACGTATAACATAATAGATTTTTGATAACGGGAATATTTATTACTTCCGATGACGTATAATTAGTTTTTTTCTAGATGTTTTTACTTAATATATTGAATTAATCTGCCATGTTCTGAATTCCACTTCCACAAACAGTTTCTAATTTAAAACCGTCTTTTGAACCAGATTTGGTTTCTTAATCAGAAAACTTTTGTGGAAATGAAATTCAGAACATGTCTAAATGGCTTTTTCAGAACTTCCGGCAATAGGTTCTCTCAATTCTGTCGGGATCTTTGTTTGAAGACTAGCTTAAAAAAAGCCATAATTTCTAAACCTTTTTTAAGAAGTCAACTCGGTTAACCTTACCGTTCAGTGCAAAATGTCAAAACGATAGGTTAGGTAAGCCGGATATTCATTCTTTAGAATATTTTTTTCATTTCTTCATTCTGTTAGAACCACTTGTCCTCCGGTACCCACTTACTTACTTAACTTACCCCAGCGTAAACAGCGTCTCAGGCATTAATTTCGAGCGGGAGTAATGACCAATTGTGCATTTTATTATTCGCGTATACGGAGATATAATAATGATACTCACGGCTTATGTCAACTTTCAAAGCAAAATCGGATAGATTGGAGAAAAACCGATTAGGTATTCAAACAGCTTCTATGTGACTACCTTAAGGTGTTATACGCAGTTAGAAGGCCCAAAAAATACTTTTTTAATCATTTTTTATAGAAAGGGATTTCATTAGACAGATAGTATCTAATTTTTTGTTTTTGTGGTTTTAGGTTGCCGCGATACCCGTGGGTATTGTGGTCTTATTTGGCCGCCTACTTTTTAGTAAGGTGAAATAATATCTTATTAAAAATTCTAATGACACTTTGACCACGCAAAATTATTGAATCCGGTAGACAATCTCCTGAAGGTCCTACTTCAAAAGGCGTTTGGCAGTGATCACTCTATCTCTGGTTTGTCTTATCTGAAACCAAAAAACGGGATAGATTCATTAAGGAGATAAATGAATGCTAGGATTGATCAAAGAAAAAAATAATGTGTCTGTAGCCCCAAAGCGTACTTTCAAATATGGGTATATATGGTATGAAATATTTTCCGAATCTGTGCGAAATTTTCAGAGAACATTCTTAAATAAATGTACATTCCGAAAAAGCCCAAAATTTTTTTTTGGATTTTGTGAAAATTCTAACTGTGTATAACCCCTTAAACTTTTTAGAAAATACACCCAGTAGCAAAAAAAAAAAACCGTTTTTAAGCACCACGATAGTCTGGCAAGTGTGCCTCTAGGGGAACTGGTTAGTTTTTATCGGCTACGGGCAAAGATTTAGTGAAGATATTGCTTAGAACCGTAACGTGGCTTTAAAGCAGTGTAGGGCAAACAATACAATTACATTATTGGTATGTATGTGTGCGAGGCACCCGATACGAAATTTTCAACAACGCATCGTGCTTATAGTGTCGGTGTACGACGTCGCAGTCGCTGCGCCCTTTGCTATGCACACGATATACGAACGCGCCCTGCTTTAAAGTAAAACTTAAAACTAAAAGTTTAAGCCAAAAATATATAAACCTATAGGCTATAGCGTTCCATGACTTATTCACTAGTATTTTGCATCTGTTTAGATATGATTAATTGAAGTTAGACCAATATTTCGATTGGGTAATTTGTTTTAAGTCAGCTTGCATTAATATTTGATTATTATAGTAATTTTTAAAAAAATCACTGTGACTGTCGAACGGTCTCTTTAAAAATCAAAGCACCCTGCCAGAGGGCGACACAGTTGTGATAAAAAGCGTTGCCACCCGACCGCAGAACAATTTAAATATTTGTATTTTGGCGCCTTGTATTAACTTAGAATTTTCCATTTCAGCGCAAGCGCTGATTGTTATTTGTTTTTGTTTTGGCTATCATTTCGCTGTCAGCATAAAGTCAGCTGCGCGTGCATTTGGCGCCTCAGTTGCACGCTGCCATTCGAGAGCAGCACAACCTACTTGACGTGAGCGTGTATTTTCTTCGATTTTCCGTTCGGGGCAGGTCAATTTGTTTTGGCGCGAATTTCTATCAAGTGCAAGCGAGTTCCGGTGTGTGCGTGTTTGTGCGTGTCTAATTGCAGGTCGGCTTTAAATTATTGACGAGACAAGTGCAGCGACACAAGTTTTTTTTTTCAAAAAATAATTGAGCAGACTTTTCTATATATTTTTTTGATTGTTGTTATTTTTGTTTGGTTGAACATGTAAAATGAGCAACAAGCCCAAATACAAATCCCACGGCGCTGCCGGCACGCAACTCCGTTGGCTCGACTGTCTCATCCAGCTGTGTTTGTTTACCCGAGGTAAGTGCTTTGGCTCCCCGCACCACCCATTCCTCAAACGGGAATACGCGGCGTATGCGTAATTTAACACATACAATTTATTGTATGTATGTATGTATGTGCCTTGCATTCCCTGCCTTATGGCCGGGTACTTAAAGAAATTAATACCCCCACCCCCTTCAACCTAGCTCTGGTTGCGTTAATGTGCAAATGGACAGAGCACAATGGCTGCCATAAGGAAATGATATTAATATCGAACAAAAACAAAAAACAAACCGAGGGGGAAAAACAAAAATGGAAAGTGCAAAGATAATCTAAGCAAAGTGCGAAAAGGCAACTTTGACAGCGGGCAAAAATAGCACACAAAAGTGTTAACACACTTGACCCAGGCAAAAGGGGTTAACTGAAGTGCTGAAGTGGGTGTGAAATTGAAGGGCTTAGCTGACCTTTTTGATTGATCAAAAAGTTTTGTGCTGCAGTCCAGGGCACACAGCAATTTGCACCCGATGGATAATGAAAAATCCATTAAAATGCAATTTAGTTTCAAATGCCTTGATCAGTCTGAGAAAATAAATGATAATAAATAAAAATATTTTAAATATTCAATTGGAAATGCTTTGCTATTCTAGAAAATTATAAATTATTTGACTTTTTTAAGTTAAACACTGCTTCTGTCAACTTCCATCGTTTAAATTACCACTGTCTACACAAGCTGCGTCTTTTACTTTGAAATTGTCAGTCACTAAAATCTAACAACCTCGTTCATTTTTACATAAATAGAATAAAGTGAAGGTTGAGTGTATTAAATCCAAGAAAATGCTTAATAAATACAATTGGGGGACTGTGTACCAAAAATTTGAAATGTTAAGAAGTTCGTTGTGTTCAAGCCCAAAAGATGTCGATAGAATCCATGGAATGATATTAAACGGTCGGAGAATAAAAGTACAGAAAGCGACTAAGACTAAAGGTATTTTAGCTAGGCGGATATATCACATTTTACATTAGAAATCGATGTATTCGGAATTGCTAACATTCAACCATTAGTACATCCGTCTGACCACTTTAATTAACCCTTGGATGCATCACAACACACTAGAAACCAAGGAATAGACAAAGTACAAGTGAACCTGCTTTAACAGAAGCCCAGAGTGTGTCTTTCTTAGGGTTGTCGATATTTTAAAAAATATTGAAATCATTAATATCAAATATCAAAATTTGTTAAATCGATATTTGATATATCGAGTCCATAAATCGTTCTATCCTTGTGTGGCTCAGTAGGTAGCGTGTGTGCCTACTGCGCGGGAGGTTGTGGGTTCGATCATCTAATTTAAAAAAAGTTTTTATTAAAAAAACTTTTACGCACAAGGTCACCTTAACAGCTCGTTGTGGATTATGTAGCCATTAAAAGTCACACGAGCCAAGAGATTGAGAGAAGCTCGGCTTGGCCCTATTATTATGGGGCTGTAACAGCCAATTTTAACTTTTAATAGTTCCATCAATATATTGACTTATCGTTTTTTTTCTTAAAGCTATAAAAAAACACTACAAAGATAATAATCAGGGACCATAAATAACGATTATTTTTTATTTTTTTAAGCTTAATATTAAAATCAATAAACATCTCTTATTTGTGATTTTTTTTTAATGGTCAAAAAATAAAAGTTATTTCATATGTTATAAATATTTAAAAATCTTTAAATAATTCTTATTTCTGATTTTTATATTTTTGATCCACAAATAACTCTAATTTACAGCGAAAAAGACCCATTGAAGTCATTATTTTTTAATGATGTATTTTGGAATGCTGAACTCAAAAAAAAATTTCACAAAATTTTGTATGGATACGTTTTTGAGTTAGAATTTTTTTTTAGTTTTTCGGTAGGTACCCATACCTTTTAAGCCATATCTCGAGTTACAATCATTAGATAAAGTCAAGCAAGAGATTAATCAAAAGGTTATGCAATTCCCAATAATCTAGTCCAAGAACATTTTTCAATCGGTTTAGTAGTTTTAAAGTAAGAAGCAAAAATATTTCGAAAAAAATGATTTTTTTCTCAAAAACGTGAAAAATTTGATTTTCTAAAATCTGTAAATGGTTGAAAATAAAAATCAAAAAATGTTTTTTCTTTTATACGAAGGAAATAAGGCGTTGATGACGAAAATCTGTGGATAAATAGCGAAGTTGTAAGCAATTGTGTGAAACAACTAGGGGTCAAATTTGACTATTTTTCGTGTTTATTAAAAAAAATTTTTTGTTACTTTGCTTTTTGCTTAATGTACGAGTTCGAATAGAAGCCAAATCACAGAAAAAAATTAAGAGCAAGGCCAAAAAAACGAAGAAAAAATAAAAATATTTTCTAATAAATACATCAAACAATGAAATTTGACTGTTAGTACTTGTACTCAATTGCTCACAGCTTCTTTATTTATCCATAGATATTCTTTACCAATGCCTTATTTTCTTCGTAGAAGTGATATTCGTAAGAACAAAAGAAAAAAACAATTTATTTTTATCAGTTTCAACCTTTTACAGATTTTAGGAAACATTTTTTCCTCCTTTTTGAGAAAAAATTCGATTTTTTAGAAATTTTTTAGCTTGTATCATTCAAAAAATGTGCTTCAGCTAGATTATAAAAAATTGCATACCCTTTCGATTAATATCTTGCTTGACGACATCTAAAGTTTCAATCTTGAGATATGTCATAAAATGTAAGGGAACCTAACGAAAAAACTAAAAAAAATTCAAACTCAAAAACGTATCCATACAAAAATTATTGAATTTCATTTTTGAGTTCAGCATTCCAAAGTACATAAGAAAAAAAAAACAGCTTCAAAGGGTATTTACTTTTTTTGTTTTTGTAAACTAGTGTTATTTGTGGGTATTTGCTTAGGCGGAAGGCAGGTTGGTTAAAAATGTAATACTAAATTTTTTAAAATATTATAAGAGCAAAATTTGTTTTTTAAATGTTTGCTTGGGTGTGTTAGGTTGTTCGAACCTTTTAGACATATATTCCGATCAGATGAACGATAGTAGAGTTGCCACCCCCACAATTTGAAAAAAATGGAATATCTTTCAGAATTTTAAAGACAGATTGTTTGAACCTTTTAGGCATATACTCTACTCATCATTACTTATCGATCCACCATACACCGTTTCCAGATCAGATGAACGATATTCGAATTATAAGCAAATTAAATAATTACGCTGGGCAGCACTGCCCGTAATCGTGATGGGCAGCACTTGCACAGTTTTTTTGACCCCACACTTTAAAGTTATTAGTTATATACAAACAGGTACAGCGTATATTACATCTCCGACCCCATAAACTATATATATTCTTGATCAGAACCTAGTGACCAATAAAAACCAGATAATTAACTAGAAAATTCTGGATTAAATAAAAAACGAGAAGGCAAAGCTAACTTCGACCGTGCCGAAGTTTTAATACACTTGAAAAACTTTACTCCAATTGATTTAACCGGTAAAATATATATAGGAAATAGATATCAGATATTTAAAATTTTTTAAATCATTGATAATAAAAAATTTGATACCATAAAAAAATCTTTTCTTAGTAAAACACATTTTCCGACCGATCGGTCCTATGGCAGCTATATGCTATTGTCATCCGATTTTGATCAATTTTTTCGAAATTATGTGAAAGCATATAAATCTAATATTTACCAAGATTGGGGACGCTACGATAAAAAACAAAACAGTTTTTCTCACTAGAAGTAGTTTTTTGACCGACCGTTTATATGGCAGCTATATGCTATAGTCATCCGATTTTGATAAATTTTTTCAGAATTGTGTGGAAACATATAAAACAAATATATACTACGATTCGAGACGCTACGATGGAAATCAAAAAAGTTTTTCTCACAAAGACTTATTTTTCGACCGCTCGTTCCTATGGCAGCTATATGCTATAGTGATCCGATTTTGATACATTTTTCCAGAATTATGTGGAAGCATATAAAACTAACATATACCAAGTTTAGTGACGCTACGATGGATAACAAAAAAGTTTTTCTAACTAGAACTAGTTCTTAGACCGATCGATCCTATGGCAGCTATATGATATAGTCATCCGTTCCGGCCGGTTCCGACATATTAGTTGCGTGCAGTAAAAAGAAGACTCTGTGCAAAAGTTCAGCTTGATAGCTTTAAAACAGTGGGACTAGTTCGCGTAGAAACAGACAGACAGACGGACAGACAGACGGACAGACAGAAGGACAGACGGACGGACGGACAGACGGAAATGAACTCGGCTCGTCGTCCTGATCAAGAATATATATAGTTTATGTGGTCGGAAATGAATATTTCTATGCGTTACAAACTTCTGGGCAAAATTAATATACACTTTTCAAGTGTATAAAAAAACATCAGTAAGTATTGAGTGATATGGTTAACACAGAAATTTCAATATTTTCCCTTATAGCATTAGGAATTGCTCCAATTCATGATTGATTTTAGTACTGAGTCAGTGGTGCTATTTTACTGACTAAACTAAAAGCAAATTCGATCCCGTCCCGTCCCGTCCCTATCCCGACCCTAGTCTGTTCCGACTAATCCCGATCCCGAAGCCAAATTTTAAATTCAATCCCGAAGATATTTTCAGGACCCTCGCCCATCTATAGTCGATACACTTATTCGATATATTTTCCGAAAATTAATTTTCCGAAAAGTCTGAAAGTAAACTCCTTGACCTCTAGAGGGCGCTGCTGTATATCGCAAACAAATTATGGTGCCTTATAGTCCATTCACATTTGGGCAGACATGTCGAGTTTCAGCGCGATGCAGCTCTTAGTTGTCCAAACAAAACAAAAAGCATTTGATTTCAAAAACTGCTGTGTTTTTTAACCGAACTTATCATTTTTATGGGTTATGTTAGGTTCAGTAGGTCGGTTTTTAGTGCTGAGCTGACAAAGTAAACAAAGTTACAAGTACATACTTATATATAACACATGATATTTTGCCGAAAAGTAGACCATATCAATTTATGGAGTTTCCCGTTCTGTTGATTTTTCTCCCACAGCATTTACCGTTTTTATTCTCAAATGAATTCCATTCAATTCGTCTGATACCTACTTTGTGATTATCTCTCTTTCTGAGCCTTTTCTATTGTGGCGACCAATACAATGGCCATACATCAAACAAAAGCCCTGCGCAGAATTACTAAAATGCTCCAAAAATAGCCACAATTTTCAGATAAATAAAGTAGAAATAAAGATGTGAAGAAAATGCCTCAATTTATGTGGTGTGCAACAATAAAGACATCTAAATCAAAGCTAGACAACGGGCAGACTTCCACAATGCACTGAGAGAAAATGGCGGAAAGCGCTACGACTTACTTCAAAAGGCGAATTTCTAAATTAAATTTCTAAATCTAAATTAAGCAATTAAAATAGATTTCCGAGTAAACCAAGGCCCACCAATACTTAGGAAGAAAATCATTTGGCAAACAACCACAATTATTATTACTCAAAGCGGGAAAAAATGTTGTCCCCTTCTGAATGACGTTTTGAAATTTGAATTAAAAGTACATTCCAATTTTACTATCGTTCTAGCGAAAAAATGTAAATGCGTAGTGAAAGAGAATAAAAAATAGCACATAATAAAAGCAAGACAACAACAACAATGTATGACTTATTTATTCAAGAACGCACTTATCAGAAACTACAATACCAATTATTAAACACAGTAGCAACATTTTAGCGGATGAACTAGCGCGTAGGGGCGCAGCTACAACAATGATAGGACCAGAACCTTATTGCGGCATAGGCAAGCACACTATTAGAGAATTTCTTAGAAACGAGGAGAGAACGCTTAGAACAACCACCTGGGAAAACACCCGGGGGTTGAGACAAGCAAAAGCATTAATCGTGAACCACGATAACAGAAGGTTCTAAAAACTAATCCAACTAAGAAAGGATAACAAACACCCAACTTTGCAGATTCTGTGAAGAGAAAGACGAATCCGCCGAACATATAATAGCACAATGTGTTGCTCTGGCAGGGCGTAGACTTAACAGTCTTGGGAAACACAGCCTACATCCCAACTGTATTAGAAACCTAGACCCCACTAAAATCCTGGCATTCGTACAGGAAATAGGGCTGCTAGGGGAGTTGTAAACTCAGCAGGGTGCACAATAGATCAATA
This sequence comes from Lordiphosa mommai, assembly GCA_018904225.1. Lineage (NCBI taxonomy): Eukaryota > Metazoa > Arthropoda > Insecta > Diptera > Drosophilidae > Lordiphosa > Lordiphosa mommai. The sequence continues at coordinate 1,353,560 of JAEIFT010000025.1, read as the reverse complement.
CTGGTCGCAGTGCATTATATCCCAACGACAAACTAAACTAACTAAAAACAACATTTTTATTACGCCAATTAGTAGGGTGTATATCCTTCATATTTTTCAATGAGTTCAAATATGCGATTTGGCATGCTATTAATAAGGTTAACAATTAGTGTTGTTGAAAGTAACCTAGTGAGTATTTTTGATTCTCTTTCACTTGATTAGTTGAGTGATTTGTCAGGCTGACCAACAGATGGCGCCACTTTCTGTACCCATTTGGTTGGCCAAACTCTTAAGGCTTAAGGTTCTTAAGCAACATGCAAATTGATGTCATTTATACTGATTTCAGCAAGGCGTTTGATTCCCCAAACCACTCTTAGCTGCTGCATAAATTAGGATTAATCGGTTGTCCCAATTAATCTTTTCAATTGAATTTCTCTTTTTCGGAATTTATATTCTAAATGTATCCAGGTAACCTCTGGGATACCACAAGGTAGCATCCCTGGATCCATTTCAGTTTACTTTATTTATTAATGTTCTTTTTTTAGTCCTCATCCCTTCACGCATACTCATGTACGCCGACGATGTGAAGCTTTGTCTAATATATAAAGACTTGATCTCTCGCTATTTTTTGCAAGAAGATTTGGTTGCGTTTTAGACTTGGTGTCAAGTTAATCTTCTATTTTTATCCCTCTATCCTTGAAACGGTTTTGTACTAACTATGCTACGTATGAGCCTGTTCGTGTCCAGTGATTTGTTAGGAGTTGTCCTTTCCTGCTTTAAAGACCTCTATTTAAACATTTTTAGCCCGTATTTTAATTTGAATTTACTTATACTATTTATAACCTTTTTATTTTCCTTTTGTTCTATTCTTGGTAATTTTTCGGGGAGGTGGGCTGCTATTTAGGCTGGTGTAACAGGCTTCAGCTTGGTGTCACTTGGGCCACATGAAAATACTGTGCAAAAGCCAGAAGCCGATTGTTGTATGATATTTATCCCATTTTGATCAAATGCGACAAAATTTAAAAAAAAGAGTTTTTCTCACTAAAACTGCATAAAGTATATATATTCTTGATCAGCATCAATAGCCGAGTCAATATAGACATGTCCGTCTGTATGCACACCTAGATCTCAGAGACTTTAAGAGCTAGAGCTATCAGTGTAGTCTTGTATTGTCTGCACGCAGATCAAGTTTGTTTCAAATTTTTGCCACGCCCCCTCCCGCCCTCGCAATTTGAAAAAAACCTCATATTTCATATCTGAAAATAGATTGTTCGAACCTTCAAGACATATATTTGAATCATCATTTACCTATCGATCCGCCATACATACATCATTTCCCGATCAGATGAGCTATAATAGAGTTGCCACCCCCGCAATTTGGAAAAAACCTCATATCTTTCACAATTTGGGCATGTGGTGATCTAATAAAATATTCTTAAATAAAACTTAGCCTGAGAAACGGATATATCGAAGTCGAGCAGGGCCGACTTTAACTTACGCTCTCGTTTTAACATCAAATTGCGTATAATCTCTTATCAAGCGCACATTTTTGTTCTCAGATATTGAATGATTCTAAGAGCATATGACAATCTGGGACGACCAACTGGACTCATGCGTTTTTAAATGCTTATAAATTATTTTTCATAAAGCCTGTCATTGTGTTTTTGTGAAAAAGATGCAGATTTCTTTTACATTTCTGCCAAATTTATACAAAATAGCCTGGTTTTCTTCTTTAAACCTTTGGCTTAACATTGCTATTAGGCAAAAAAGAGGTTATGATCTAATAAATTGAATTTCGCAAAACAAAAATGTAGATAAAATGCATCGGATGCAATATTGATGACTCTACAAGGTACAAAAAGTCTCAAATCTAAAGAAAGTTTGTAAAGTTTAATTTTCTTCCGATTTTTTATTTTTTTTTGTTGTGAGATGCCTGACGAATAGTCACGATAACTAGGACAACACGATTAATTTCTACAGACCAAAGGTAGAAATACATAGTACAAACCATACTGATGAGATTTTATTGCAAATATTTGAACAAAATTTTAGTTTTTATTACTTTTTATTCCAAATCGCAGCAGAAAAACACATATTTAACATCCGCCTGTCATTCGTTAATTAATATTGACTTGAAACGCTGTTATATTACCAATGGCTGCATTCTGTAAACATTTCTGGTATTTAACATTAAGGATTGATACATTTTTGAACTAATGGCTAACAAAGTTTTTGGACTTAAAAATTTTTCTAAATTAAAAATCTAATCTAAAAAAATAAAATCTTAAAATTTACAAAATTTTCACAGTAACTATGTTTATGAATAACACAAGTAGTTGGACCATCAGATATCGTTGTTTCTGTTGCCAATACGAAAGGCATTCTTCAAAATAATCTTGTTGGTTGTTTCAAATACAATTTTTTTTAAAATATTTTTTTAAGTGCTGCCACGCCCACTTTTTTCCAAAACTTAATATTTTAAGTTATTAATTAATGACTGAAAAATGGAAACATTGTCAAAAAACTCTCGTCATTACACCCATCTTGGCCTTCTTTGATCTCGATACCGCAGTGCATTGTTTCGATTGCTCCTTGGAGTCTGGTGTGCAATTATGGATCCAAGTTTCATCTCCAAATACTAAATGACGAAAAAATGCATTCTTATTGCGGTTTAAAAACAGAAATCGAATAAACGCACGATATTCCAACTTGCCAAATGTGGTTTACTATTAAATTCGTCCGTATCTTGTGTGCATGAATAGCAAAATCCGCAGCAGCAACGTCGTTATTACACCGACAGTACAAGCACGTTGTGCAGCTGTCAATTCGTATCGAATGCCACGCACACATACATAGCTTGAGCAACAATCAGCTCATTCTTATTTAGGCCAATGACTTATCAGCCCGACCCACATATAATTTATTGTATAACTTTTATCTCTCAGTGTGTCTGGATCGTAGCGCGGCGGTTAGGCATTTGCTATTATCTCTTGCACTGACACTGCAGGCCACCGATTGGAATTGTGTATTGTGTTGGGTTTTGGGTTTTTTTTTCTATGTCTGTCTATGGACCTGTCTTAACTGGCTTATGGGGCCAGCTGTCACAGCGTACCCCAGTCCGAATCCCCAGGAGTTGCGTGGCCACGCAATATGGTGCGTTGTTTTGCACTGACACTAATCTAAGATTGCCAGCCTCCGCGTCCGCCTCCTTCTCCTTCTCCTTGTTTGGCATTTTCAGCTGATTAGAGGGCACTCAGTGACCGTGTCACTTCATTTAACTGTCATTTGCAGGCAATCCAACTGATACCTGGTAACTTCAGCCACCCAATTCCTGTTTAGTTGCAGTTAAGGCGATTACGCATTTTGAATTGCCTCTGCTTGGCCGTAATGCGAGGGTTGGGCGATGGTAGGGGGTGTGTGGCGTAGCTTGCGTCAGATTCCGCTTAACCTTGCACAATCTTCTACCATGGTGAAGGATTTTCCTCAGCTTCCTGCTCTCATACTAATTACATAAGTCCCGGGAAGACCTTCAAGAGATTTCTGCAGAAAACTTTTCTTTTCCACAAAAAAAAAAAGGAAAAACTTCTCCATTTTTGTGCTTCGGGCAAATTCTCTCTTTCTCTCTGTTGGCTTTGGCGTAGGCTAATGAAAAGTGTCAACCAAATAACAAAAAGTGAAATGTTTATGAATGTGAATATCAATATGAATGAAAAAATAACTTTTGGCATCTTAAGCAACTTTGTGGCTTCTTTTTTTTTGCTTGTGGCCCAAAGCAAAGCGGGAGGATTGGGGGGCGGAGGGACTGGGAAATTATTGAATCTTAATGCGAAGCAAGAACCAGACTTTCTCGTGGCTTTCTTGAAATTTCCACATTTTGTGGTATATTCCCTGAGTTTCCAAAAGTTTTCTCAAGCACTGACTTTGTTCAGTTTTGCACAGTTGCTTTATTTTTTCAGAGCAACTTTTTTTTTCAGCCTAAACTTAAACAAAAAAAATATTTTAAATTTAATGTGATCGTAAAATGGAAAATGGAAGGTTTCAGCATTAATAAAGTCTTTTTTCTTCTATATATATATATGTGAAAAACAAACATTTGTATTTTTTAAGGCGCCACAGGGACCTCAATTTTTGAAAAAATTAATCATACGACACGTAAGCCATATCACAATTTTTACAAAGAAATTTTTAGTACATTTCAATTGAGTGTGCTGTTCCAACTGTTTTCCACTTTTAGTCCTTTTCTTTTAAAATGTAGTCCCCATAATAGATATATTTAAAACGTCCTAAAAGTAGGCAACATATATTTTCCTAATATCCACTTAGATATCAAAGAAATGATAATGAGAAAATAGTCTAAAGTGAGGTACTCAGACACCGAAAAGCGGCCTTGGAGAATGGTTTTCTTTGTATCCATTTTAAATTCTGCCAGAATTTATCAGCTGTTTTTGAAAAACGAGTTGGCAGACCCATGCTCATTCTCAGAGCTTACTTTCGGCATCTTAGTAGGGACACTGAGAATAAGCTGGGAATATTTACAGAGCGCACTCTCAGCAGAGCTGTGCCGAATTTCGTGAACTAGTCGAGTCGAGTTTCTCCACCTTAAACAAATTTTAAATTTTCCCTATTTTCTTAACGATCCACCATACATCGTTTCCCAATTAAATCAATTTACGAATGCTTTTTGGCGATATATTTGCAATGTATAAAATCTCTGCTCTCTCTTATGCTTCGTAATTGCAAGTGGCAAAGGCAGAGAGTACACACCTACATATGTGTGTTTGGTGTGGCCCTGCAAACTTGCGTGACGTACATGTGTGTGTGTGTGAAAAGGATTGAAGCCCGCCTGCCGTGCTTAAGCATATAAAATAAATAAAATTTTGGAAAATAATAATCATACTTCAAACGGCAACGCACGCAATTGGCAAACAAAAAAAAAAAAGGGAAAGGATCAGCTGAAAAGTTTTTCATTTATCCGTGCATATGAGTGTGGGCTTGACTACACGCAAAAAATGTTATTGTTGCCCTTGACATTAACAAATCCAAACGCAAAAACAGATGAGGACTACATGCTGAGCCAGTCATAACAGAATAAAAGTAAGGGAAGGCGTGAGTTCTGTAAGCCCTTGATGGGCATCCCTTTAATAGTGTGCGTAAAACTGCAAATGAAAATGATGAGTAGCGTAAGCGAACTTGCAACAGATTATTATACGAACGGAAACCGGTTTATTTTGCTTTTTCGCCACCGCAGCAAAAAATTCTTTTTTATTTTTTAATACACACCAGAATTGCGGTGTTATCAAGACCTGGTATGACCTTTTGACCTTCCTATTCCTAAGAAAACGATGAAAAAGTAAGATACTTTTGTTAAGTAGCTCTAAAAACATCAGAAACACCGCTTTTCAATATCTGAAACACCTCCATTGAAGCTATGTTAAAAAATCGTATTTTAGATAAAGTAAGGAGACCTAAATAAGTTTATTAAAAAAAACCTTTTTAATCTTAAATACACACCAGAATTGCGGTGTTATCAAGACGGTGTATGACCTTTTGACCTTCCTATCTCTCAGAAAATGTTTGAAAAGTAAGAAACTATTGTTAAATATATCTAAAAACATCACTTACACCGCTTTTCAATATCTAAAACACCTCCATTGAAGCTATGTGAAATAATTGTGTTATATGTAGATAAAGTAAGTTGACCTGAATAAGTTCGTTTCAAAAAAAAAACTTTTTATTTTGAAATACACACCAAAAATGCGGTGTTATCAAGACCTGGTATGTCGATGAAAAAACTCTAAAAACATCACTAACGCCGCTTTTCAATATCTTAAACACCTCCATTTTAGCTATGTGAAAAAATTGTGATTTAGTTAAAGTAAGTCGATTGAAATAAGTTAATTTTAAAGATAAAATCCTTTTTTATTTTTAAATACACACTAGAATTGCGGTGTTATTAAGACGGGGTATGACTTTTTTAATTTCCTATCCCCCAGAAAAAAGATAAAAAAGTAAGATACTATCGTTAAGTAACTCCATAAACATCACTAACACCGCTTTTCAATATCTGAAACACCTTCATTAAAGCTATGTGAAAAAATTGTGTTATAGATAAAGTAAGTCGATCTAAATAAGTTCATTTGAAAGAAAAAACTCGTTTTTATGTTCAAATTCACACCAGAAATGCGGTGTTTTCAAGTCGTGGCATGTACCTTTTGAACTTTCTATTCCTTAGAAAACGATAAAAAAGTAAGAAACTTTCGTTAAGTACCTTTAAAAACATAACTAACACCGCTTTTCAATAGTTTAACCACCTCTATTGAAGCTAAGTGTAAAAAATTAAGTTTTAGATAAACTTAGTCGACCTAAATAGGTTCATTTAAAAAAAAAAATTATTTTAATTTTAAAAGTACACGCCAGAATTGCGGTATTATCACGACGGTGTATAACCTTTAGACCTTCCTATCCCTTAGAATTAGTTAAAAAAGTAAGACACTATCGTTAAGTAACTTTACGAACACCACACACCGCTTTTCAGAATCTTCACCACCTCCATTGCAGCTTTGTTAATAAAAATTGTGTTTTAGATAAAGATATTCAACCTAAATAAAAGCACTCACTATCTGTCACATAAACTTACAAATAACAGAGTTAAGTGTATGTTTATCTGACACATAGCAGCTGTATAGAAAATGAGAAATTGACCCTTAGTCCATTTCAAAGCAGAAATCCTTTTATTTTAATATTCTCAGTAGAATTGCGATAAAATAAAAGTGGTGTTAAGCCCTTAAACCTTCCTTAGCCTCACTATCAAGCCGTCTGCATTGCCTGCCACCGCTTCTAACATCGTAAACATGGTTAACCAGCTACCTTTTAAAATAAAACAGGTTACATCGGGTTTTAGTAACTTTAACACTGCTTTCAATAACTATTTAGTACCTTCCGCACCGCCTACCATCTCTTTTTAATGAACACCTTGGAGTTTTCAAGTGCTTATTTAGCCAACTGCAAACTGTCGATATAGACATGTCCGTCTGTCCGTCTGTCTGTCCGTCTGTATGAACACCTAGATCTCAGGAACTATAAGAGGTAGAGCTACAATTTTTTCAGTGTAGACTTGTATCTTTTGCACGCAGATCAAGTTTGTTTCAAAATTTTGCCACGCCCCCTCCCGCCGCCGCAATATGAAAATACCTCATATCTCCCACAATTTGGGCAACCTTACCCTGAGTAACGGGTATAACGAAGTCGAGCAGGGCCGACTTCAACTTACGCTCTTTTTTAAATATCAAAATCGACTACTTTCCCTTTTTCTTTTGTCTTACACACCGCCTAACATCTTATTTTAGTATCTTCAACATCGGATATTAATTCTTTCAATACTGTAAACACCGCTTTTTGTAATAAAAATAGCCCACTATTTGCACTATTTGTACGTTATGTAGAGTACCCCTCTCTTGAGCGAGCTTACATACGACAAAGTGAGACCGAAGTAGATAAACTTCCGAAAGCTACATCAAAAAATAAAAAACGAGAGCGTAAGTTGAAGTCGGCCCTGCTCGACTTGGATATACCCGTTACTCAGGGTAAGGTTTATTTAAGAATATTTTATTAGATCATATTATGCCCAAATTGTGGAGATATGAGTTTTTTTCTCCAAATTGCGGGGGTGGCAACTCTACTATAGCTCATCTGATCAAGAAATTATGTATGGCGGATCGATAAGTAATGATGATTAAAATATATGTCTAGAAGGTTCGAACAATCTATTTTCAAAATTGTGGGAGATATGAGGTTTTTTTCATATTGCGGGGGCGGGAGGGAGCGTGGCAAAAATTTGAAACAAACTTGATCTGCGTGCAGACAAAACAAGTCTACACTGAAAAAATTGTAGCTCTAGCTCTTATAGTCTCTGAGATCTAGGTGTTCATACAGACAGACGGACGGACGGACGGACGGACGGACAGACAGATCTATATCTATATATACTCGGCTATTGATGCTGATCAAGAATATATATACTTTATGTCGTCGGAAATGTTTCCTTCTGCCTGTTACATACATTTGCACGAACTTAGTATACCCTTTTTACTCTACGAGTAACGGGTATAACAAGTAAGGGCGCTGCAGTCGAGTGCCCCGGCGGGGAAATATCCTGTACACTTGATTTTGTCTGAATTTATACTGCCTGTTGGATGGCTGAAAAGCATTTGTCTTCTAAAACTCCCGTGTTTTTCAACCGATCTGATTGTGCGTTTCAGAATAGTTAGATATTATGCCTAGGTTAATATGTTTTAAGTCACAAGGCCCTGACTTTAAAATTGTGGGTGTGACCGTTTTTTGCGGAGGTTTTTTGTGGAGGAAGGGGGGGAAAATTTTCCAAATCTGATACAAACTTGATCTGCGTATGGTATACACCTACTTACATTTCAAAGCACAGATATTTAACTGTTATAGTCTCTAAGATCGACGAGTTCATAGAGATGGACAGACAGACAGACGGAGATGGCTATATCGACTCGGCGTTATAGGATCGCAAATGTTTCCTTCTTTCTGTTACATACTTTTGCACAACTTCATGATACCCTTTTTACCCATTTCTATGGGTACCTTAGTATTTTATACAAATGGTCTCTGCCGGCTTCGCAGCTTTCGCTTTTCGGCTAGTGAGTCACTTGCTTAAGCTGTTATTTCACTTGCCTGAGTTCTCATTAGAGTTTCTACTGTGTCTCGCTCAGATAGGCAATCCGAGTAGCTCATATGTGCAGCTTACTCACAGCACTGAGATATTTTTTTAGCCAACTTATATGTGAACTCCGACAAGTGAAATAACAACTTTGTCTAGAATTTCCAAATTACTTTTTCTTAGTTTTCGTTTTTTCACTTTTATTGTTTTCGTTTAAGAATTCTTGACTCAGTTTTGGGTTATCAAGTTCGTTCATGTGTATGGAGATGTGTTTAAAACAAAATAAAGTCGACACATTTCATATGCTTGCGTGTCCTTGGTTAATGACGGGAGTGAGAGGAAACAAATTTGTAAAAATTGCAACAGCGTCAGCAGCCAGATGCTGCCTGGAGGGCATATATAAGGGCTACTTTCACCCACCCCAGCCCTAGTAAGTACCACAATTGAATCTCTCACTGGGTAAAAATGTGCCAAACTGTTGACGACGACGATGCTGATGCTGATGAAGATGTGGCTGTTGGCAAGGCCAGTCCGTTTGCAATTTTTGTTTATTTTTACCCAAAAAAAATTTGCGCCGCCTTGTCCGGTGTTTATAAACATGCCGCTGCTCCACCAGCTCACCCGGCATCTTCTCGTTTATCGTTATTCATTTTTCTTGGCAAACTTAATGCTTTTTGCCGCCTTTTGAGTTTGATTGATTTTTTCGTGGTTTTTATGTAGATTTTTAAATTCATTCAAGCGTGTTTTTTGTTTTTCCGAAGCTATTTGAAAAAAAAAAACATAAAAATAATTATTGTTGCAGCGGAATGTTTTTCAACATTGTGTTAAATGAGGTACAGGTATATACCCTGTACTTGACAATGCTTATGCTGTATAGAGCAGGGTGGCCTACACAATGGCAGACACCAAATCATATGAAAAACGAGAAGGCAAAGCTAACTTCGACTGTGCCGAAGTTTTAATACACTTGAAAAACTTTACTCCAACTGATTTAACCGGTAAAATATATATAGGATATATATAAATCAGATACTTAAAATTTTTAAATCATTGATTATAAAAATTTGATACCATAAAAAAAAACTTTTCTTAGTAAAACACATTTTCCGACCGATCGGACCTTTGGCAGCTATATGCTACAGTCATCCAAATTTGGTAAATTTTTCATGAATTATGTGGAAGTATATAAAACTAATATATACCACGATTGGTGATGCTACGATGGAAAACAAAAACAGTTTTTCTCACTAGAACTAGTTTTTTGACCGATCGTTTATATGGCAGCTATATGCTATAGTCGTCCGATTTTGATAAATTTTTCCAGAATTGTGTGGAAGTATATTAAACATATATATACCACGATTGGTGTCGCTGCGATAGAAAACAATAAAGTTTTTCTCACCAGAACTAGTTTTTGGACCGATCGTTCCTTTGGCAGCTATATGATATAGTCATCCTATCCGGCCGATTCCGACAAATGTGCAGCCTATTTGTATTTAAAGACTTTTTGCAAAGTTTGGTCAAGATAGCTTTAAAACTGAGGGAGGAGATAGCATATAAACAGACGGACAGACTGACGGACGGACGGACGGACGGACGGACGGACGGACAGACGGAAATGAACTCAGCTCGTCATGCTGATCAAGAATATATATACTTTATGTGGTCGGAAATGCTTCTTTCTATGCGTTACAAACATCGTGACAATTTTAATATACCCTCTGCAAGGGTATAAAAAACTTCGGATACTACTATTAGATATACCCTGTAGTACATTATTGCCTTGGTGAGCTGATTTTATTTTTTATTTTTTTTAAATGTACGTTCATAAGTTCAAGAAAAAATCAATATATACCATAGCATTTCGAAAACGGTGCGTATCAATTGGATTACCAGCTAAAGTCTAGCAAAATGAAGTGTTGTTCTATTGTCTAATGGAAAAGAACGCTTAATAATCTCTCTATAAACTTAAAATAGAGATACTGCAAAGGCTGAATTTAAATTATCTTGGATCTTAATAACTTAGAAAAATTGATAAATTTTAAGGTACAATATTGTAGTTTTAATATCATTAAACGCATGGATAAACTGAACCGATCCGTTTTTGTAGGCGGTTTTCCATTCGGTTCAGCATTTTTGAAAGAACACCGATTCGGTTCTTGGTTCGGTTTACAAGCTCAAAAAATCGGTTCGGTTCGGTACGGTTTGGTTCGGTTTAGAACCGGTTTGCATCCCTAACAACCGAAAATACTCCGAGTGTAAAACCTTTGCTAAATTTTGGTTAAAACACATTTATAATAATAAAGAAAAATGTTGTGGCAATGACAGACCACGAGAAGACCAAAAACCGTAGGTCATGGAAAATATTAAGAAGAATTTCTTCTCCTACAACCATTTGGCAAAAAAGATTCAACGCATTCGAATTGAAAAGAAAAGAAAAAGAAGATGCCATAAACAGCAATGGATTCTTGAGTTATATGAAGATCCATCGAAAATGAAAAAATAATACAAAAATAAAATTAAGAAAATAAAATGAACTTGCCCGAACGACTGTCGAATGTATTTTGACCTGTTAGTCCTTGGTCAGTTATAAGGTAAACTTATTCTATGGCACGAAACGGGGCCGCACGCATAATTCAAGGCCTACTGCTGATAATTAATTGAAATAAGAAAAAAAAAGTTATGGAAAAATTTCCCATTTATTTATTTTATAAATATATTTTGCATACTATTTTGCATAACTAGTATTCAGCTACCCAAGGGCTACCTTACATCTTGTCGAAATGGTAAATAATATACTTTTAAAACGAAAGTGTGCGCGGTGAACCTTTATCTTAAAAAAAAGAAGCTGAACTGGAAAAACGCATTTCATTAGCAGCTGTATGATAAAGTAAGACATAAAACTTTCTCGACCGCTAAAGGACAAAGAATTGTTGCATCTAAATAACGCGAAAATGAAAATATCAACATGCAAAAATCAATGACGTGACGTGACAAACTTTGATATGAAAATAATATATATATTTTGTTTTAGGTAATTTTCTTGAGCTTAAAATTTGTTTAGTTCTACGCGTTATGCAACTTATGGTTCACACTCAAATTGTCAGTGCGGAAAAGCCAATTTTCTTAATTTTCTTTAAAATTTTACTCAAAATTTTCTCAAAAATTTTGGAGGAGGTTCGGTTCGGAGGTTCGAATCTATGGGTTTGGTTCGAGGACCGGTTCCTGGATCGTCTGAACCCCAGGTTTTGGTTCGGAACTCGTTTCACTTGACCAAAAAAGTATTGATTGTTTTTTTTTTAAATTTATTTATACGTTTCAATTGGTTAATAGAATATTAAATTGATATAAACATATTATTTAGCCGACATAAGTCATTTAGTTAGATTAAACTGATGTGGTTCCAACCGTCAAATTAAAATTTTAAGTATGAGAAGAACTTGATTGTACTTAAAACGAGTACGAAAAATTTAAACTATTCTAAAATTCTTGTATCAATCTGAAAAGTCTCATTTCAAGTACGGATCCTATCTGAAAATCAAATAGTCTTGCATATAGATTAAAACAAGTTCGGAATTGCAATTTTAGCGAATAAATGAAAAAAAAAAGTAAAAAGTAACGAAAAGAAACTGAAAGTTGAAAATTTTTTCTCGGCCACTCTCTTTACATTTATTAACAAACAAAAATGAATCCCGTGAATTGCTAAAAAAAAATCTTAAATCGAGTTAAAAACGAACATACCCGAGCCAAAGAAGGGATTGAGACAAGAATTTCAGTATTTGAAAATTTTTAGACAAATTAAACATCTCGTACTTGACATCGATTGGGATTGGTTTTAGTCGAAATATGTCTGGTTTTTTCTTCTGTGTAGGCACTATATCTTCCTGGAGAAGTTCATCTATTCGCGAACTAAGTTAGTATATAAGTTAATATATCTTAGGTCTTCGTTTTGATTTCTTTTCCAACATTTTTGTATTTTTTTCAATGTAGGAATATAAAATAATTTTGACATTATTTACTTCTTAACAATCAGACATAGTAACTCTTTAAGATTAAATTTTGAATATTCTCATTTGTAGAATTAAATAATACTGTGAACCGAACCTAATTTTTTGAAAAAGTGGTCCGGTTCGGGTTTCAGTTCGAAGGCTCAAAAATGTAAGAGGTTCGGTTCATGGTCCGGTTCGGGGAACCCAAAAAACCCGAACCGAACCGGTTTTGAGGGGTTCGGTTTCGGACCGGCTTGCAGCCTTGATTATATGCAATTAGAACGATGAGCTCAGTCGATTAAGCTTTTGTCATTTTCTTTGCAAATATATATAGTCTCTCAATTTTAAGATTATCTAGCTGAAATTTTGTACAAATTCTTCTTTATACTGCAAGCTACTTATATGGCGATACCGTCATAGAAAAGATTCAGTATAATTGATTCAAATAATTGTCCAGCATGTTCTACTTAATTGATATAAATATTTGAAACTTCTTCTCTTCTTTTTATGTTTTTTTTTTTTGTAAATTGATACGCTCTCTTTGGTCCACTTTCATGCGTTTAATTATTTAAAGTGCACATTTACCGGTCCAGCAATTTCTTGCTGCCCTTTTTCCACCTCCCCCCCAACTCAAGTGCTGTGTGAAAATCTGTTCACGCGTTTTAATTTCATTAATGTTGAAAAACATTCTCAGCTACCTTGTGGCGCTGTCTCCAAAAATCCTAATCACGATGTCAGAATGTCGACTCCAAGTCGTTTGCACTCATGCAAATTGAATTAAAAAATGGAAAGTGACATAGACATGTGCGGCAGAAATTAATTCAATCATCAGCGGAGTTAAGGGTTAAAAAGAAAATCCTCTCCTTTCCCACCCCCCGTCAGGCCATATACCCCGCCCCTACCAAAACAAGACATTAGACCAACGGCGACACACTTTAATGACCCAACCCAAAGTACGACAGGCAAGTATATGATGGTCTCGGGTCAGCCACAGGTAGCCCACACAGGTAGTCTTAATGATGGCTTCTGTGCGACTTAAACATCAACAACAAAACAGCAAAAAAAAAGGCTTTAACTAAATTCAATTTGGTTGAAAACATTTTCAAATTGAAATTGAAATTGACCCGGGACAGAGAGTATCTGGGGAATTTCGTTTTAGGCTTGGGGGGATTAAGTTTTGTAAGCGGCTCAATGCATAATTACCAAAATGGTAAAAGGACCCCGGCCACTCCGGCCTGAGTGTCCTGTATCCTGTCCCAGTTTGCTTTGTTTAGAGTTCCCATTTTTTGTTTTTTTTTTTTTGACAACTGAACATTTTTGTGTGTGGGCAGGCTGGGATGGTTGGATGCTGCATTGTAATGGATGCAAATATGTTGCAAGGTTCTTTTTGTGCTGAGTGTGAGTGTGTGTGTGTTGTCAACAAGGTTGACAGGCGGCGAGTAGAGGGAGAGATGTGATTGCCAACTGAGGCACTGTTATGTGGAAGCAGAAAAGATATGCCAAAAATGTTTAACAAATACACGACTAAAAATCTAAAAACTGCTGAAAACACTTTTAGTTAGGGGACTTGATTCGGCAGTATTTTAAGGGTATTTACTAATTTTAAGTTTTAATGTGTGTGTATGTGGAACTTCATTATCTATGCAAGCTGATGTCTTAAGCAAGGAACCGGTTCGGTTCGGGTTTTTCGATGTACACGAACCTATTAAATTTTTGACCCGTCGAACCTGAACCCGGATAAGGAAACTCCGCCTTTGTGATGTCATTTTCGGTGACCCCTCTGAAAAATGGTACGTCTGCGTTGACAATAGAACTCATGACAGGATCATCTGAAGTGAAATTAAAATTGGGATTTTGTAAAGACCATAAACTAAAATTGGGACGTATGACAAAAAGAAGTGAAAATTGGATTTTTGGTACAAAAAAAAAAAAAAAAAAATTACTTCACTACATTATAAGTTACTAAAAAGTAACAGTAAAATGTAAAAAATTTTGTATTAGGGTTACACTATTTAAAAATCAAACTAATAAAAAAGACTAGTGCATTGCTACTGTCAAAAAAAAAAAAAAAAACTACAAAAAAATTCATATTTTGGTCACAATTTGCTCAATTTTTTTTTAATAGTTGTGATTAAACAAGAAAACACAGTCACGGACGTCACATTGGCGGAGTTTTCTTTTAAAATTTCAGAAATTCTTTTTCAAATATATATCTTTAAGACAGTAAAAAGTTTGAATAAAATATTTTATTTTTTATATGAAAATATACCTATTTTTCCTTCTAGTAAACCCATGTAACCCTTTAAGTTATGAAACAGTCATAAAAAAATTCTGTAGATCCTAGTAATAAATACCAGCATAAACCCTTACTTCTTTGTCCATCGAGTCAATGAGGTCCCATTCTACTTGAGTCGTAGAAATAAGTCTATCGCTTAATTTCATAGAAGGCGTGAAAGCAATACTTCGTGTCGAGTGTCTCTATTAGAGTTGGGCGCGAGTCGAATATTTTTAACACGACACGACGGTCAAAAATGTTACAAACAATCAATAATGAAAAAAATTATAAATAAATGTAAATGTTTACATATTTTCCCTTCTTAATAAGCATACTAGTACACCCAATAAAAAGTTATCATCAAAATGACACAATTTAGTCATTAATTTGAAACTATTGAGTATCGAATTATGCTCAATACTCAAAGTATCAAGTAGATAATTCGATAGTATCAAAATAATATTTTCGATGTTATCAAAATGATAGTAATTTGTATTAATTTTAAAGTATCAATTTGAAACTTTTTATACACTTGAAAAGTGTATATTAATTTTGCCCAGAAGTTTGTAACGCATAGAAATATTCATTTCCGACCCCATAAACTATATATATTCTTGATCAGGACGACGAGCTGAGTTCATTTCCGCTTGTCCGTCCGTCTGTCTGTCCGTCTGTCTGTCTGTCCGTCTGTCTGTCTGTCTGTCTGTCTGTTTCTACGCAAACTAGTCCCTCAGTTTTAAAGCTATCGAGCTGAAATTTTGCACAGAGTCTTCTTTTTACTGCACGCAACTAATATGTCGGAACCGGCCGGATCGGATGACTATATCATATAGCTGCCATAGGAACGATCGGTCTAAGAACTAGTTCTAGTTAGAAAAACTTTTTTGTTTTCCATCGTAGCGTCACTAATCCTGGTATATATTAGTTTTATATGCTTCCACATAATTCTGGATAAATTTATCAAAATCGGATGACTATAGCATATAGCTGCCATAGGACCGATCGGTCGGAAAATGTGTTTTACTAAGAAAAGTTTTTTTATACACTTGAAAAGTGTATATTAATTTTGCCCAGAAGTTTGTAACGCATAGAAATATTCATTTCCGACCACATAAACTATATATATTCTTGATCAGGACGACGAGCTGAGTTCAATTCCGCTTGTCCGTCCGTCCGTCTGTCCGTCTGTCTGTCTGTCCGTCTGTCCGTCTGTCTGTTTCTACGCGAACTAGTCTCTCAGTTTTAAAGCTATCGAGCTGAAATTTTGCACAGAGTCTTCTTTTTACTGCACGCAACTAATATGTCGGAACCGGCCGGATCGGATGACTATATCATATAGCTGCCATAGGAACGATCGGTCTAAGAACTAGTTCTAGTTAGAAAAACTTTTTTGTTTTCCATCGTAGCGTCACTAATCTTGGTACATGTTAGTTTTATATGCTTTCACATAATTCTGGAAAAATGTATCAAAATCGGATCACTATAGCATATAGCTGCCATAGGAACGATCGGTCGAAAAATAAGTCTTTGTGAGAAAAACTTTTTTGATTTCCATCGTAGCGTCTTCAATCGTAGTATATATTTGTTTTATATGTTTCCACATAATTCTGAAAAAATTTATCAAAATCGGATGACTATAGCATATAGCTGCCATATAAACGGACGGTCAAAAAACTACTTCTAGTGAGAACAACTTTTTTGTTTTTTATCGTAGCGTCCCCAATCTTGGTATATATTAGTTTTATATGCTTTCACATAATTTCGAAAAAAATTATCAAAATCGGATGACTATAGCATATAGCTGCCATAGGAACGATCGGTCGGAAAATGTGTTTTACTAAGAAAAGTTTTTTTTATGGTATCAAATTTTTATTATCAATAATTTAAAAATTTTAAATATCTGATATCTATATCCTATATATATTTTTCCAGTTAAATCAGTTGGAGTAAAGTTTTTCAAGTGTATTAAAACTTCGGCACAGTCGAAGTTAGCTTTGCCTTCTCGTTTTTATTATCAATGATTTAAAAATTTTAAATATCTGATATCTATATCTTATATATATTTTACCGGTTAAATCAGTTGGAGTAAAGTTTTTCAAGTGTATTAAAACTTCGACACGGTCGAAGTTAGCTTTGCCTTCTCGTTTTTATCATTTTGAAACTAGCCTTTAACAATTTGGCAATAATAAATAAAATATATCGTACATTGTTATTTTTCTGAATTCTTGTTGCGATAATTTAGCCGGCATACATAAAAGCGTGTGTTTAACGGCTCAATCGCAAGACGGCAAGGACAAATTGGTGAGAGTTATACAAACTGTTTCAAGTTTGCCGTATCTCTCATTAAACTCCTTCTTGCTGCTGCGCATTTGTCGGTCACTATCAAGTGCCCTATTTATATCATCAATCAGCTGAATAACAACTTGAGAATTACAAGTGTCAGAATTTATGCAATTTGCTTTGCTATAGAGCAGCGATGGGCAAGCCCTTGCTTCCAACTGCTCCCATTGCTCCGACTTATTTTTTGGCAATTGCCGCCAACTTGGCGAGATCGCTATTGCGACGTTCAGAAAAGAATAAAACAAAACAAAATGCATGTAATTCATGGCGTCAAGTCTCAAAAACAGACAGAAACAAGAACAAAATATATGCAGTGTGTGTGCGACCGAGACTTGAGCAGCAGACGTCTTCTGGAGTTGAGGCTCGTTTTTTATTTATCTTGTTGTTTGAATGCTCCCAAACTGAAATATCGCGCCCACCGCTGCTATAGAGAATCAAGTATGACAGTTCGATTTTACGAACTAATACTCGATAACATCGAAAATGTGTGAGTTTCGAATTGATACTTTTACGTAACAATTTAATGGGCACAGGATCAAGTTAACACCTCTAATATTAATTTGATACTTTCTTGAATTATATTGATACAAAAATAAAGATACTGGTTGTAGTTTCAATTTGAGACAACGCTTATCAAATTAATATTGATACGAATTTTTTTGGGTGTACATAAACATATGTTTACATCATTATACCCGTTACTCGTAGAGTAAAAAGGGTATACTAAGTTCGTGCAAATGTATGTAACAGGCAGAAGGAAGCATCTCCGACCCCATAAAGTATATATATTCTTGATCAGCATCAATAGCCGAGTCGATATAGACATGTCCGTCTGTCCGTCTGTCTGTCTGTCTGTCTGTCTGTCTGTCTGTCTGTCCGTCTGTATGAACACCTAGATCTCAGGAACTATAAGAGCTAGAGCTACCATTTTTTCAGTGTAGACTTGTATCTTCTGCACGCAGATCAAGTTTGTTTCAAAATTTTGCCACGCCCCCTCCCGCCCCCGCAATATGAAAAAACCTCATATCTCCCACAATTTTAAAAATAGATTGTTTGAACCTTCTAGACATATATTTTAATCATCATTACCTACCGATCCGCCATACATGATTTCTTGATCAGATGAACGATAGAAAAGTTCACGCCCCCGCAATTTGAAAAATACCTCATATCTCCCACAATTTTGAAATTACATTGTTAAAACCTTCTAGACATATATTTTAATCATCATTACCTACCGATCCGCCATACATCATTTCTTGATCAGATGAACGATAGAAAAGTTCACGCCCCCGCAATTTGAAAAATTCCTCATATTTCCCACAATTTGGGCAACCTTACCCTGAGTAACGGGTATATCGAAGTCGAGCAGGGCCGACTTCAACTTACGCTCTCGTTTTAAAGAAGGTTCAGTCCGGTTAAGTATTTAAAGTGGTTTTGTTTCATGGATTCTTTAATTTCGTTTTTCCCTTCCTTTAAACGAGACCACTTTAAATAAGTGTGACCAAATGTATTTCTGCAGTATATTTTGTCCAGTTGATATGTTGACTTAGTATTTTTCAAAATGTTGTTTAAAGTAAATCCGGCTTGTTTTGTGTTAACTCGTGTTAGACCGTGTTCGTGACACGCACGCGCACGCCCCTAATCAGCTGTGGTAACACGAACACGTCGTGTTGAATCGTGCATTTTTGTGACACAAAGAAAAGCACGACACGCGCACAACACTAGTTCTTGCTGACTACCCAAGTGATTCGGAAACTGTAGTATTTTATTAAACTTCCTGGAAGTATTTTAAGTATTTTCATAGCTTTAAATGATACACTGAAAAAAATCCAGCTTACTTGACTTAAACCTGGGAATATCAAGTACTGCTTGGCCCAAAGATATCACCCTATCACGTGCACATTGCACTTGACAGCAACTGCCTGTTTTGTTTTGATATGTGTAAAGCTAACAAGTCATAAACAGCTATACTGCTCTCTAGAAAGCGGCATAATTTTTTATTTTTCGCCATAATCAACCGATTTTACAGCTCCAAACTTTAATTTGTGGGGTTTTTTGAACAGGCCTTTGACCTTTTGACGTTGACAGCTCACAAAGAAACAATCCGACATTTCCAAGTGTCGCTCATCGACGCTGAGTATATAAAAATATGCTTAAGAGCCGATGAAAAATTATCAATCAGTCAGGGTTCGTAAAAAGCACACATTTTTCTTTACATGCAAGATATTCCCATGTGTTTTACAAATCGCTTTCGACGCAAAAACGACCGAAATCGTATGGTAATTGGGTCGTTTTTGGGTCGGAATCGATTTGTAGAACATATGTGACTAATACAAAGTCAAATATACAATATTTTCAGACATGTAAATAAAAAAATTTTTTTTTACAGTCGTGAAGCAGACAGCTCAAAATTATTCACATGCCTGTAAATAACAATCGTGTCAAAAATGCTCGTGTTAGTTTCATGGAAAGCTTATATTTTCCTTATGTAAATACCAGCTAAGAGCGATTAAAATACTCAACATTTTTTGAACTGCTTTTGCTGCTTAGCGAAATTCAACGGTCTTGTAACATTTTAATATCTTCCAAATGGTATGATTGGCCAAGGTCCTTAGGTATTCATTTCACTGCAATTTCTTTATTTGACTGACTTCTTTTTCCTCGAAGCCTGTGCCAGAGCCAGAGCTGTGCTCTGGTCCGATTGTTTCTTGGTCTCTGGTCTGCAATGATGGATTCAAGTTTCATCTAAAACTACGAAAAGGCGAAGAAATGCATTCAAAACAGAAATCTAATGGCTGCACAAAGTTTAAAATTCCACATTTTAGTCCAATTGCCAAAGTAGTTATCCATACATTTTCTTCCAAATTAAACAGTGTGACCGTTCTGTTTAAAACTAAACCAGCATTCAGCTGATGGATTACACTAACCAAATAAATTATACCCAGGTGTTCTATAAATTGCTTCCGACACAAAAACGACCCAATTCCGATACGATTTGGATCGTTTTTGGGTCGAAAGCTATTTGTAGAACACATGGGATAGTTTTAAATCAAACTTGGGAATTCATATTTAGTTCATTGAGTTATGAGCGAGTGTACTTTAACTTTTACGTTATTCTACTATTTCGATTATTGCTATAAAACAGTGATTTATCAGTCCGATACTTTACCAAACAATCATCGCTGCTTTAGCTTTCTCGTTGCAACTCAATTTAAAAATTATTAAACTTTGCCTAAGCAAATAAATGTTTTTTTTTTTCAAAATTTGCGAGTTTGCTTTCACAATTGCCAAATGAAAAACGCACATGAACAACAACAGCAACAACAAGTACAGACAACAGCAAACTAACAAGACATGTAGATGCAATTGCAGATTCTTGTGCAAGATACACAGAAAACTTATGTATCCAAAGTTTCTCCTTGGCAACCCAAACACATAAAATTTGAAATAAATTTAGGGAAATTTAAAATTTATTTATACAATAATTAAAATCTACTTGATGGAAAATTTTCATTTCATAATGTTTATTTCCTTCAACTGACTGAAATTTACTTAGCAAATATAATTCGTAATTTATTGACAGACAGTGCGCCTGAAAAGTATATGAACACATTATCTTATATGCAAATAAACAAATAATTTTTTATAACTTTTCTTTTCTCTTGCAGGTGAGTCTTGATGGTTTTGTTGCAAAACTTTTGCACCCCACTGTGGCCATTCATCAATTCTATTTAGACAAATGTGAGTGAATCGACAGCCAAGTGTGTGTGTGTGGGCAGTTTGCTGTTTATTTCAGTTATCAAGTTGAAAGGTAAACATTCCTCCTCCATTTCTCCATTCCAAATGAAACGAAACTCTTGGCCTCCAATTTGCATTTTGTGCTGCCAAAATTACAAGGCAAATGTCAACAGTGCGGACCATAATTATAAACACCGAGAGGCGGCGCCCCTATCTGAGGTCGATTTACATGCTTTGAAATCAATTTGGGCACAGATAAGTGATAAGCAGGCAGCCAAACAAAACAAATATGCAAAACACAAACAAGAAGAAAGCTCAGACGCACAGACAAAGAAATCAAGCAACCGCAACCAAGGATAACAGATAAAGGATAAAGACACAGCAAAAAAAAAAAGCTAAAGAAAAAATAACATCAACGCAATCGGGTCAAGCGTCTGCTTAGGCCAAGGATGATGATGATAATAACGATGATACGATGAGAATACGATAGATACTTAGAGGAGGAGAAAGAGAGAGAGAGAGAGTGGGAAAACTGTTAGTGGTAGGCCAGACCAGTAGAAAGAGAAATTAGGGTAGATATGTCATGTGGACAAGCTAATTACATAAGACCCATTGAAGCAACAATTTTGAACACAAAAATTAAATTCAACAATTTTTGTATGGATAAATTTTGAGATTGAATTTTGTATAGTTTTTAGATTTAAAGCCATATTTCGAGTTAGAAACGTTAAATTTCCAATTATCTAGATTAAAATTATTTTTCAATCGGTTTAGTGATTTGAATAATATACGAAAGTAAATTTCGTTCAACTTTTATATATCTCGGTAAAATTAAAATTTATTCTTCAACATTTTAGGTTGGCAGGAAAGTCATGTCGGATTTTTTTGATACAAATTCAACGGTGATTTTATTATATAAAGCATAAAACATTCATCGATTATGTATTACCCCTTTTTGATTAAACACATTTGTCAAAAAACTGGACCAAGTTCTTATGACAGCATCATCAGAAACTAATGATAATCTGAATGTGCAGGGTCGGGGGGCTATATGGTGAATTTAGCTCCGATCATTTTTGACAAGTGACCAAAAATGTACGCGGTCGAGCGTTGGTTAATTCGGGATGTTTCTTCTTGGTTAATTTTTCCAATTTGGAAAGCTGACGACCTTACACCTCCGAATTGATGGTTTCATTCTGTCGAAATTGCTTCAAGTGGACTGCACTAAACAGACAGCGTTACCTTTCTCTGGTGAATATCGGCTTTTGATGTGATATGCTCCATGATTTTTTCTTCTGTTCTTCTTTGGCCCGGTATATCCATATAACAACCGATTGTCGGTCACTGCCGCTGCTGGTAATGTGTGCCAGCCGCTTCTATCGTTTACAACAAGCTTAAGAAGATTTTGCTGCACCTGGTCTTCCCATATCATTCTCGGTCTCTGGCGAGCGCTCCCTAAATATGTCGCTTTCGAATTGTACTCCTTTTTCGCTAAAGCCTTAGCACCTGTACGGTGCTAATTTTGTACGCTTGGCTAGGTATGTGTCTCCACAGAGTTCAGTTCGTGATTCATTCGGGAGAGGAGTTCATCGCCAACATTTGAAGGGACATAAATCCTCCGAAAAATTGTTCGTTCGAAAAACGCCTCAAACCTCTTTTGGAATCAAATGGTTCGGAAAGGTTCTTTCCTAATTTCAAGATGCTTTGTGTGCTTCTCAACGACATCATGCAAAGTCGAACGTACTTTGCTGGTATACCAAAAGTGAACAGGGCGTCAAAGAACTTTGACCTTACGTCAGAACACAGACATTGCATCTATTGCACAGCTGTTGTGAGAGAGCAAAATAAACCGGTTCCAGTCCACCCCGGAGCAGCAGAATGCACACATTCGAAAGCTAAGATGTGATTGTATTGTTTGCCGACCACTGATGTAAAGTCATGACCTTTCACCGTATCAAGCCATATTTCTTTGAATATATTATGGATCGCATTTATACTTTTCGAACCTCAGTTAAGGAATCCGATGATTCCTAAACCACCAACCAACTATACATTTCACTTTTTCGACCAACTGTGGAATATTACTCCTGTCTCTGGTCTTTGCAGTATCTGAGAAACATAGACCGGTTTGAATCTGTTAAGCAACAGTTTCTGATCTTTGCATTTCTTTTCATGGTCTAAACTGGGATACCAGCAGGCATCTTCCTTAAATCGAACAGCAAATTAACTTTATAAGCAATGCCCGCGGGCGTTAAGTCCTACTGAAATCGGGCGTTATGACACTTTTGAAAGTGACATAAAGCAAACGGGCGTTATAACATGCAATGTAAAATGTAGCACATCAAAAGTGATCATTTTTCCAAAAACTAAAAATAATGTTGAACTTTAAATCGATCCTGGTCACACTAAAAGTTGGTTATTACAAATAAATAAAAGGAAACTCTAATAGTACCAGGGCTGCAAACCCAAATCATTTTTTAGGAGGTCTGGTTCGCGGGTTCGATCCAAAATTAACCAATTGTTAAGGTTCCGAAATTAAAGAAAATTAAAATTGGTTCTTCCGAAGTTTTTCCAAATTACTTTAAATTGATAAAAAATATGCATCAAATTACAGATTTTTTGAATTTTTGTTTACTCAAACATACGAGTTCAATTAATTTCAATTAAATTTTATAAGTATTAATTCTTCGAGCAATTTTTGGTCTAAACTACTTCTACTATCAATTAAATGCCCGCTTAACTAAGCCTTGTAACTTTTTTTGAACCGAACCGAAAGTTTTGGTTCAGGTTCAGCTATTTTTATCCAAAAGATGTTCGGTTCAGTTCACAATAAACGAAAAGTCCGAATTTTGGGTTCGAGTCGGTTCGGTTCAAACCCGGTTTGCCGCCCTGAATAGTACGTTTCGGCGAAATGCACAATTATACTAAATATATTGAACTTTTAATACTTTTAACAGGATAAAATTTCTTCAGAATTTTGGTGAAGAGCTTCTTAGAGTATAATAAACTTAAACACTTAAAGGTGTATTTCGTTTGTAAAGCTCTGAAAGCATCACTCTCTACCAAGATGTATATATTAGGTGTGGCGAACAATAAAATTTGTAAACTCGAAAGCTTAAGGAAACTGCGCAAGAGTGGGACAGACAACTGACAATATGTAAGCCCTGATGTATATATTACAGGTGTGGCGAACAATAAAATTTGTTAACTCGAGACAGACAACTGACAATATGTTAGCTTTGAAATGAAAACATTTAAGTGACCGCCGCACCTATAATAAATACACTTTGATGTAAGCTATGAAATGAAAGCTTTTGAATGTTCGCCACACCTAATAGATACACCTTGCTCTCTACTCTTTGGCCAAACAATAAAGCTTGTTGACCCTTTTGTTGTTTCTTGGTTTCTCATTATCTGCACTCACTCATTAAAGCTTTGCGTAAACTGAAAAGCTTTCAAGCTTATAAAGAGGAAGAGTGATAATTAAATTGGGAAGAGCATTTCATATTCGTTTCTACACATTTTGTTTGTTTGGGGAAAATTGCCTTTTAAGCGCGCGCAATTTCTGGTTGTTGCTGGTCCTTGGTGCTGGTCCTGGCCTGGGCTCGTCCCAAAATCATAAAATTTAATATGCACAGCATACTTTTTGGGACGGCTGCCAAGCGCTGCAATTGACTTAATATCCTTTGGGCAAACAATCAAACAACAGCCAAACTAACCAAGCAAATGATGCCCAAGTGTAACGGGCGGGGTAAATGCGGTGGCGGGAAAAACAAACCGCAAAAAGAAACCGCGCGCTCGAACCTGGGATTGAGATACCGAATTAGATTCAGGATTCCGGGCGTCAAACTTAGTCAGTGCCTGATAAGGGTCTTCTAGGAGGGGGGGGGAGAAAATTGTTTTTGCAACGCTTTGTTGCACGCATTCATTGAATTTGGGGATTGGGATCTCAATCTGTTTTGTTTTGTTTCGTTTTGTTTTCTTGCTTCATTTGAGGCCTGCAATTATGGCGTCATTTACATTTTGCCTTAAAGAAAATGGCCAATCTTGGCATGCGTTTTGCAGTCTTTTCCTTTGCCCTTCATTGTCATCATTTCTGCTTTTGTGTATTGTTATTGTTATTGTTGTTCTTTCAATGCCACTTTGTTTGCTGAAGCAGCGCTGCTAAGTATGCTACACATTTCGTTTCAATTTCATTGTCTTTAGTTGAGCAAGTAAGGGCAGCGGGGGAGGTGTGGGGAACGGAAAGGGAGGGCACAAAAACAGAAACAACAATGTTCTGCCGTGGAGCATTTAGCAGGAAGTAATGAAGTGTCAGCGAGCTTGATACAGAGACGCTACCCAAAGGCAACTTGCGTGCAAAGTGTGGGAATAAAAGGTAAAATAAAACGGCGCTGTTCTTTTTTTTTTTTAATATTTTTCATATTCGGTTCCAGTCGGTTCCAAGTAAAAGTAAATATTTAAACAAATAACAAGCCAAACAAAAGTTCTGAAAAAGACTTGAGATAAATTTAAAGAAAATAATGAGGCAAAAGCAACACAAACATAAATATACACAATAAAACATCAAAATGCACAGAATTCAGAAAACATGCCAAATGTAAGTGTAAAATACTTGAGCTCACCTCTGGCAAAGTTCAACAAAATATTACAAATTTTAAACTGGCAAGTTTGAAATATTTGGACTTGCAAAGTTTTTTTTTCAAACCATGAAATAAGTTAAGTTGTGTCTTGGTTGGTTGTTAAATGAACTCAAAATTAAGAAATTCATAGATTTGACTTTTAAATATTAATTTCATCACTGCCTGATTTTACTCAAGCTTAGGCACTTTATTTTTATGCCGTTATTCTTCTTGACGTTTTCAATAAAAATGGCAAGACTTGACTTAAACAAATGATTGCTTTAATGGGCTTTAAACGCATTTCAACCATTTGGAATGCCTTGCAAAAACGAGACACAACCTTAAGAAGCTTGCTGGACAAGCGCATTGTCATCCTTAAGTACAGTAAACTAGCCCTAAAAAAGGTTAAAAAAAACAAGTAGCTCTCAGCTGTTTATTTATGTTGTATAATTTATATATTGTAAAAAAATAAAAAAATAAAAATTTAACACATCGTCCGAAAGTTGGTAAAAAATTACGTGTGCCTCATTAACAAATGGCAAAGCAGAATAAGCATGTGAAAACTACGAAATTTAAATGTTTAATTAACATCTATAAGAAACTCACTCTCCCAAAATTCAAGTCTTTTAATCGTTATTGGAGGGGAGAGTTATAAGCGCGGAAAGTTAAACCGAAAAACTGGTTTTTCTCAAGAACCCCTAAATCGATTTTGATGTGTTAAATAAATGTTTCAAGTGCTCAAAATACAATTCTAAAAAGGTTTTTTTGCTTTACTTAGGTTCAAAAATTGTGATTGAGTTTTTAAAATAGTTTTTTTTGCGTTGTTAATATTATTCCGCACCACCAGTTATTTTTTAATATTTTTTCATTAGAAAGTCCCTAACAACTTTTAATTTTGGCAATCAGATCAAATTGTCCCTCTTGGTGAAAAAAAAAATGAAAATAATACTTTACGTATACTTAATATATATTGTGCAGCGTTATTTTTTTATGGAAAACTTAAGGTCATACTGCCTTCCCTTTATTCGTAAGATTGCGGTGTGTACTTAACGTGGAAAAAAAGAAAAGTTGAAAAAGTTAAGTTTTAATGGGCGCGAAAGGATCTAAAGTTTTTTTTATCACTCATACGCACAGTGGTCCGGCGGTCATAAGTCCAATTTTTCAAAAGATCTGGACTTAAAAATTATTTTTGCACATCATTTCTTAAATATTTGTACTACATTTTCTCAAAGTATTAGCTAGTTTGAAACACGTTTACATACATATTTTTAACCTTAAAAATAAATTCTGAAAAATGTAATTTCTGATCATTCCATCAAATTTTTTATGTAACAGTTTAGTATGACTGTTATATTGTCAATCATTTTTTTTTTATCAATATGACTTGTATTGATGAGATTCTCATTTAATTAGCCAAAATTTACGTTTTTTTAGAAACATTTTTTTTAGAATTGAATATTTTTAGCCCTCCAACAGCTTCCAACGAGATACCAAAAACGTATTACTAGTACATATCTGTACTTCAATATCCAATCCAATTGTGTGCTGGAACCAGTGGAATCTTTTAAAAGTTTTTTTGTTTTTTATATGAACGCTTCGTTTGATTAAAAAAAAATCCTAAAACAATTCTTAAGTTAAAAAACGTTTAAAAAAATGTTCAAAATAAAACATTTAATTTTTTTAAATTAAAAAAATACTTATTTTTAATTTTTTTAAAAAAATATGAGAACTTAAAATTGCCGAAACCTCCACTTGGTCCTCTCTGGATCATGAAAAATGTAATAACATATTCACTAGCTATTTACAGATGTAAGAAATAAAGGGTGATTTTTTAAGAGAAAGACTTGCAAACGAGCAACGATTGGAAATTAATAAAATTTATTATCAAAATTCGTGCTCTGTAAAAAGTGAAATGTCAATTCATCGCCGTTCTTAGCATGTGTTACTCAACCACATTGAAAATAATACGTGTCGATTTGGGTTTGAAAGCCTATAAAATTTAACAACTGAAAGAATTGAAGCCGAATGACCTACCACAACAAAATCCGCTGTTTTATCGAAAAATTGTGTTTAGCAAAATTGGATCTTCCGAATGGACCATTTGAAATGGAGCCGCGGACAACATTTACATGAAGGCCAATTGATCGATTCCAATAACAATTTTGATTATATGATGCAAATTGAGTGTTTTATTCGATTTAAAAAAAAAAAACTACGCTTAAAAAATCACCCTTTATACGAAACTCGATCTTTTAAAATTTTAGTCTCCTAATTGTTATTGGAGGGGAGTTATGAGGAGTTCTAAAGAACCCCTGAACCGATTTTAATGGATTAAATATATCCTGTAAAATAAATTCTAAATACAATTCTAAAAAATGTTTTTTTTGCAGATTTTAACTATTACGAAAACTTTGATACAAAAATTATGATTGAATTTTTCAAATAATTTTTTCGCGTTAATAATCTTTTTCCACACCTCCAGTTTTTTTGGGGTTTTTTTTTTATTAGGTATTCCCTAACAACATTTAATTTTGTCAATCAGATCGCAGTTGTACCTCATGGTGTAAAACAAAAAAAACATGTAAATAATATTCTACGTATACTTAATATTGCAGAAAGAATGGCCGTGTTCAGCAGAAAGATGGAGCGCTGAGCATGTATCAGTAAAAAATTATATATCGAAAAGTTTCTGCTGAACGAAGTGCTACATTTTTAGCCAACGCCTTTAGAAGAACATTAATACACGAAACGCCGTACTTTTTTTAATGGCGGCGCAGACACGCTAGCGCTCTGTGACCCCCTGGAAATTGAATTGAAGTTGGCAAAGTTTGGTTTAATTATATTTTATTATTTTTTTATAATTATTTATAGCAGATTGAAAAGCTCATATTTGCAATCAGTGCACAAAACACGCCTAATGTTATCGATACCAAGCCTATCGATATACAATAACAGCTGGTGGTAGCAGTATCACTTCAAAGGAGCGTACTATTTCTTTGATACATGCTCCTCTATCATGATACCTCAAATTTACTATCATGATACCTCAAATTTACTATCATGATACTGGATCAGTCGCGGTCAGCAGAAAGATCAATGAAAATGTATTATTGATCAGGGAGCATGTTCTTCTGCTGAACACGGTCAATGATGCTTGATAGTCTTAATACTTGATTTCTTCATAAACATAGCATACTTAAAAGGGCTACTATGTATCAGCCTAGTAATAGAATGTTACTTTAAAGCAGTGTAGGGCGCGTCGGTATAGCGTGTGCATATCAAAGGCCGCAGTCGCAGCGACGTCGCTCACTGACATACATACCTTTCGCTGCTGTCGGTTTCGTATCGGTTGCCACGCACACATGCATAGCTAAAGTACTATTGTATTCTATGCCCTACACTGCTTTAAAGGTGCTACACAGGTAATAGTTCAGAAGTGTCAAATCTTACGAACTTGGAGGCCAATTGACAGGTACATGTATCAAAATCCATTTATCGCCAAATTTTGATTTCAATAAGTCGATGGTCCATTGACCGTCCTCATTTTCAAAAAAATAAGGCCCAACGATGCCACCAGTGTGTAAACCGCACCAAACGGTGCATTTTTCTGGATGTAATGAAGTCTGTAGGGTCCCTTGTGGATTAGTCTCACTCCATATCCGTTTAGGCAAAAATGAGCTTCGTCGCTGAACACAATTTGGCGATAAAACAACGGGTCAACTTCCAACTAAAAATTTGGATAATTTCGAAGCGTTGTTTAACCCCGGAAGGTCATCGTTTGTCGATTTGACCACCGAACTGCATGTACATCAAACATACATCAAAATAGCGAAGACCTCCCAGGGTTAAGCGTGAGTCTATTCATAATGATTTGCTAGAGTATACTTAAACAAATAAAACAATTTTTTTTTATTTTTTACAATTTCAAGTTCTATCGGGCAGATACAGGGTATATTACAGACGAGCTTGGCCGACTTTCCTACTTGTTTTCAATGGCCTATTGTGGCCAAATATTAATATATCGATTTTAAAGTTAAATCAACGGCAACTGTTTATAAATGAAACAAATACAATAAACAATACATTACAAATATATAAACATGACAACACTGCGTATGAGTGATGCTAGAAAAAAACCTATAGAGGCCTAGGGCCAGGCAATTAAAACTTAATTATATTCTTTACGATTGTAAAGTGTATATTAATTTTGCGTAGAATTTTGCAGCGCATAGAAATAATTATTTCCGACCCCATAGATATACTGGAGTATTCTTGACAAGGACGACGAGCTGCGTGGTTAAGGCTCTGCACGTATTGGTTTTAATAATAGCGTTCTTTAACTCTGCAATTACAAATATAATAACCCCTTTATGGACCTGCGAAGTAAGTAATTTAGCCTACTTCGGCATTTATAACGTCAAGGTGGAACGTAAGTCTAGTGTGGCCAGATTTATTAAGAATTTTCAATTACCAGCGCATTGGTCACACTACTCAATTGCTGTTGATTTCAAGCTTCTTGTCAAGAGCCTTGCTTACCAACAACAACTTTGAATAAGTTGCTATAAAAACTGTTTTGATATGCTACACACCAAGCAAATGCAATGCCGACTATTCATTTGGCATAATCAAGCTTTGCTACGACTATTTTAAATTCTTTTGCACATTTAATGCAGTGTCTGAATTAGTCAAATTTTTTTTTATTTTTTTATTTAGTAATTCCAACTTTAGGTAAAACGAGCATTTACGACTATCAAAAAACGAAGTAAGATTTACCTTCTCGTCTTCAATTTAATGTCAGCTGTTTGCTGATGTTGTCAAGGCATAATAAGTGTGAAATAACATTGTATGTCTTCTGTTGTTCAAAGTAAAATCAAGTCCACTGGCATAACATAGGTTTCATTCATGTGCTGTTTCAGTATTTTTCAGCTCCGTATGGGCACATTACTTGAGCTTCTTCTTCTTTTCACAAATTTTGTATAAAACTTCACGATACTTCGCAGGTCCGTATAGAGCTTTAACGTTTTTTAACTCCGCAACTATCAACTTTATATGCTCTCGAACAGCTCTGCAAAAGTTGGTCAAAATCGGATGACTATATTTTATAGTTGTCATAGAACCGATCGGTTGAAAAATTTGTCTTTGCGGGAATAATTTTGTTTGTTTTTTTTTATCACATTCTTAATGATTTTGAACTTACAATAATCTGCCATCTATATCCTTAATATCAGTGAAAGTAAGCTATAATTGCTTAGACTGGGTTCACACTGTTCGACGCATGAGGCATGACATGTTGTCTTGTTTTCATTGTGAAGAGCTTGTCATTTGTCATTAAAAACAATACAACATGTAAGCTTACTAGATTATCATGTCTTATGAATTCTGCCTTAC
Organism: Lordiphosa mommai; assembly: GCA_018904225.1. Taxonomy (NCBI): domain Eukaryota; kingdom Metazoa; phylum Arthropoda; class Insecta; order Diptera; family Drosophilidae; genus Lordiphosa; species Lordiphosa mommai. The sequence goes on along the minus strand of JAEIFT010000025.1, from coordinate 1,322,543 downwards.
TTTATAAAAAAATGAATAATTAATTAAAAAAAATGTTGCTTATCGAAAACAAATCAGCTGTAAAATGGTGATGTCACTTTGCATATTAGTGATGACACTTAGGTCTTCTTGAGAATGTCGATTAAAATAAAATTCCCCAGGTCCTTTACGAAATATAACAAATATATATAATCAAAGCTGCAAACCTTTAAGTCTCTGCAAAAGGTTTTGTTCAAATTTTTAAACTTGCCGTTAAGACTAAGATTCGGTTTGCGGATTGTTCCTATACTTTGGTTTCAACCTTGGTTTTTAGCTTTAAGATCGTTGAAACGTGTTTGCAACTTTTTTTGGTAAATTAAGGAAAATCGTTAAAAAACGAGAAGGCAAAGCTAACTTCGACTGTGCCGAAGTTTTAATACACTTGAAAAACTTTACTCCAACTGATTTAACCTGTAAAATATATATAGGATATAGATATCAGATATTTAAAAATTTTAAATCATTGATAATAAAAATTTGATATCATAAAATAAAACTTTTCTTAGTAAAACACATTTTCCGACCGATCGGTACTATGGCAGTTATATGCTATAGTCATCCGATTTTGATAAATTTTTTCAAAAATTTGTAAAAGCATATAAAACTAATATCTACCAAAGTTGGTGACGATACGATGGAAAACAAAAAAGTTTTCCTCACTAGAACTTGTTTTTTGACCGACCGTTCGTATGGCAGCTATATGCTATAGTCATCCGATTTTGATAAATTTTTACTGAATTGTATGGAAGCATATAAAACTAATATATACCACGATTGGTGATGTGCGAAATTTCAGCTCGATAGCTTCAAAACTGAGGGACTAGTTCGCGTAGAAACAGACAGACAGACAGACGGACAGACAGACGGACAGACAGACGGACAGACAGACGGACAGACGGACGGACGGACAGACGGAATTGAACTCAGCTCGTCGTCCTGATCAAGAATATATATAGTTTATGGGGTCGGAAATGAATATTTCTATGCGTTACAAACTTCTGGGCAAAATTAATATACACTTTTCAAGTGTATAAAAATGGTAATGAATTTAAAAAGTTCGGTTTGTCGTCCGGCTCGAGGGACCCTCGCAAACCGTGATGAACGACAGCCAGATTAGTATTCCCTTCAAAGTGTTTACTTTGTATCTAATCAATTTAAATTTTAATAGTTTAGCCATCAAACTGAGACAAATAAAAGTGTTTGCCTTTAAAAATGACAGTCACAGCTCTTACTCCGATTGACTTTAATGTTTAGGTACTAACTTTTAGAGAGATATAATACCAAATTGAACGATAATAAACGTTCGTGACTATAATGTTTATCTGATTGAGCAAAGCATATAATTCCGATTTAGTGTTTCATTAACATTAATTAAAAAGCTCGCTTCTGTTTTCCACCCCCCTTCTCCTAGGCGCACTTTAAGCCCGATTAGTTTTTTGAGCTACCCCTGTCCTGCATTTTCATAATTATTTTTGGTTTGGCTTTGCTTATTATTTTGGTATGCGCTCTTTCATTAGCATTTACTTTGGTCTTTCTTCTTGGCTTTTTTAATTGCCACTTTCGGTTTTTGGCTTAGACCAAAGTTTAATATTGCCGTTGTCCTTGGGAGCTGCCTAATTTACTTCTTTTTTTTGTCCTTTTATCCTTTTGTCATTTTAAGCGCACATAAATTAAAGTCAACTAATTGCGTATACGCCGCGTGTGCCTTAAGTGGGCTTTGCAGCAGCAGCAGCAGCAACGTTTTGGGTTTAAGTCGGTAGATGCTGCTATTGCCGCAATTTTTGTGAAATCCTTAGGGGATTTGTGAGCATGATTTAGTATACGAGTGTAGTGTGCAGTGTCATTAAAATTTAATTAAGCGCATGAGGCTCAAGCAACACAGGACACAGGACTCGGTTCGAGCCCGTGAATGACGCCACATTACAAATGTAAAAAAAAAGAAGGAAAAGAATAAACTTGACACAACACAAAATGAAATTTGTTATGGTGAAGCATGTAATAATTTATGATGCGATGAACTTGTTACTTGCCCTCCCTAGGTACTTGCTCACACGCGCGCTCACACATGTAAATAAGCGGTTTGCTGGCGTAAAGGGAATTTTTTTAAATGTGATTATAGTCCAAGTGATACCCTAAGCAACAACAAATAAAGTATGTATGATCCTTGAATATTTGGCTTTTAAATTTAAGCACATGCAATCTAAATCCAAACTTTACAGCTGTCACCATATTGCAACAGGAGAAACAAGAATGCTGCATTTCATCAAACTGACACAGAGAAAACTATGCTCACTTATACAGACACCCACTTAGTTTTGCCAGAACTTGAGTTGCTAGAGTTGCCAAACAAAGTTGCTTGCAATAGCTAAACAAAAAAAAAGGATAAATTATAACAAATGGTTAAAGAATAGCTAAAGATCCAACCTAAAGAGGGTAGATGGCTTTTAAATTTTAAAAAATAAGCCTATTTTCTAAAAAATTTTTAAAAATAAATAAACGAATTTATTGACTCAAACTCTTTAACATAGAAGAGAGCAAACATATTTGGCAAAAATTGTATACATTTTTTTTGAATATTTAGACATTGGGAGCTGGTTTTTGGAGTGAATTTCAACATGTCATGGTGTGTCACAACATGATCGTGAGCAAACACAGACTATCGTGCACACGCACAAATTTTACATCGTTCTTCTGGTAACTTAAATACGGTAAGGGCAAACTTATTTAGAGGAATCAACAAATTTCGTTTGCGTTTGCAGCAAATCTAAAAAAATGCTTAACTGCTGTAAAGACTTAAAATTTTTGTGGGGGTGAAATTTAATGCAAAGAAATGTTGGTTTAGCTTGGCACAAGTGCATTCAACAAGAATCAAGTGAAATTGGACCTATACAAACACAGTTTAAAAAGCTCACAATCAAAACGCTTGCCGGGAATGATATGAAAAATACTGCCTTAAAGCAGCTGCAATTTATTGCCAAAGATATGCGGCGTTGAATAGGACACCTCTTAAGTCTGTTTTATATTGATCACTGCTTCCAAACCAAGCAGGCTAGACTTATTTTTTTTAAAATAAAGTTCATTTAATTGTTGTAAAATAACCAGAAAAAAACTTAACGCCTAAGCTTTAATTATTAAAAAAAAATTATTAACCAAAAACAGAACAAACTCGGGGTCCTAATTTTACGCCACTTGAATAGGACACCATAACGAAAAAGGCATTTCAGCGAATTCTGAACTCAAATATTGCTTAAGGCTAAGGTAATTGAAGTTTTTAAAGTTTAAACAAAACGTTTCAATCGTGTGTTAAGCCACCTTTCTGCTCAAAAACTTCACACCTCCGATTTGGATGGGATGCATACAAATTGCCCAAATAATCTAAAGAAATCGAGCTCCAAACTAATTCGATGGCTTGGATTAGTTCAGCTACAACTGAATATTGTTGTCCTGATCAACAAAATATTTTCTATAATGCCAGCTTAATGGTTCCATCCGGGCTATATGTATTGGTGCATTATCATGTTGGTAAATCCACGGCAGAGGTCCAAAAATGTTATGAAAGTATGGAAACGGCTCTTATTATATACTTTTTTTATCGTGGATGACAAAAATTTTAGCTTGCCGGTGCCATTATACGAAATATTCCCCCACACCATTATTCCTTCAACTCTGCTATTTAGCCGGTCCAAATAATGAGTTTTTTTTGCGAAGATCGTGGAAATTATAGCTATAGCCATTAGGACCTTCCGAATAAATTTTTTATTCGTCAGAATAGACCACTCGACCCTACCTTGAAGTGCGAGACAAAAATAAAGGCGTTGTGCCTTACGAACTGGGTTGATAGGTGGCTTCTTCTTCAAAATAACGCGCAGCATAGTTGGCGCTTACATCAAATTTTTAACAGATTTTTGACAAAGGGTAGAGTAAATTTAACGCCACCAAATGGTTATCCTATACGTTCTCTGCCAAATTCAGCACTTTTAAAGCGTCGAAACTAATACTTTCAAGTTTATTCTGACTAAGAATCAGTCTTATAAGCTTTCAAATGCATTTGACGACTAGACAGCGGATTTAAGGATTTTTCGGATAGAATTTAATTCTAGAAAAAACTTTTTTATTTACAATGGAAGCATTCTAAAACTCATCAACTATAAATATTATATGATTTCAGACAGTTCTGCAAAAATTTGTTAAGAATCGAATGACTATATTGTATAGCTGCCACAAAACTGATTAGGCGGAAAATGGATTTAATGATAAAACTTTTTTTATGGAAAAAATTTAGATGAAATTTAATCATATTCTAAAAGATTTTAAATTAAACAAAATCGAACATCTATATCCAAATATATGCTATCTGTAAGATCAAATGTAGTGAAGTTAACTTTGCCCTCTGGATGTTTTTAAAAATTTTTGTGAAGAAGTTAAAATTAAAAAAAAAAATTTTTAAATAAGGCGACAAACTTTTTGAAGCCGGAATCTTTGTATTCTTTTTCCGATCCGAATCTGAATGGGAGCAGTTAATTATTACTGTCCAAATTCGAACCTGAAACAGATCACAAATAATACTAAAAACAGTTTGCTGATTACAGTACTTACACTCAGAAAAAATGGCATTCTTGAAGGCAGCACAAATATCTTACTTTTATACCTTATTCCTTCTCATTTGTGCTTTTATTGAAATAAGTTCACGTTCTCAAAATCCAATGTGAGAAAATTCGTTCTTAAAATGGTTATTGAAAAATTTTGATTTAATACTGAGCTTAAGGACGACATGTTAACTTAAGCACGACATAAACTTGTAATCAAGTTTGATTTAAATGTATGAGAGTGTTTAAATGAGAGAGTGGGTGAAGCTGGGGTGCGGGATGTCAGCAAATCAATATTTTTTCTGCTCCAAAAACATGACCGAATGGTTTTCAAGCGCGGAACGTCCGGTCTCAATAAATGCGTTCATCGGAATATGAAAAAAGGACTCAATAATCACTAAAAGCGTTCATCGTTTTAAGAAAAAACGTACTAACGAAAAACGCGGTTTTCGATACATTTAGAACGAATTTTTTTAATGCTGAAATTTGATTTCGTCTAAAGCCGCAAATTCAGGCAGGACGTTCTTTCATAACGTTAGCTTTTTCATTACTGAATTCATGGGTAAATGTCAAACTCCTAAATTCACTCCTTCTATAGAAAAGAAAGGTATCTGTGATCCACACCACAAGTCTTACAACGGTTTTTGGATTCCCTTCTCCTCTAATATAGGGCTCTCTCTCCTCTCCTCTCAGTTGTTCACGCACCCCAAAAACCTTACCAGTAAAAGCTTATATTCCCTCTTTGATTTATTTATTTCTTTGTGAAGAACAAAGAAAAAACGTTGAGTGTATAAAGTTAGCTATTTGCTCCGACTGGGATTCGAACTCGGACCATTACCTTGCACTCAAACGCACAAACGGATCTGCATCTTAGCGCCCTCTACCATCGCACGCTTTCGTTGCTACATGTCTAAGATGCTACTTATATTTGTCGTACGATGGTTGAGTTGAGTTAAAAATTCATGAACGGAAAAATAGAACGATCTCATGAACATTTGGTCATGATTTTAGAACGTCATATTTTTCTCTGTGTAACCAGTTTTGTTCTATTACTAAAATGAAATGATATGATACTGATTAACTAACAGTTTACTCAGTTATTTGTAAATAGATGTGCCAGATAGCGCTATCAAGAAGATGCCAGACTAAGAGCCGATTTCTCATCTTCTAAATAGCTGCTATATGTCAGATAAACACACATTTTACTCTGTTATTTGTAAGTTTATGTGACAGATAGAGCTATGTAGGAGATGAGAAATCAGTCCTAAGAAAGTTTACGTTACGATCAATCTTGTCATTTGTAAGTAAAATTCATCACTTACCAAAGCACCCTGTATTAACTTCAGTCCCGACAGTATGCTGTCAATGTAATCGTTTTGTCAGTCAAATCTTCGTCTGCCTGCGCCTGCCCTGTCCACCAGAAATTTTCACGCCACTTGCGGCTGCCGCCGGAAAATCTGCACATATATTTTATTTTTCTAGGAAATTTGATTTTACGCTATTTATTTAAATTTATTTTCATTTTATCTACAATTTGGTCTACTCGTCATCCTCTCAAGGAGGGTATGTGGGGTAAAGGAGAAACGATGTCGAATACATTTTATTTCCTTTTGACGCTTCCGCTGACAACAGAGGCAGCAGACAACAGGCGAGGCTTGAAGTTCGAGAAGCCTCATGCATACATTACGCTGCTCCTTCTTACGCGCCGCCTCCCGCTGACACACAGACGTTGACGCTGATTGTGTGCAAATGATAGCAATATGGTAACAATCTTTATATAAAACCCGCACCCCGCATAACGCATCAATGTCTGTTTCAGTGTATACCGGCTCGTTGCGTTTGTTTGTCATTGCTATCATTATTATGATTATTATTATTATGATGATGATGATTCTTTTTCTTCAGCTTACGCTAGTTGGACGACCATTTTTTATAGGGTGGGGGCTTGAGAAAAGGTTGTACAGTCGATATTTTCTATTAGGAACTTTCGTACAACGAAGTTTTCTTTATAACGAATTCATTTCCAGAATACTTAAATTTTCGGTCAATTCTAAAAAAAATCCTAAATTACGAATTTTCTGTATAACAAAGTTTATATATATATTATACATATTTATAGAAATTTTCGACGAACTTTGTTGACTGGATCTAAAAAGCTGACATTTTCGAAAAGTTAGGCCTTACGTAAAGTACAAAAAAAACAAACTGGTTCAACGCCATATCGCATAATGTAAGGGAGCTATGATACTGAAATTCAATAGTTAGTTGAAACGTTATTAAACCGTTTAAAACCGTCCGTAAAACCGTCCTTATTATTATTTTGATATTTTTCTTTCACAATTAAAATATTTTCGATATAAAAGAATACTGATCTAAAACGTTTTCAAAACTTGTTCGGAACCGGGTTCCTATTTCATATTATCAACCTACACATAAAAGTTTAAAATCATAGTTAAAATCCTTTATGCTATATTCTTTTGAGCCACTTTCGAACCGTTTCAAACTGGTTTTGAACCGGAAAAATATAGTTTCTAACTATCAAAGTGATATAGTCCACCTATACTTAAAATTTTAAGATTTGAGCTTTCAAATTTTCTGATATATGGTTTTGAATCACTTTTCAACCACTTTTGAACCAGTTTACAGACTTATGGCATCGCCATTGACTTTATACTGATCAATCTGAACATACTGTTAAAATTAAATGAAAATTGGTTTAAAAGTTAAGACTCTTTTACGAAAGCTAACATTCGGCAAAGTTTATATACCTTTTTTCTAGTTAGAAAATTAGAAAATTTTCTACAAATATTAATTTTGCTTAGAACAAGGCTAGTTGACTGAATTCACAAGCTGACCAACAGATGGCGCCACTTTCTCTAACAATTTAACTGACCAACCCAGCAGACGATTGGTGTATGGAAGCTATACGATATATTTATTCGATTTTGATCAAATTTGGCAAAATTGTAATATTTACGATTAACAAGTATAAAGACGCTTCCATTAAAAGCAAAACAAATTTTTGTCACTAAGACCAATTTTCAGTTCGATCGGTTGTATGACTGCTATAAGATATGATCATCCGATTTTGATCAAGTTTGGCAGAATTATTAAATTAATAAATGCCAAGATTAAAAACGTTTCTATTAAAATCAAAACAGTTTTTCTCACAAGAACTAGTTTTTCGACCAAACCAATAGGTCAGATATATGCTATAGTCTTCCGATTTAGATCAAATTTTGCAGAATAGTGTGAAAGGATTTAAAATTAATAAATGACAAATTTGGTGACGTTGCGTTTGAAAACAAAAATGTTTTTCTCACTAGATTTCACACTAGGTTTTTGGACCGATCGTTCCTATGGCAGCTATATGCTATAACCGTCCGATTTTGATCAAACTTTTCAGAATTTTTATACACTTGAAAAGTGTATATTAATTTTGCCCAGAAGTTTGTAACGCATAGAAATATTCATTTCCGGCCCCATAAACTATATATATTCTTGATCAGGACGACGAGCTGAGTTCATTTCCGCTTGTCCGTCCGTCCGTCTGTCTAACCGTCTGTCTGTTTCTACGCGAACTAGTCTCTCAGTTTTAAAGCTATCGAGCTGAAATTTTGCACAGAGTCTTCTTTTTACTGCACGCAACTAATATGTCGGAACCGGCCGGATCGGATGACTATATCATATAGCTGCCATAGGAACGATCGGTCTAAGAACAAGTTCTAGTTAGAAAAACTTTTTTGTTTTCCATCGTAGCGTCACTAATCTTGGTATATGTTAGTTTTATATGGTTTCACATAATTCTGGAAAAATGTATCAAAATCGGATCACTATAGCATATAGCTGCCATAGGAACGATCGGTCGAAAAATAAGTCTTTGTGAGAAAAACTTTTTTGATTTTCATCGTAGCGTCTCCAATCGTAGTATATATTTGTTTTATATGTTTCCACACAATTCTAAAAAAATTTATCAAAATCGGATGACTATAGCATATAGCTGCCATATAAACGGACGGACAAAAAACTACTTCTAGTGAGAACAACTTTTTTGTTTTTTATCGTAGCGTCCCCAATCTTGGTATATATTAGTTTTATATGCTTTCACATAATTATCAAAATCGGATGACTATAGCATATAGCTGCCATAGGAACGATCGGTCGAAAAATGTGTTTTACTAAGAAAAGTTTTTTTTATGGTATCAAATTTTTATTATCAATGATTTAAAAATTTTAAATATCTGATATCTATATCCTATATATATTTTTCCAGTTAAATCAGTTGGAGTAAAGTTTTTCAAGTGTATTAAAACTTCGGCACAGTCGAAGTTAGCTTTGCCTTCTCGTTAAGATGCATTTAGAATTATTAAATATCAAGTTCGGAGACGCTACCATTAAAAACAGAAAAGTTTTTCTCACTAGAGCTAGTTTTTGGACCGATCATTCCTATGGCAGCTGAATGATATAATCATCCGATCAGGCCGATTACGAAAAATGTGCTGTCTATATGTATTGAAAAACTTTTGGAAAAGTTTGAACAAGATTGCTCTAAAACTAAGGAAGAATATAGCTTAGAAACAGACAGACGGGCGGATCAAGAATATATATACTTAATGGGGTCGGAGATGCTTCCTTCTATGCGTTAGAAACATCACATCGAAACATATACCTACATCTATGAACATAATGCCTTTGGACCCATTGACTGACTGACTGATTCATCTACGCCCAGTCTTAACAAAGAGAACTAAAATTTGGCTTAGATCTTTGCTAAAGAATTTAGAAAATTCGATACCTGAAAACTTTTTTATAGACAAGCTCTATTTTTTATACGATTTAATTAAAAAACTCTTTCGGCTTACAAATTTTAAATTTAAGATTGTGTAGAGGAGCATAGCCAAACAGACATTTTGACTTCAATGTTGAAACAAACATTAACTAAGACATTGTTGGTTTAGACCTCTTCATTTATTTTCATTAAACTTACCAAATATATAAATAATATTATAATTAATTGTCAGGGTGAAAAGCGCTTGCATATTTAGACACATTCAACGCAGACTCAAACACTCTGTGTGGCTTCTCGTCCTGCCCTTAATTTAATGTCGGCCTCTCTTTCTTAATGGAATAATGATTAAGTGTGATTGGGTGCTAAAAATAAGCAAAAGTAAAGAACAAATTTGATTGAAAGTTTATGGTTAACCCAAAGACCTTACAGCCACCCACACCCCTCTTGCTTCTTCCTCTCCGCTTGACAATCCGCCCCTAACAAGGCCACAATGGCCACTTTATATGGGTGAAATGCTTCACATGGCATAAAGTGACAAATTTATCTGATTAGTGCCCGCACGTATGCAATATCTTTTACCCGAGGTGGCACAGATGTACATACATACATATATAAGAGGAGTCACCCCTATACCACTTATAGATAAAAATTCATGCCTTGATATATGTACAGAATGTCACGAACCTCAGAGACAAATTGAAAAATAGGCTGATTGTTTGTCTTGTTTTCTGGCTTAGACTTAAGAACAAATTTTGTTGAAGCAATCTTCTCAATTCAACTTGTACTTGGAATGACAATAATTTAGGATTTTAGATGTGGCGATGACAGTGTGGTCGCATTCCTGCGCAGTGCCTGACGGCTGACACGTCAATGTCAATGTCACCACCTTACAGTGGCTGCTTTTTCAAAAACCTGTTGTAAAAATAAAGTTGTAAATCAAACTATTTTATGATTTCTAAAATGTTTAAAATTGTAAGTCGATTGTGTTGGAAGACAGCCCGCAAAACTACAATAAGGAGCAGCGGTGGGCAGCACTTGGCAGTTTGATATTTCTCTAAGCCAGCGATTATTTCGAAAAGAATAACAAAATCAAAATACTTGCAATTCTGGTGCCAAATCGTAACAGCAGACGGCAGTAAAAACAAAATACACGCAATGTGCGCTCACAGAAGGCTGCTCGACCCAAGCCTATCTTAAGGGTAGTTGTATTTCTGTTGTTGTTGGACTGCTCCCAAACTTTAATTTCATGCCCACCGCTAATTTAGAGAATTAAGTAAGGTGTAGGTAAGCAAGTCCTGGGCTCGTATTTCAAATGTGCAGAGTATTGGTTTTTGCAACGAGTATTAAGAAATTCGAGCCACTGTGCACCGCTTATAGGTCTCGTATGTGGCTTTGGGTCGCATGTTGCATGCTACATTTGTCTTTTCACCGTGTTGTATCTGTCTGCTCGGCATTTGCTTATAATTGCCTATTAGTTTTCATTTGTTGATTTTGTTGGCCTTTGGCCTCACCCCCCTTCCCAATGCATGTGTAGTACTGAGTACGAGTACGCGTACATTTACGGCACGTGACGCAGTTCTCGGTTTTGGTTTTGGCTTCTCTTGTATCGATTTGATATTTGTTGTGACTGCGTTTTATGGGTCTACTGGTCTCTGGGTCGCGGTCGCGGTCGAGGTCGAGGTTGGAGGGTCGGGTCGGGGTCTGTGGCCTCTAGACTAATGGTTGTGAGTGTGTTTTTGGTGTCGCTTGCCAACCGATCGATGTTCAAATTGTCAATTATGAACAATCTGAACAATAACTAAAACGATTATGACTTTATTCGGTGTGTGTGTGCGGCGAAGGCTTAAATCAATCAATGCAAATATTGTAGAAATCAATCAAATCGTGTACTGTCATCGATTAGAAGACCACCCTCGTATTTTAGTAAAGTCAGAAAAGGCAACTTAGATGACTGAAACGCAAAGAGCGCGAGTTAGTGGTTTGGTTCGGATCGGAGTCGAAACTTGAAGTTGGGCAAAACTAGGCCTTACAGGGTGTCAGTTGTTACAACTTAGCATTAATGCACAGAAAAGTCCCTAATACTAAATACCATACAATATCTAGATGTGGCATCGCAAAAAAAAAACAACTCGCTGACCGAAACAGTTACAAAATTAGACCGTATTTTGCATTTGTTATGAATTTAACTTATTTAACTGATTTGTTGCCATTAAAAACATCATTAATTTCCGTACGGAAGATTTTTTTAGTAGGGCTAAAATTTAATTTCAAAATAACGCGTCACGCATAATGCATAACGCTCACACGGACACAGCGCATACGCTGCAAGCAATCGCCTGGCCAACCGTGGCATTTAAGTTAGTCTTAGTATGCTTTAGACCACTTGAACTGTGGCCCTTGGGGAATTTTCCAACACTGTTTACTAAATTTTTTTTAAGGGAGTGTTCCAAAACTGTTTTACAACACTGTTTTACCAACATTGTTTCTCGACATTGTTTTTCAATACTGTTTTTCAACATTGTTTTCCGACACTGTTTTTCAACACTACTTTTCCAACACTGTTTTGGAACTTTGCTTTCCAGTACTCCTTTCCAACACAGATTTATAACACTGTTTGCATCATTGTTTTCTATCACTGTTTTCGAAGACTCATTTCTAACTCTGTTTTTCTAGCAATCGCCTGGGCAACCTTGGCATTTTTCACTATATATAAACTCTTTTCAATTACCATGTTTCACATCAAAACCTCGTGAGTGTTACTTTATTATTACCAATTTTGAAACATGCCAAAAATTTCTTTAAAAATTTGTTATGAAAATCGTTGTTCATTTTAAAAATTACAACATGTCTCACATCAAAGCCTCATGAGTGTTCACCACACTCACATAATTTACATAAATTTTTTCCGTATTCCAATATATTTTTTTATTTATGGAGCATGTATTACATATGCTTCACACAGCAGTCGATGTCCATCAGCTGAACATTTCTCTAGATGAAAACACAAGGGGACTTTGTTGTATTAAACAAAAGTGTGTTGGTAACAGCGAATTTCCCTATACCGATTTTTTAATGTGATATAATAATAAAGCTTTAACATAAACAGAGTGACCAGATACCTTGACAGAATTTAACCATTTGCAGGGTAAATGATTAAAAAATTTCAGTCCTGCATACGGACTAAACTCATAAAAATCAAATAACAAATATTACATATACATAGTGTTAGGGAGTTAGCATATAATTACCTTACCTTTGTATTTAAAAATTCTATAAACTTTTACCTTACCTAGGTTCAAAATTTCATTCACCTTCTCAAAAAGTTAGGACAAAATTTGTACATATTTTACAGAATGACAAATTCTACGGGACTAAGGAGGAGCGCGACCAATCAAAAGGTATCCCTGTTCGTAAGGTGTTAGCTGCCTGCTGGTATCCCAGTTTAGTCCTCGAAAGGTACAAGTCAGGAAAGTTTTCTGAACTAATTCAATCTGATTCTGATATATCTGATACTGCGAAGACCAGAGACAGGACTAATGAGTTTTCTTTTTGTTTCGGAATTCGATCAATCGGTATTGGTGAGGGTTCTTAATTTGAAGAAACGATTAGACAATGCTGTTTATATATTTTGCCATCAAGACCATAAAATGTCGGATAAATATAAATTTGAAGTCATTCGCCGAACAAGTCAAACTGTTTTTGAAAACGGTTGCATTTACCAATTCCGATTCCGCATAATTTGATCGAAATCGGAAATGGGAACAGGCCAGAATATTTTTGATTTGGTCAAACCGGCCTGAGTAAAGTTGTTTGGTTTCGTTTAAATTCTTAATAAAACCAAGGACACTTTTGGAAAACAATGTGGCTTTTATCAAATCGTTTACTTTATAAATACGAACGGCTTGATTCGGTGAAAAGTCATGATTTTACAGTTATTTATATTATAATGGCCCGAGATGACTCCCTGCGGATCCCCAAACGAAACGAAAACAATTACTGACAGTGCTAACTTGTTGGGATCGATGTACTAAGTCTGATTTTAACTAGTAAATAAAGCTGAATGCAAGACACACTAAAGGTCGTTTTCTCATCTTCATATTTTTGAAATCTAGTTCAAAATTAAGGCGATATATATTTTCTAACTGTATGTTGCATACACGCGGCCTGAAAGTTGCTAACATATATTTTCTTAATATCCACCTGGACAGGCCCGTAGTAAAATTTTTATACCCGTTACTCGTAGAGTAAAAAGGGTATACTAAGTTCGTGCAAATGTATGTAACAGGCAGAAGGAAGCATTTCCGACCCCATAAAGTATATATATTCTTGATCAGCACCAATAGCCGAGTCGATATAGACATGTCCGTCTGTCCGTCTGTCCGTCCGTCCGTCTGTCCGTCTGTCCGTATGAACACCTAGATCTCAGAGACTATAAGAGCTAGAGCTACCAAATTTTCAGTGTAGACTTGTATTGTTTGCAGGCAGATCAAGTTTGTTTCAAATTTTTGCCACGCCCCCTCCCGCCCCCGCAATTTGAAAAAAACCTCATATCTCCAACAATTTTGAAAATAGACTGTTCAAACCTTCTAGACATATATTTTAATCATCATTACCTATCGATCCGCCATACATCATTTTTCGATCAGATGAACTATAGTAGAGTTGCCACCCCCGCAATTTGAAAAATTCCTCATATCTCCCACAATTTTGAAAATAGATTGTTTGAACCTTTTAGACACATATTTTAATAATTATTACCTATCGATCAGCCATACATCGTTTTTCGATCAGATGAACGATAGTAGAGTTGCCGCCCCCGCAATTTGAAAAATACCTCATATCTCTCACAACTTTAAAAATAGATAATTCGAACCCTCTAGACATATATTTTAATCATCACTACCTATCAATCCGCCATACATCGTTTCCTGATCAGATGAACGATAGAAAAGTTCACGCCCCCGCAATTTAAACAAGTAAGAAAGTCGGTCAAGCCCGACTGTAATATACTCTGTACCTGTTTGTACGAAACTAATAACTTTAAAGTGTGAGGTTTTTTCAAAATCTGAGGGTGGCAACTCTTTCAACCATCGTTCATCTGGTTGAAAAACGATGTATGGGGGCTAGTACCTAGTACAAACCCGTAAAATTATAAAATTTGTATATAATTTCCGATTAACAAAAACGTATCTATATTAGTCACGCGGGAATCACGCGTGATTTCTGACCGCAGGCCATCTCAATTATATCGCTCCACTCATAGCAAGGTCCAATTGGGAAATTACCAGTTAGCTATTGCCTTCTCGCTCTCTCTTTCTCGTAAGTTCTACCAATGGCAACGGTGTTGTTGTTGGCGTTGGTTTTTATTTTCTTTTACATATAGCTCTAATATCGTTCATCTGATCGAAAAATGATGTATGGCGGGTCGATTCAAAATAAGTAGTAGAATATATGTCTAGAATGTTCGAACTATCTATCTTGAAAATTGTGGGAGTTATTTCGTTTTTTTAAATTTGCGGGGGAGGCAGGGGGCGTGGCAAAAATCAAAACTCAACTTGATCTGCCTGCAAGTATAAGAAATATATGTTCCATACACTTCAAACCTCTATCTCTTACCATCTCTGAGATCTCTTCGTTCATACGGACAGACGGACAGACGGACAGACAGACGGACAGACGGACATGGCTATATCGACTCGGCTGTTGATGCTGATCAAGAATATATATACTTTATGGGGTCGGAGATGGTTCCTTCTGGCTGTTACATACATTTGCACAAACCCAATATACTCTGTGTACCTTCGGTACAGAGTATAAAAATACCTCATATCACCCACAATTTTGAAAATAGATTGTTTGAACCCTCTAGACATATATTTTAATAATTATTACCTATCGATCAGCCATACATCATTTCCTGATCAGATGAGCTATAGTAGAGTTGCCTCCACCGCAAATTGGAAAGAAACTCATTTCTTCCACAATTAGGACATGTTTATATCCTGAGTAACGGGTATATCGAAGTCGAGCAGGGCCGACTTTAACTTACGCTCTCGTTTTATTTCAGAAGTTGCTGAAATTAATTTTTGTCAAAAAAAAAATCGAAGAATTTCTAAATTTGGATTCGGGTAGAAAAAATATCAGTTGTAGGCCTAATTGTGTCTACAACCATTCCGATTATATTGGAGAATAAAAACTTTGCCAGCCCAGATATTTTGAAGTTTCTGCCTAAAAGTATGCACCATAAACTACTGACTTGCACATCCCTCTGTGCTATATAAATTTGCAAAAACTGCATCAACTTGAAATTCTCAAGTTTTTTAAGCGCATTAATGACATAAAAGGAACATTTAAATGAGTCTGATGAGAGATATGGTTATCTCGAAACAGTCGTCTTGCTTTTTCTAATTTTACAAATTTCTAATTTGAGGCTTTAGCGTTAGAGGCAAATAAAAATACATTAATCTTCTTATAGATAAGCCCATTCCTCAATTTTGACATCTTTAGTGAATCCCTTAATACTTAGTTGTACACCTATACATTCTTATCGGAAAGATCGAATTTAGCTTTGCGTTCTCGTTAAGATTGATTGTTAAATCATGCAATCTTTAAATTTTGAATTCTTAGTTTATGGTCCAATGGTTATGATTGGAAATTGTTCTCTCGCCTCATCAAAAGCAAATTTATTATTTTTGAAACATTTTCCAAAGATCAAATACAGAATGGCCCGCATTCAATGTTTGATTAAATAACAACAAATGCAACTTGCCACAAAATTCGCATTAATTGGGAACAGGGGCGGCGCAACAACGACAATATCAGCGCTAGAAACGTGAAATCGAGGCAATTAATCAGCTTCGCCTCGCAGTTTTGCCCCTGCCAAATTACTCGTAACATGAAAATAAGACACAAAAAAAAAACAAGAAAACAAGAAAACAGAAAATGCAACAACAGACAAAAGGCAGCCGCGTCCCAAATGTGCATAGAAAAACCAAACGAAAGGCGGGGGCCTTGCCCGATTTGATGTTTCTAGTTTTGGCAGCCAGCTCGACTTTTCAATCAGCTAATTTGCCGGATTCGAAAATGATGATGAGTCTTTATTTATTTTTCTTTGCCACTTTTCTGTTTTGCTGTTGATTTGAATTTGATTGAGTTGCGAAACTGTGAGTGAGAGAAATGCGCTCCATTCGTTAAACAGTTGAAACATTTTGGTGGAAAAACTGTGTGTGTGTGTGTGTGTGTGTGAGTGCGTCTGTTGTCTGCCGGGGCAAAGATTTATGAGGCTGCCAAGTGCCAAGCGAAATGCTTCATAATAATGCAAATGCCTCAATGAAATATTTGTGGCTCTGTTGTCGCCATTCACCAACGCCCGCGGCGTCTGCGGCTGCGGCAGCTACAAGTTGAACGAACCAACTAGAAAAAAAAATTATGAAAAAAAAAATTGAAATGAATTGACAAGGGCATGACCAACATAAAAAGACATCTGTTCGAGAGGGCAAAAATTAATGTTGAAAGGGAAAATGCAACTGATGCCTCTCAATGCTGGTGGCTATTTTTATTATGTTCATTTTGTGGCATTTAATCAATAGTTAAATGTTTTTTTTTTATTAATGAATTTTATCATGCAGGAATATTATCCCTATTATCCCTATTTCCCTATTATCCGCTGATAATAAAAACAAAACAAAAATGTTTAAGTGTGTCCGTTTTTTTGAGAATTTTTTTAAATAAACTGTAATTTTTAATAGGAACAAAGGAAACTTAAGAAAAATATTACATTTTCATTAGCGTAATTATATGATTTGCTTATAACTCGACTATCAAAAGAAGTGTGTTAGATCGATTTTATATGATGAGAACTATATATGTCTAAATGGTCCAGACAATCTACCTTGAAAATTGTGGGATATATGAGGGGGAACTGAAAATTAACTTGATCTGCCTCTAAGTATTAGGAGTTAATGTTATATTCACTTTAAACCTCTAGCTCTTACCATCTCTAAGATCTGTTTGTTTAAACGCACAAACGGACATACATATGTACATACCAGAGACCTAAAACGAGCGTACACGAACCTGCTCGCTGAACCGTTTCCAAAATGCGATACGCTTCTTCACCAAAAGCTTTAAGCCTTTTCAAGCCCACACTTAAAGCTCAAATTATAAAACTAATTGCGTATATTGTGTGTAAAGGCTTGATTGGCTTGTTGATCGTTGAACACGAGTCAAAGCGAGCTCGTTGCTCGTTGGTCACGAGTGAAAAACAACCAACCAACAGCGCTTAACAAACAAAAATCAAATTTGCGAGCAAAAAAATAGCATGATCGCATGGGGAGAGCGTGAAAGATTGCAAGCCCCGCTCGCTTGACGCTCGTTCTTGCAGCCGCAGCCAAGCTAAATTTGCGCATATCGCTCAAAAGCTTGAGCAATTATCACTCGTGCCAAGGTACATCTTGCTCGTGCTTGCAAAAGGATTCCTTGAGCACGAACAATGACTAACGATGCCAGTTTGATCACAGACCATGAATAATAGACTCAAAGATTGGGACGGCTCTCAGAGTTAAGTGCTGTTAGGGGATAGTGCACATGTTAATATTTTTTACTCAAATTATAGTACGCATATAGGAAACTCGGTGGTTAGAGCGAGACGGACATTGTCATGAAATTACTCAGAGAGCGAAAATGACAACGAACAGCTGATTCATATCTCTGTTAAATGGTGGCGACCGAGCTTTAAGTCTGTGGTTTGATTGGCGAGCTTAAGCAAGCCCGGTAAATGAGCGAGTTAGGTGCTCGTTGCAGGTGTCTGATACATACATTTTCATGAACTTAGTAATAATAATCATTTTTTTTTGTAATATTCAAAGTGCAGCTTGTTTACAATAAACATAAAAATCTTATTATTGTGATTAATACTAAAAAATAATTATAACTGACTTGGTTGGCCAAGCACATTTTGTCTCACCCCGCACCAGCTTACTACGCCTGACTTCCCTGGTCTTCCCAAGATATCAGACCGATTAGCAATACGGATTAGATTAGATTTAGTTTTATATTTTTTTATTTTCTACAGAACAGCGCTTTTTCCATGTATGTTATCAGTCCTTCCCAATTCTCGTTCCCTCTGTCGTCTAGGATATCATGCAGCTCCTCATTTTCAAAATATGTTTTTCCCAGGAACGCCCATCTGTGGTTTTTGAGGCAAGGGCATCTTCCTAAAAAGTAACTCATTTACTCCGGTGTTACACAAGGCTGTTTTTGATGACAAACTTATAAGGTCCAACCGAGCTTCCATTACCCATAATTTTTTAAGAGAATCCCCAATCTTTCCTCATCAAGCTTTTTAGCAACTTCATTTCGAACACGTTATTGTATGGGTGGAAGAAAACGATGATTGTTCTCGATATATTCTTATATTGTTCGATACAAGGATATCGGATCTATAGTTTAAATGCCTTTGAATTACAGTAATGCCATATAGATAAGAAGTTCCAAGGTACTTAGTTAGAGTATTTTATTTGAGTGTTTTAATTATTAATTTGAAGTACTCATATGAAGTTTTTATTAATTATAAAGGATATCGAGAGTACTTATATGTAGAATTGTTCAAGTATTTAAAACGAATATCTATTAATATGAGTGATGGAACCAAAAACAACCACTGCAATGCATGCAAAGGTCATATGTATGAAAATCTGAGCGGTTTGTTGATGTAGCCTTCGAATGTTTTGTCTTTTTCTATCTTGTTCTGCCCAATGCTTGCTTTCATAAGCGAATCGGAGCGATACATTATGATTAAAAAAGAATTATTTAATTCCCCATTTTTTGCCTAAAATATTATTGATTTGGATTACTTTTTCAGAAGTGAATTTTATTCATCTAAATTGTCAATTATGTGCTAAGCTTAATGTCTATCACAATGTTGGCTATATATATATTCTACTCCTTCTCCTAGTCCTTGTTCATATATGCACCAAACGTTCATTGCGCTGGGCATAATGAAATCCACCATAATAGTCCTCCAGATCGTACAAATCGCGTTCCAATTGTGCCTCCATTTTGGCCTGGGCAGCTCTTTCTCTGGCATTGGGACGTCGAACCACTGAACCATCTGGCTGATTTGACATTTTGGGCAGACGAAGACTGAGACGTCGACGTACTTTAATATCACCCACCACATCATACAGTGGCTGTTGGATCAAGGGTTCTTCTTCTTGTACGGGCAAACAGCGACGTGGATCGGTGTGTGTGGGAAAACCGCGTGGCGTGGTTTGACCCGACAAAGCTTCACTGATATCGTGCGGATGTGGCCGCTGCTTTGCTATAGGTAATGCGGCATGCTCGAACATACATTTCCATTGGGCATAATTGTTATCCGAGGCAGCGGCACGCCTGCCGTTAGCCAGCAAAGTGCCAGAGGAGCCGAATGATGAACAACGTGGCATGGGACGTAGCAGAGCCCGGCGTGAGGTGGTGGCATTGGAGCCACGTTGAATACTGCGACGTTTGCGTGCCTGAAAGTTCAGACGGCGACTCAAAGAGCGTTGCAACTTTTGCCACAAACCGAACTTGAAGCGTGGACGTGGCACACAGCAGAGGCAATTACTGGGCGTCGTTGAATTATTGGTGCACTGCGTCGAGGTGGAGTGTGTGGTACCCATAGTGAGGAGATGTTTTCGATTAGAACGCTGCTGGGCAACTGTATGGTTAGCTCTGCCTACGACACATATTTATATGTGATCTCGGGGGATGGGGATCAGCTAACTACCTGCTGCCAATAGGTAGAATATGGCTTAGCGGATCTTATTGCCTACCCTTCATAAAAGTGTGTACCTGAATTGCATATTTTGCATATTTTTTATGACCCCCTCCCCGCCTAACCGAGCCAATTTGGTTTTTGGGTTTCCAAAATCCAAGCCGCTTTGGCTTTTATGACACTGCACGTGTTCCAAGGATAATGACAAAGAGGTAGACTTTGTTTGAAAAGTTTTGAAAACAAAAATACCTTTAGCAAGAGTTTTCCAGTTTGCATTTTCTTTAATCTGCTTATCCTACAGAAATTTCATTTTCGCATTGAATAAGAATCCAAAAGTGATTTCACTTATTTTAAATATGAGAATTTTGTAATTGTATCAAGTATTTCTTAAATTTCAAAATACTCGATTCTTTTTCTGAGTGTACCACTAGGTAGACCACTTTAATGGGCTGTCATTTGCTTGTCACATACTGACCTTTGGCCTAACCAACAGCCACACCCACTTCAAGTTGTAACTGCCTGATGGAGGACTTTTGGCGCCAGGGCCACTTAAGACTTGGAAATTGTTAATGAATTGCAGCAGCAACTATTAACGGCAAGGATCAGGGACAGAGACATTGCACTGCCAAGTCAAGCACAACCGTATGTGTGAGTGTGCATGTGTGTGTGTGTGTGGGGTGGGGCGTAATATTCCGGCAAAATGGATGCTTTGTATGTCAATCAGGCCACATGGACGTGGCTTTTGCATGTCAGCAACACCCTCATCGATGTTGTTTTCGCTTTCTCTTTGTGTGTGTGACTCTCTGTCTGTGTGTGTGTGTGGCCTGCATAAGCCGATTTGCCTTTATTAAAGCGTCACGTTACAGTGTGTATGCCGTATGAGACACTTTTAGTGCTTAATATGTGTGTTAATCACAAGTGACGGGCATCTTTTCAACTTTGACGCCTGAGTGTGGCCATGTATTCCCCAAGGCTGTAAGCGTTGTTGTTGTAGCTTTTTCATATGAATCTGTATCAAGCGAGCTGCAGTAAACGATATCGTGCACTCATTTGTAGCTTTACATACACTATTAAAAGTATTTTGAAAGGTATTTAAAAAATAACCTGCATCAGATTTAAAAGAAAGAAAGTTTCTTAGGATTTCAGTCCACTGTGCTGCTGTACTGCGCTTGCTCTGATAGGACTTTTAAGCATAATAAGCAATTTTTTTATCTACACTGCACGTCATTTGAATAGGTTCATTATCTCTCCCTGCAACTCCATGTGTAAGCTCTGTGAAGCAAATTTTTCTGAAGAGGTTATTATGTGGTTATCAGTACACAAAAAAGTATTTTCTATACCTCAATTGTAATTGAACACAATTTTTTCCTTATTAAGTTCACGTTTTTTGCGCATTAACATTGGTCAATAGAATAGGTTCAGCTTTGAAAACACTAAAATATATTAAAAACAACGTTTATTCATGTTTTAAGCTTTTCTAAATAATAATAGTCAATTTTTTTCTGGTAAGTATTTTCTGGATCCCCCCTTATTTAGAATAAATTCGGTTTTTTAATGAGTTGTAAACTTTTCCAACTTTTGCAGCGAAATTTTAGTCCAATTATTCTTAATTGCAGTAATCAATGAATCTTTATTTTCATTTTGTCGGCCGGACTCGTATAATTTACGTGAAAGAATACCCCAAAGGTTTTCCATGATATTTATGTCAAAAGAATAAGGCGGCCACTCCATTCTTTGACTGCTCTTGCGGTATGTATTGGAGCGCTATCTTTTTGATAGGTCCAAGAAATTGATACAAACAGGGATTAGACTATAGTTACTTGCATGAATTTTTGTTGTAAGAAAATGTAATTCACATGTTCCGTAATAGGAAACTGCACCCCGAACCATAACCGAGCCTTAACAAGAGTGGCGACGGCTTAAGAGATGCTCTGATTTTCGTAAATCGTGTTAATAATGGTTAAAGCCATCCACTCCAAGACATGTGTGAAAGAATGGCTCGTCTGTCTGCTGGGGTAGTGGCTTTAGCAGCGCGTCCTTTCACGTACCTACATTTTGACTTCTCCCAATTATGATCGCAATTTCTCTTTGAATCCAACTGAATTCATTGAACGGACTTATCTGGCCCTTTTCCATCTCTGTCAAGCACTTGCCCCTCCCATTTTGCAAATTTTTGTTTAAATTAACCAAATTATTTTTTAACTAACCGAAAGCGATCGATTCCGACTGAAAATCTGAAGACAACTAAAGCTGTTTCGCTGAAACCTATTCAAGTGGCTGAAAAAATGGCAATGCATTTCTAGAAGAATTAATCCAAAGCAATCTTAAAAATTAACCGTTACTTTTTGCAGTTAGTTTTTTCTCACGAATTAAAGACACATAAAAACTTTTTATTTTTCAATAGAACGGCAAAGAGATTCAAAGAAACAATGGAAACATGCTGAACCTATTCAAGTGATGTGTAGTGTACATAGACAAAAATTTGATGTAATTGGAGGCTGAATATTGAATTTTCTTTTCATAAGATATGTTTTGAGATTTAATTTTTAACATAATCAGCCATGCTCCCATTTTCACTTTCGCAAAAATTTTGCGATTTCAAACCGGTTTTAGGAGCAAATTTGGTCTCTAAATCGCAAAATGTTTGCGAAAGTGAATATGGGAGCCTGGCTGAATGATAGTTTTTCATAGCATATTTAAATTGATGACAGTTGGCATTATCATTATTTCATATCAATATGATATTTTAATGACAAACTTATATATTCACTATTAATTATTTCTTTGTGTGGTGTAATAACTTGTCCAGGTATTGAGCGGCTTGATTGTTGATCACATATAACCAACCATAGGAAAAACCAGGTCCTTTTCGATGTGACTGGTTCTAAGATACCATTCAGCTTCGATAATATGTCGTAAGATGTGGGCCTGAACCACTCTAATTTTGTTAAGGGGAGTCTTTGCCGCTAAGCCATAGATTTGGAGATCGTAATGGCCTTGTATATGAGGTACTCGTTCCTTGGTGAGAATTTGTTCTTGTTCTTTTAAACCTATTCAGGTACTCCTGAAGGGCTTCTGTGGCTGAGAAGATGCATAAACAGATTATTGGGGTTCGCTAGAGAAACGGGGAGTAATGAGTATGGCCCAATATGCAGCACGAATGTTTAGCGTTTGCGGGGTTACTCCTTCCTGAGCCATCTTCTTCTTGATCTTGGGAAGCAGACCTCCGTGCCACACTCTTTCGAAGGCCTGCTGGATGTCAAAGTATGCTGCCAACACTAACTCTTTTCCGTTGTACCCTTTGCGGATGTAGTTGACTACTCGATGTAGTTGTTCGAGAGTTCTATGGCTCAGTCGGAATCCAAACTTGATCTCGGGTATGGCTTTACGAACACTTCGTATATCGTCTGTTCGTTCGTTCGACGTCTATGTGAGCTTGCATCTTCGACCCGTTAACATAAATTTAAAGGCAGAAAATGAACTTTTAACACTCACTTTAAGTTGCTCAGCTTTGACAAGCTGGTACAAATAAGGGCAGGAAAACCGTTTATTGATCCCTTTTTTCTGTGTAACTGTTTCGGGGTACCGTGCAGAAATCTTTAGAGTGGGGTTTCATAGGCCCAGTCCAGGTAGCTGAAATCGATATCGGGACGGTACTTTTTTGGTGGGGTCCGTCCCGATTTCATAAGCCAGGCCCTGTCCGTACTCAGTACCCTTTCTTCTCTAAGTAAATTCGCGATGCTTTACTTTAGTTTTATTTGTTGGGAAGTATCTGTGTATAGGTACCTATAAACATACATATGTACCTAATGTAGAGCTGATTGCATATTCTTTTCGGTAACTACCTGACTGTTCAACAATTTCAGTTGCCCCTTTTCAAAAGGGTTTTTTCCGTATTACACTTGTTAGGTATGAGTATAAGCCCTGTAAAAAGATTTGCCTTTTATATATCGGGAGTTACACAACATTAAGTGTGACCAGGTACAATTTGAAATATCCACACTTTATTATGCACTTGCAAAGTGGGTATTTATTTTGCCCAGAAGTTTGTAACGCATAGACATATTCATTTCCGATTCCGTAAACTATTTATATTTTTGATCAGGATGATGACTGTCAGTTTTTAAGCAAACTAGTCTTTAAGATTTAAAACATTCGTGCTAAAATTTTGCATAGAGGTTTTTCTAAACAGCTTACTACTAATATGTTGGAAACGTCCAGATCGGATGCCTTTATCTTATAGCTGGCATAGAACTTATCGGTCGAAAAATTGGTCTTAGTAAGAAAAACTTTTTTGTTTTCTGTGAAAGCGTTCTTAAAATCAGAAATTATAAGTATTATATGTTTTTAAACAGTTCTACAAAATTTGGTTTAAATCGGAAAACTAAATTTTATAGCTGCCATAAAACTAATCGGTCAAAATATTGGTCTTAGTAAGAAAAACACTTTTGTTTTTCATGTTAGCATTCTTAAACTCAGGAATGATAAATTTAATATGCTTTTAAAAAGTTCTACAAAATATGGTTAAAATAGCATGACCATATCCTATAGCTGCCATAGAACCGATGGGTCAAAAAAATTGGTCTTAGTTAGAAAAACTTATTTGTTTTTGATGGCTACCATGCTTAAACTTTGAAGTCAAGAAACATTTACTTAATTATTTATAATTTATCAATATCTGACAGCAATATCCTAATTATATTCTATTCTATTAAAACGTCGACACAGTCAAAGTCAGCTTTGCCTTCTCGTTTTAATCACTACCAAACGAAAGGTCAGAGTAACCACATATACCACAAACAATTGTTTGTCTTCATTACAAGTAAAAGAATCTTCACTGTTCTTTTTTTTATGACATCCGCTCTCTCGTATTCCATTTTAATTAGATCTGTTATTTGTGCAATGGCAATTTTACTACTTCCCCTGTCCCACGCCACAGTCTTTGTTGTTCAACTTTGGCTCATGTTAAACTTAATTACGTTAAAAATGAAATGAAACTCCAATGGGGTGAAAGGGAGGATGCGGCTTGCGGCTGCACCATCCAGGGTCCGGGTCTGTGTCAGTGTGTGTGTGTGCGTTTGCGAAAAATATTTCACCTACCTCAACAGCTGCCAGAAATTCCAAAAACTGAAAATTCATTTGCAAAAATTCCAGCCGAGCCAAACAAAATTACCAACTGTAGGCCATATGAAATATACACTTCTCTGAATGTGCAAGAGATCAGAGTCCACAATTTTCGAAACTCAATTAGGGTATACAAAAAATGTGTTACACATGCGAGTTGGTTGCAAAATTGTGTTGCATACCAAACGGGGCAGGAAACTAATTTTGTTTCTGGGATGCAAATTTGAGATGAAAAAATAATAGCAGAACGTGTGGTCGAATGTGGTGAGCTAGCTAGCTGTGCTGAGTGTTTGAGAGTTGTTAAAATTGAAAAGCAAAAACGGCATCAAGCAAAAGTGTAAAGTTTTTAATAATGCATATTTGACTTTACAGCTGGGATGCCCACATAATGCGTATGTCAGAGTAGACAAAAATGCATATGAGGCAAATCATTTGTCAAACAACAACAACCACACGAAAGAAATGAAGTGCTGGCTGTGGGTTCACCACTGATCTGAAAGTAAATAGCAGGAAGAACTAGAAGTAAGTTAAAAATAAGAACATATGTATGTAAATAATGACAATTTTGTACAGAAGTTTGTTAAGCCCTAAACGGATCTGTGAAATTAGTTATTTTGCTTACTTCGACATAATAGAGGGATTCCTGAAAGTGATTTGCTTTTGATTTTGATTTCGTCGAACAGCTGTTCACAGCTGCTCCTTACAAAATGTGCAGTGTGCCCAGAAAACCTAGGGATTTTAAGGTCATACTAATAGATTTTACGAAATCAGCTCCGGGCTGAATTCGTTTTGCTTTCTAGTGTGGCCGTATTCTTCGAAGAGAATTATGCTGTCAAACTTGATGCCTGCTGTGTAAAGCTGCAACCATTCTGAAACTACATGCTCTGCTATTTAACTATTATTTAAGAGGCTGACAAAAATTGGGTTTACACTTTATTTCGGCGTTTTGTGATTTATAACCTTTGTTTACTTTAGCGCCAATTGTCAATCAGCTGTTCACGAAATCAAAATCAAATCAGTGCGCAAAAAAGGTCGTTCCGTCAACTGATTTTGATTTGCTTTCACAAAATCAAAATCAAAAGCAAATCACTTTCAGGAATCCCTCTAATATGTCGTATATATATATTTCATCAAGGTAGAACGTATGTTTAATGTGACCAGATTTAAAAAGAATTTACGCCGCAACTTGAATTTCGAGTGAATTGGGTGTTGGTCATACTTAGATAGGCAACTTCACGTCAAGGAAAATTTTTATGTGGCAGTGAAAACTCTTTTTATATGCTTCTTACCATAGCGAATGCAATGTCGACTAATCATTTTTGCATATTCGAACTTTGCTACGACTTTTTATATTCTTTTGTGCATTTAAAACAAATTTGGCTAAAACAACTATTGATTGGTTAGTTGTTAGAAAAAGTCGTCTACTTATATTGATGCTCAAGTTTATATTTAAATATTTGGTGAAATTTTTGAATTTTTGCTATTTTTAGTAAACAATTCATATCCTGGTTGGAACGAACATTAACTACTGCACTAACACTTCCACACAAACGAAGTTAGAATTACCTTCTTGTCTTAAATTTATGAAGGGCGAAGTAACATTGTGTACGGCAATTTTTATTCAGCTGTTGAAAGTAAAATGAGGCGCACAGAATATTAACATAGGTTCCATAAATGTGCTGTAAGGCGCAACATTACTTTTTAGCTCCGTATGGGCTAAATGTAAAGGGTGGGGAAATCATTACTTCTGCTTCTCTTTCCCTCAATTTTTGTATGACACTTTGAAGTACTTCGAAGAGTCGGCAAAGAAATATTCTAATACCACAGATTCAGTTCAAAAGCTAGCGAAACCATGGATTCACTTATTCACGCTGTTTTACCATAAACAAAAAACGTAAAATATTCCAGAACCGAACACCTTAGAACCAGTTTGGTCCAAGTTAATTGCATCTATGGGACCGAACCACAAAACGAACCTTATAAATAATTGTCCTACCGACCCCAAATCCTTACTGAATCTCCTTCTTTTTTTTCAATTTTTTCTCTATAATTACATCGGCAAAATATTAATATAGTATTGGACGATCCAGTAAGCTTGGTTCATGCTTCAAGTAAAACTTTGGGTTTTGAAAACTGGCTCTCAAACCGATCCCTAAACTTAAGCTGTATTTTCACTTGTCTGAGATAGCTGAAAAATACCTCAGAAAGTTGTGAGTTGGATGTCAAAAACTCATGAGTTTCTCTTAAGAGAGTTTTGATATTATTTAACACTAAAATTTTACACATTTGAATTACTCAGATTGACTATTATACTATCTGAGAAGTCAGACAAGTGAAAATACAGCTTTAACGGCGGGAATTTTAGGGGTTTTCAGCCCAGATTTCTGGGATATCGAACTAGAAAATAGACGAAAACTTTATTGAAAAGGGCCTAGCTCTTATTCAGCGCTAAAAGCACTAAAATTCATTTATCAATAAACCCAACCTAATCTCTAACAAATGAGGCGACGATAAGTCGCACCGCGGTTCAGCGAACAAGATAACAAAATTGTTTTTATTCCAAGTGATCTACAAATCGCTTTCGACTCTACTAACAACCCAAATCGTATGGGAATAGGGTCGATTTTTGGGGTCGAAAGCGATCTGTAGAACACATGTGTATGTATACAATAAATCTTGCGATTTCCCACAATAATATACTCGAAAATGTCAACTCACTTGACACATACAAACATCCTATCCACTTATCTGCAATTAATTTAATATTGAACATTGTTTTTGTTTGTGTTTCATTAAGTGCTAAAAAGTCCTTGTAAATTGCAATAAATTTCTGATTCCCTGTTTGGCTTTACCATTTGTAACTCGGACCGCAGCAGTTTTAATTGCTCGAGGTCAATTAATTATTATGATTAAATGATCAATATTCCATTTAAAATGAATTTTGCAAATTCGCTTTTTGGTTTCCAGCATGAAATTCTCTGCTGTGTTTCAAGTTTTTCAATTAAATCGAGTCATTGTGATGAAGCGAGGGGGGGTAAGGGATTTGCCACAAATGTTGAAACAATGCACATTTCTCGTGGCTCACGCAATTCAATATTTTTTTTGTACCTGACCACAGAAATAGAAATGAAAATAAAAATGTTAACGGACGCAGCGACAGCATTTAAAACCCCGTTTTATGACCTGGCCAACATGTGTACCTCGGTTCGTGGTTCATCATAAAAAAATTGGCCAAAAGGAAAAAAAACGAAATTTTTGTTGAGTTTTTTTTATTTAACCCTTTCGCGTCTGTTGTTCTGGGAATATTTCTGTTTCTTTTTTATACCATGGGGACTCCATATGCAAATTCAACTTTATTGAAGTGGCCGCAAAAGAGTGCAACAACTGGCTGAGAAACGGAACAGTTGTCGCCCGTGTTAACTGCTCGATGACCCAAAATAGCCACAAGAAATCTTATAAAATATGCATAAAAGCTGACAAAGCGTATTGGAACAGAATGTAGATAAAGTTATTTTAAATCGATTGATGGGGAAATGCACGTAGCTGAGCCATTGGGGAAATTGTGAAAAGTATGAGCATTTTGTGGTTTGATTTTATGTTTTAAAATAGAACAAAATGCATTTAAATTGGTAGATGAGCGTAGATCTATTTTCTATCCAATTAAATACGTAAATAAAATAAAACTAAAAATTGCCAATAAAAATATATTGCAAAAACAGAAGAAGCAATAAATAAAAATAACTTATTTAAACCGGATACTCAATGCCAAGTTGATTTAATTGGTACTGATTTGCTGCCATAGAATTTATTAAAGTAACTATACTTTTTCCTGCCATTTCAAAATTTGATTCGAAATGCAAGTGCTTTTACAAATACATTTCTAGATATTTCCAGGACAATCCCATATATTCACATATATTTCTTGAAAGATTTATAGGACTCTCCTATACAATAGAAGTGTTAATTACACTAGGCAACAAAACAAAAAACTTACGGCCAAATCAATTTTATTGCTAGAGTGCTGGGTTCCAATTGAGTTCCCTTAATTATTTTACCATAACTTTCGTAAAACTCAACCGATTTGGAAAAGCTATTTAAGGAATCACAGCTTACACATAGACCTACAAAAAACAAATTATGCGATCAAAGAATTTCCTGAATTATTTAAGTAAAAATATTGTGAAAAATATAAAAAGGAAAATAATGTTTTCCGAACTTTTAAGCTAAATAAACATTCTGACCGAACTTTTTGCTGATTCTGATAGCCTTAAAAAAATTAACAAATATCTGAAAAAAATATTTTAAAATTGAAAAGGTGCAAAATTGTCAAAATATCTCAAAAATACCAAAGTTTCCAAAATACCAAAGTTGCAAAATAAACACTAAAAATTCTTATTAATACATATTATACGAAAAATTAAAAAGTTTTGCAAAATTAAAAATATTTATTTAATTACCCAAAAAATACCAAATATTGCAAAAATATTAAAAAATACCATAAAAACTATATTTTAGAAATTGTTGTTAGCATGCTCAAGGTCCAGTGTAACATCTAGAAATATGCACTTCGTTATTTGATGCCTCAAATACATACCACTAAAAACTGTAAATATAATTCACAAATGCGTTTGAAGTTAATAAAAATAAATTTCTAGACAAGAATTAAAAAATTAATGTTAATCTTAAGCTTAAGGCCCTGTAGCTATAGCTTTAAACCCTGTTCGCCTGCAATTTCACATTGCCTCTGAACTTATTATAAATAAATAAATAATAAAAATAATTCTAACTTCTTTTTACTAAAAATGCCCACATTTTTTTTAGTTTATGTAAAATTGCCTGACAAATTGACCTTTCAATATCCAATGGTTGAACATTACCTAAAAACCACAATCGGCAAATTCAATCTCTTTGCTGATTGCAAAGTTTACAGAAAATTGAGTGTAAGCAAAACTTAATATATTTAACTTTGATTTTTGTTTTGTTTGTGTGTGTGTGTGTGTGTGTGTGTAATTTAGTGGATTTGAGTAAAGAAAACCTTTCTGGTTTGACCACAAATCTCAGTCGAGCGAGTCGCCCGATTACCACAAAAGAGATAAGGGACAAGGACAATGTGTGAGTTTTGCCATTGTGTGTGTGTGTGTGTGTGTGTGACAGGGTTAAGGACAAATCACGCATCAATAGCAATCAATCAATTTGTGCGCAAACAAACAAATTGACCAAAATAAAAAAATAAACTGGCAAAAGTTAACAGCATCTAATGTGATTTTGACACACTCCCTAAAGCACACACACACACACACACACATTGTTTTGACAGGCTTTTGTTTACAGTTATGCGTTAGTCTCCCCACTAACTTCTCTTGCTTTGTGTATACAATTTGATACCCCACAAATCCAAAATTAAATTGAGGGTATGCCTTAATCTTTATTCACATAGAATCTGTGATGACTTTTGAACTTCAGAGAGTAAACATCACTGGATAAATTAGTTGACATCGGTAAACCAAAAGCAGAGTTCTTTATACACTAATTATTTCTTTCATGATCCCTTTTCTAGAGAGTTTCTCGAAGCCTTAATGGGTAATACCATCAAGGAACGGAACCAAAAACAAAGTTAGAGAGTTAGAGGCGGCAAAAGTTTTATTTACAATATTTCACAAAAAGTATCTTAAGGGGGTCTTCTACCTTTGAATATTTTTTTTCGATTTTTTTGTTATGCCTTATTATTATAGCTTTGGATATCCATTTTAGTGCAGCAATGTTCTTGCTAACGTGAGTATTTTCAACGTTGCTCAAAACTTTAACAGAGTTTTAAGACCTGGTAGCCATAATTGCGCCAGTTCTGCTAAACCGATTTTGATCAGCCATGTTGCAATTGACGCAGAATTGATGTAATTCTGGCCCGTACATTAATCAAGAGGAAAAACATTATTTTAATATTTCTTTTACACTAAACTACAAAAAAAAAACTTGAAAAATCAAAATTTTTTTAACGGCAGCCAATTTTTAAATCCGAGATTTGGGATCAGGAATCTGAAATCAGAAATCTGGTATCTGTGATCAGGGATCAGAAATCTGGGATCTGGGATCAGGGATGTGAGATCAGGCCTCTGGGAACAAGGATGTGGGATCAGGGATCTGCCATCATGGATTTTGGATCAGGGATAAGGGATATGGGTTCAGGTATATGGGACTGGTACAGGTTCACTATTTTTCAAGCAAAACAACACTGTTTTATATAAAATAATATTAATAAAATAATTTTATATTCCTATGCAAGAGTTCTTAGTTTGATTCTGATTTTTCTTAGTTAAGAGCTTCGCTCGTTTCGTGTGATCTACGATACACAATCCTTTTTTTCAAACTTATGTTTTTTTTATTAAAAAAAAAACTTGAATATTCATTATAATCGAACGTGAATAATCGATTTTCTTTTCATTTTTTCACCTTATCTTTGGAGTTCCTATAAACTCATAACTTGGAAAGCGTCAAGCCTGATTAAACGCGATGAGGCGTCAAACATTGCGAATTCCACACTTGATAGTTTGAACCGACCTGTGTCATTCCAAATCAGCTCTGTTACATAACTATAAATGCACCCAATTTTTAGAGGGTACAGTGTCCATTACAAAAGAACCAGCGTACAGATATAACTGAGCAGTGAAAGAGAATCAAAAAGAGTACATAAAATATGCAAGACAACAACAACAATATGAACTCTGTTTAAAATAAAAATTAAAAACTTAATAGAAAATAGCAGTGAAAATAACTTGAAATTAAGAAAACATAAAGAGATATTTAAACTCAACAAATAAATAACATTCAGTTTTAAAACCAGGAAAGATCAACTACATACCAACTTCAAATCCAAACAAGTAAGAAAGTCGGTCAAGCCCGACTGTATTATACTCTGTACCTGTTTGTATGTAACTGATAACTTTAAAGTGTGAGGTTTCTTCAAAATCTGGGGGTGGCAACTCTTTCAACTATCGTTCATCTGGTTGAAAAACGATGTACGGGCTCGATAAGTAATGATGGGTAGAATTACCTTAATACATAACTCGTAAAATTATAAAATTTGTATATAATTTCCTATTAACATAATCATATCTATCATATTTCTGACCGCAGGTCATCTCAATTGTATCGCTCCTCTCATACTTCGTCTTTGCCTACTTACACAATCTATTGGAAAGAAGGGAGGGGGAAACTGAAAGCTGCGCAGTCCAGTAAGCTATTGCCCTCTCGCTCTCTTTCTCGTAAGTGGCTGCAGTGTTGTTGTTGCCGTTGCATTAAATTTTCTTTTACATATTGCGCCACTATTGTTCATCTGATCGGAAAACGATGTATGGGGGCTTGAAAAGAAATGATGAGTAACAACGTAACTCCAAAATTGTGGAAGATATTCAGTTTTTTTTAATTTGCGGGGGAGGCAGGGGGCGTGGCAAAAATCAAAACTAAACTTGATCTGCCTGCAAGTATAAGAAATATATGTTCTATACACTTCAAACCTCTATCTCTTACCATCTCTGAGATCTCTTCGTTCATACGGACAGACGGACAGACAGACATACGGACAGACGGACATGGCTATATCGACTCGGCTGTTGATGCTGATCAAGAATATATATACTTTATGGGGTCGGAGATGCTTCCTTCTGGCTGTTACATACATTTGCACAATCCCAATATACTCTGTGTACCTTCGGTACAGAGTATAAAAAGTTTGATATTAACGTGTAGTAAAAAGTAATCCATTATTATCTCAAAAGATGGCTTTAGTACTCAGTATCTGGCTTAGTTTTTGTTTCACTGATTTACAATAGATGCCGTTGAAAAGATGACAGTTTTGCATTTGGTTGATTCAGTTTCATTTGCACACGTGTCCTTGCAATGAAAAAAACGGTACACTTTACAGTTTTCTTCGATAAAGGCGAATATGAAAGTCAGGCGGCTGAAAATGTGAATAGCGTTTGCTGTATCAGCCAACCATGCTCAATTTTGGTTTCGTCGATTCTGTTCCGGTAATTTTGAGGCTAAAGATAAACCACGTTCCGGAAGGCCAATTATCAAAAATGTTGATAAAAATATGGTAACTCGATGTTTGAGCTCCACACGATTTAAATATATTTAAGAAAAAGTAAAAATAAAAAACAAAACAGTTTTACTAAATTTGATTGAAATCTGATGGCTACATCTAAAAGTTGCCCTAGAACCGATCGGTAGGAAAATGTGTCCTACTGACAAAACTTATTTGTTGTTAATGGTAGCATTATTAAATTTTGAAGTCAACAATCTGCTTCTTAATGTTCTATATTCTATATATATTCTATCGGTTAAATCAGTTATTGTGAGCATTTGCAAGAGTATTAAAAATTCGGCACAGTCGATATTCGCTTGGTCTACTCGTTTTATTTTCATGTATTTAATGGAAAACTGTTAATAAAAACATAGCAATCTTTAAATTTTAAGAACAAATCGTTCTAGATTCAATTACGTTCATTCCTAAGTTAGGGATGTATTTCTGACTCTATAGGTCATGTTCTTAAACCAAATGGAAATTGTAGAAACAGATTCGAGCAACCTAAATCTATATTTTTGTATGTCCGTTTCATGCTCAGTTCAAGAAATATTTTCTGTTGTGGCTGTGTTTTCAAGGTACTCCCAATTCGACTCTATAATTAATTGTTTTATTTCATAATTGAATTAGATTAAACAAAAAATGTTTTATGTATAATTTTCGTTGTGGTTTTGGGTTTCGCACAAAAGGGGCATTGCCATTGCCAATCAACCAAACTATCCATCAACTTGGGATCTCTGGGAGTTTTCCTCTTTGGGTTTCAGTATACAGAAAATCAATAAAATAAAAACAAAACAAAAAAACGAAAGGACAACAGCAGCCTAAGGGGCTTTAAGATTGCCATAAATTCATCAGGGCGCTAAATGGCTTATGGTTTCAGGACACAGCTGCATCAAAACCGCAACATGAGCTAATCCTGGATAAGGATTTCACGCTAAACGCCTACATGGAAGGAAAACTCGGTCTAAGAGAATTTTTCCCCATAAAAACTGCTTAATCTGCGGCTTAATCTTGGCCAGATTTCACACCGCAAAGCACGCGACATTCAAGTGGGATTCTGGGCGCGGGCATTAGATAAATCCAACGGATCGTTTCACTTAAATTGTAGCACTCGCCAGTGTTGCCGATTGTAATTAGAGCGGCTTACGCTATGGGCAGCTTATGGGCAATGGGATTTATGTCCTTTTGTTAGCGTGTTATTCTCAGGGACCACCAAGTGTCGCTCCAGAGTCAGCAACACCATCGACTGCGGCTGCCATTAGGGTCCTTGAATTATGCATCGGTACAAAGTCCTGGCCCCGTTGCCACTTTAAAGTTCACCCGGCCAACAAAGCTTGCATATCTAATTTGGGTTAACAGAAGTCAACAAGACTTGGCCTCAGTTTGTTTATGATGGCGTTGCACAGGGGATGCCACTAGGTGAAGAAACCTAATGACAAATCATTTTTAATAATTAAAGAAAACATTCAGTTGTGTTCATAATTTGGCAAACAAATTAAAAAAACATTGTTTCATATTCAATTTTCTTAAACTAAAAGACTCTTCATTAAATATACATATTTATTACATTAATTGTTGGTAGCAACATTCATTAGCCACCCGGTAAGAACATTTTCGGTCATTGTGTTTAGGGAGCATTAAAGCGTAAAGCTATAAATATATATTTAATTTAAAGGCACATTTCGAATGCTCATATAAATTGGCCACATTTAAAGTGCCAGAAATATACAAATTAAATTTGTTGAAAAGAATCGCAACAGAAGCATTTGACCCACTTGCCTTACCACAATCCTTAGACTTTAGCTTTCAAGGCTGACGTCTCTGTTCTTCTTTGACACAAATGTCAACATAATAATTGAAGTTCCATCCAGGGAAAAGGATATTTACCATTTATCAAAACCACACAATGTCAATGGCAAAGTATTTCCTTTCATTTGATTAATTCCATAAACTGAATGGAAGCGAAATGCGATATGTGTGTGTGTGTGTGTGGATTTTGGTTTGTTTCCGCTTTTATCCTTTCATTTAATTGAAATTTAAAATGCAATTCCTTAAAGCCCACTAAATCATGTGTCAAATAGCTTTACGCATAAATTCCATAAAAAATAGCTCCATTTACTATTTATGACAAAAGGAACGAAGGAAGGAAACCAAAGTCCCTGGAGGCAGGTTCTTTTTATTGCCGCCCCCCAAAAAGTTAATAATTCTATATCACTTTTATGTGTGTGCGTGCGTGTGTGTGTGTGTGTGTGTGTGTGTGTGTGTGTGAAAGCAGCATTTGCCATCACAGAAAGTTCAGGGCGAACATTAAATTTGTTAAATTGTTGAATATTATTTACGTGTTCGTCGCACTTTCAGTTTTACCCTCATTTGCACCTGTGCAAAACTTTTAAAATAATCAACTTATTGCACCTGTTTCACCCCTCCCTCATATTTGGCCTCAATTAAACAAATTTGCATTCTGACATTTTCGTAGTGGTCAAAATTTGATATAGACAAGAGACAGAAATTATGACTTAGTGATTTTTATTGATTGATTGACCAAATGAGCGCTGCACAATTATGGCAACTCAGAAATGCAAACTGCTTGGTAACTCTGCACCCCCCCGCCAACACACAGAATGTCAATTCAAAAAGGCGAAGAAGAAGAAGAAACTTGTCAGCAACGATGTGGAAATTGGACATTCAATGTACGTACTCGCACATAGGTTAGTAGCCCCAGACACTTGGCTTCGATGTGATAGATAGGGGTTAGCCAGATGGTGGGCAAAAAGGTGAACTAAAATCAATATAATAAAGGTGATGCCCTCTTCTAACATGTTAAATCCACAGAGCCCTAAGTAAAGAAATCAAATGGTTTCACTCGTTCTACATACAATATATATGTATATATTTTAATTTAAAACGAATATTTATTTACCCTTGCACACCCTGCAATTCATATAGGGTGACCGATGAACGATGCTACATTAAGAAAATTCAACACTTTCTTTCAAATTCATATAACTTATTTTAGAAACTGCATGCAATTCCATTGCCTATCTTTAAGCTATATTTTATAAACTAAAAAATTACTAAGTGAAATTAAAACAATGAAAGTAAAAAGAACAAAAGCTTTTACTATTTTTTTTTGGTAGCAGCATTTAACAGCCACCCTATATAAGAATAATTTGGAGTTTTATAAATTTTTTTAAAGCAAAAATGAAATTTTTGTAATGATTTTCCAAGCTGACCAATAAATGGCGCCTCTTCTGTAAACTTTTAAGATGGCCAAGGTTAGAAGAAATTTATGTCATTTTAATCAACTTCGACAAATTTGTGTTAAAGCAGATAATATTACTATTTGGCCAGATTAAAAACAAATATTTTTTCTTTCTATGATTAATTTTCTAAGCAATCGGTTCTAGTTTTTCGATTTTGTTCAAACTTTATGGAATTAAAATTAATGGATGACCAGTTAGGAAATGCTACCAATAAAAACGAAAAAGTGATTTTTACTAGTTTTTCATGCTCTATAGTCATCTGATCCGGCCGGTTCCATTGGTCCAAACAGCCATAGGAACAGCTATATGCTATAGCTATATGCTATAGATCCGACCGGATTTAAAATGCCTAAAATGTTCATTCTATATGCATTTCAAGCCTATATGTAAAGTTTGATAAAGATAACTTTAGCATAGAACCAGACGAACATGGCTATTTCAAATCAGTTCCTCATGCATGATAT
This sequence comes from Lordiphosa mommai, assembly GCA_018904225.1. Classification (NCBI taxonomy): domain Eukaryota; kingdom Metazoa; phylum Arthropoda; class Insecta; order Diptera; family Drosophilidae; genus Lordiphosa; species Lordiphosa mommai. The sequence continues at coordinate 1,285,463 of JAEIFT010000025.1, read as the reverse complement.
ATATATATACTTTATGGGGTCAGAGACTTACTCTTCTATGCGTTACAAACATCTGACCAATTTCAAAATATTATTAAAATTAAAAGCGTTCCCGTTTAACTCAGCTTATATTTATAGCAGAGGTGCCCGAGACCTTTACTCTTCGCGCTCTTTTGTTGTTGGCTCACTCTCTGCTATAGCGCGAGCAAACGAATTAACAGACAGAGCTCGCCATGAACAATATCAACAAGCCCATGTGGTTTTCTTCTCTCTTACTCTTTTGGCTGTGGCTGCTCAAATACAGCAACAACTTTGTTGACTTACAAACTTCGTGAAGTTTTCTTAGTAGGCGAGAGATTTCCATGATTTAATTTTAATGATTTTTTTGTTAAATCGGTCAGCATGAATTACCCTGAAGTTTGCTTTATCATGTAAATTCCGTGTTAGACTTTGTTGTTGTAAACGCATGATTTCGCTTGAAAAAATCTCTTAGCTGAGCAAAAACAAATGAAATTCTTTATATGTATTGGTGCTTGCTCTGTTATATGCTTTGTTTGTGCAGCCCTGAAAAAATGTTCTGTCTTATAAACTTAGTTGATAACTTCGCTCTGGTAAAAGTATTTAACCAATTGTCATTCTGAGTGCCCTACAAATTGTATAACCTGGACTAAAAACTATTTATTGGATATTCCGAAGGCGGGATCAAAAGGGTGCGAAAGTGATCTTCACAACGCCATATCATTTTTAACAAGTAAGAAAGTCGGTCAAGCCCGACTGTAATATATTCTGTACCTGTTTGTACGTAACTGATAACTTTAAAGTGTGAGGTTTTTTCAAAATCTGGGGGTGGCAACTCTTTCGACTATCGTTCATCTGGTTGAAAAACGATGTATGGGTGCTCGATAAGTAATGATGAGTAGAATTACCCTATTATATAACTCGTAAAATTATAAAATTTGTATATAATTTCCTATTAACATAAACGTATCTATATTAGTCACGCGGGAATCACGCGGGAATCACGCGGGAATCACGCTTGCCTTCAATTACTCAGCTTCCACGCAGAAATTATTCTTTAAATATCGCATCAAGACATGCACATTTCTATCTGTTTGCAGCCTGGCAAAACAGTGACTGCTTTGCTTACACCTATATATTTCACTGTTTTCCTTCATGATTTCCCATCCTTAAAGCATGTGATTAACCACTTAATATTACGATTTTATTTATCCGTTACTCGGTGAGTAATATTGTAAACTTAGTTAGTGGCAGAATGAAGCATTTCCGATCCCATAGGGCAAATTTATTTTCTTCTTTCGATCAATAAATCTCTGAGACTATAATAGGTAAATCAATGAAATTTGGTATGAAGAATTTCTCTATATGCACGCAGATTAAGTATATTCTATATTTTCTCCACGCTCTCTTCAGCCCTCGTTCTCGACGCTAGCGCTCATTCTACCCTATAATTTATAAGTAATTTTACTATTTTTATAAGCTGTACCCTTTAAAAATGTATTTAAAAGGTATCATGAAATTAGGCAAATGTATGTTACTACTCTTAGGAAGCATATACGATCCTATAAGGTATTCATCATTACTTATCGATCGACCATACATTATTTTCTGATCAGAAATAAAATCAATAAAGTGACAAATTTGTGCATAGAGCGAAGATATCAAACAATGCAAAGTGTGACATTTAGCAGCATACTTGCTGCCAGCTCTGTTAACTTAACATATTGTTATTGCTCTGTTAATTGTTTTTCATAATGATTTAAAACATTACTTTTTTCTAGGTCACGGGTATATTAAAGTCGTGCACTGCCAACTTTTACTTACGCTCTCGTTTAATTTGTATTTCAACATTTTCTAAGAGCATTTCTATTTATAGCACGTGCTTTGTGTGAGATTAACAGTCGAGCAGATTCATCCATCCCATATTGTCTAGTGGTTAGGATACCCGGCTCTCACCCGGGAGGCCCGGGTTCAATTCCCGGTATGGGAAGATCAATGCAATTTTTTTTAAATTTATTTTATTTAAAAATTTTGTGGACTTATTATTTTTATACCCGTTACTCGTAGAGTAAAGGGTATACTAAGTTCGTGCAAATGTATGTAACAGGCAGAAGGAAGCATCTCCGACCCCATAAAGTATATATATTCTTGATCAGCTTCAATAGCGAGTCGATATAGACATGGCCGTCTGTCCGTCGTCGTCCGTCCGTCTGTCCGTCCGTCTGTTGAACACTAGATCTCAGGGACTATAAGAGCTAGAGCTACATTTTTCGGTGTAGACTTGTTTTGTCTGCACCAGATCAAGTTTGTTTAAAATTTTGCCACGCCCCTCCGCCCTCCGCAATATGAAAAAAACCTCATATCTCCACAATTTTGAAAATAGATTGATCGAACCTTCTAGACATATATTTTAATCATCATTACCTACGATCCGCCATCTCTTTTCCGATCAGACGAACGATAGAAGAGTTGCCGCCCCGCAATTTGAAAAATACCTCATATCTCCCACAATTTTGAAAATACATTGTTAAAACCTTCTAGACATATATTTTAATCATCTTACCTACCGATCCGCCATTATCATTTCTTGATCAGATGAACGATGAAAAGTTCACGCCCCGCAATTTGAAAAGTACCTCAATAGATTTAAATGGAAAAGATTGTCGAACCTCTAGACATATATTTTAATCATCTACCTATCGATCCGGTATCTCCCGATCAGTTGAGCTTTGTGGTTGCCACCCCGCAATTTGTAAAAAAACTCTATCTTCCACATTTGTGATCTAAATAATATTCTTAAAAAAAACCTTACCCTGAGTAACGGGTATATCGAAGTCGAGCAGGGCCGACTTCAACTTACGCTCTCGTTTATTTTGGTTTTGATCCATTCAGCCACAAAATACAAAAGCTTAAATTATATTTGCTAATTTGATTACACCGAAACCACAGACCATAACGAACACATTATGGGAGGGCCAAAACAATGCCTCTTTCTGTTTTGTTAAATTTTGTCATTTTCCAATTAGGCAGCGCAAATATTCATAATAAATTTAAATAAATGCCTCTATAAATGTGCAATATTTAATGAAATGAGCCACACAAATTTGGACAACGGGTTATGCAATTTGCAATTACTAGCACAACAACTCGAACAAGAGATAAAGATTAAAATAAATATAATATAATTTTTTGTGGCTTATAATAACAGTGAACCGTTTAAACAGCAGGCAGCTTAAACTTGTCGACCTCAATGTTGCCAGAGAGCAAATTTGCATATTGCTCTAATTCATGAAATTTGAACAACCGTCTGACAATATACTAACATATTGACATTGATGTCCAGTCGATTAGCTGTGCCCTGTTGTTTTATCTTTCTGCTGTCACACTCTCTCTCTCTTCTCTATTTTGAAATGGTAAAAGCCATTATTTTGATTGTATAAAATGGAGAACGAAAAGATTTAATTAGAAAAAACAATACACAAAAATCTGAATAAATCCGCTTAGCAATTAAATTGATTGCATTTGGTCTTAGGTGCTTAGGTGCATATATGTAATATTTACTTATTTCAAAAAGTTTGTAGCACTGAAATTTTCAATGTGAATGCTTGCTGATGAGCTGACCCTGCCAATCAGTAATCGCTTGCGAAAATCATACTATTTTTTCGATTACCTTTCTTCAACCGTGATTGGCAAATTTACTAATCGTAATCGGCAATTACTGCGCTCAGTAGGTAATTTTACCAAGTTCGTGATCGACTTTCACAGCTTGACTACTTGGCCCAAAAAAAATGTAGGAGGAATTTCGACTATCTATCTGATAAATCAGTCAGTCAAACTAAAAGTTTTACATATGTATGGGCATTTCCAAAAAAAAGGTCTACCAGGAGTCAATTTTTAAAGATTCGCCAACTCAATCGACAAAATATATTATAGATAAAATAGGCTACATATTTTCCTTAAAGAATATGTAAAGGAAATTTGTGTTCGATCATCCTAAGTCCCAATATCTGCACAAATGTTCACCTACTTCATACAAAAATTTGGTTGCTCAAAAACCGTTTATTTTCAGATGGCCATAAAATAGCTTTATAATAAGCCAAGGTGCTCCTTTCCTATACCAACTTTTAATTTAACCAATTTTGTACCCTCTTTGTTAAACACTTTTGAAAACTATTTCGTCTTGATATTTACTAACATGATAAAATCGAGTAACGTACAATTTTTTCTTTCCTTTCGAACGGCTGTTATGTGCGCCACTGTTGGCATACCTGGTATTCATGAATTCTGCACAGATATCCTAAAGAAATTAACAAATGGCAAGGAATTTTAAAATGCGCGATTGTGAAGACTATTCATGTAGATTTTGTGAGGCACTACAGAACGACCTAAAGAAGTATACACGTTTCTCCATTTAATGAACTTTCATTCTGCCAAAATATAGCTTCTTACTCTAGACACAGGTACAAGCCCCTGTATTCCACCGTACCTGTTCAAATAGTTGTTAGCGAGGGGCTGTTAGATTTCCCAGTGTATCCAATTAGGTGGACGAGATTCCCTACCCTAGCTCTTTTGGCTCGTTTAATAGTAGAGGTAAAATATTTAACGCACGTAACATAATGTCCGAGCAAATGTAATCAAACATTTTGGTCGAACGAACCACCTTATGGAGCTGACCAAAACAGTTTTAGAATGGTTAAATATTCCACTTTTCCTTATGCCTCAATTATTTTTTGATTACACAGCAAAATCAGCTGATCAAAAATCGTTTTATTGTTTTTCAAAGTATTCTCCAGCAAGATTTATACACTTTTGCATGCGCTCAAACCAATTGTCGAAGCACTTTTTCCACTCCGATTGAGACACCTCCAAAATATGGTTTTTGAACTCTTCAACAGCATCTTCTGTCGACGAAAATCGTTGACCCCCATTTTTCCCTTGATCTGGGGGGAATAAAAAGAAGTCATTGGGTGCCAAGTCAGGGCTGTACGGCGAATGACCCATCAATTCGACGTTTTGGGCGGTCAAAAGGCGCTGGTGTGAGCTGATGTGTGAGAGCTCGCATTGTCATGGTGCACAATGATCTGTCTTCTCTTGTTCGTTTTTCGAATTTTTCCGAAGATTTCAGGCAAACAAATTGTGGTGGACCACTCAGAATTGACCGTCCTACGTTGCTCAAGCGGAACAGTCGCCACATGACCAGTTTTACCTAAGAAACAGGCGACCATTTGCTTCGAAGTGCTTCTTCCACGAACGACTTTCGTTGGATTTGGCTCGTCTTCGCAGACCCACACGGTCGATTGCTGTCTTGTTTCGGGCTCATATGCATAAATTTATGATGTTCAATGTTTCGGTTTTATATACGTCATTTGGTTGCATTTCTTTGACACTTGCGCCAATTGACCAGAGGCTCTTTTTTAGGGCGATTGACAATTTAAGGGGGTCTTCTACCTTTGCACAGGGTTTTTTAGTGTTTAAACAAAAAAACTGTGCAGAGACAACCATAAGAACTTTTTCAATTTGATTTTTAGTTTTGTGTTCCTTGCTTAAAAAAATGTTGGAATTAGAGGGCAGTTCAAAAAGTTATCTGCCTGCCAATTTAGGTCTCAAAAAAAAAAAAGATGAAGAGGTGGTAGCCATGATTCGGGGACTCCAGGTTACCAGAAATGAATAAGGTAAATGAGGTTATGATCAGAATTGATGTAATTCTGGCCCGTACCTCAATCATAAAAATAAATATATTTTTTTAAAATTGGCATAAACTAAATTAGATTTTCAAAGTTTTTTTTTTTTGAGTTTAGTGTAAAACAAAAAGTAAATTAATGTTTTTCCTCTTGATTGAGGTACGGGTCAGAATTACATCATTTATGAATCGATTGCAATATGCCTGTTCTGAATTGGTTACGTAGAACTGTCGCAATCATGGTTACCAGGTCAAAAATCGTGGTTTTGAGAAAAACGCGCTTAAAGTTTTGTAAACGTAAAAAATACTCACTTTAGCAAGGGCATTTCTCTACTAAAATGGCTATATCTGCTAAACTATTACGAATTTTTGAAAATGATTTGAAGGGAATTAAAGTGGAATGTACATGTAATAATGAAAAACAAACAAATCGAAAAAAAATACATTTTCCAACCAAAATTTTCTTAACTCTAGTAGGCTTTGAATTTTTTGAATTTTCTATGTAATCATTGGCCTTAGATTAATCCCAAAATATAACGTCAGTAGCTGCCGTGTGCTCAACGAGTGCACATCTCAGATTTTTATTTGTTTTCTTTTGAATCATGAACAAATTATGAAGACATTTGTTTTTGTCTTAATTTTTCAATGTTGCTGTTGTTTTGGTGCACTCTGCCCGTTATTACTTCTTTCTTCTTATTTACCTTGAATCTTGTAAAGGTTTGGCATATGTCTTCCAATCGTGCTCGTAATCGTTTTTAAAACTGAAATGCTCGGAATATTTTTTTATATATTTATTTTGAACTGTTTGCTTTCATATAAACTCAACTATAAATTTTCTTTAACCATTTGTAAGGAGGTGTCCGTTTTATGGCAAGTTCTATAAAAACGTTCAGAATTAGCAATTCAATTAATGTAGCGATGGACAAGCCCTAGCTCCCAACTGCTCCCATTGCTCCGACTTATTTTTTGGCAATTGCCGCCAACTTGCGACGTTCGCAAAAGAATAAAAACGAGAAGGCAAAGCTAACTTCGACTGTGCCGAAGATTTAATACACTTGAAAAACTTTACTCCAGCTGATTTAACTGGAAAAATATATAAAGGATATAGATATCAGATATTTAAAATTTTTAAATTATTGATAATAAAAATATGATACCATAAAAAAAACTTTTCTTAGTAAAACACATTTTCCGACCGATCGTTCCTATGGCAGCTATATGCTATAGTCATCCGATTTTGATAATTTTTTTTCGAAATTATGTGAAAGCATATAAAACTAATATATACCAAGATTGGGGACGCTACGATAAAAAACAAAAAAGTTTTTCTCACTAGAAGTAGTTTTTTGACCGACCGTTTATATGGCAGCTATATGCTTTAGTCATCCGATTTTGATAAATTTTATCAGAATTGTGTGGAAACATATAAAACAAATATATACTACGATTAGAGACGCTACGATGGAAATCAAAAAAGTTTTTCTCACAAAGACTTATTTTTCGACCGATCGTTCCTATGGCAGCTATATGCTATAGTGATCCGACTTTGATACATTTTTCCAGAGTTATGTAGAAGCATATAAAACTAACATTTACTACGATTGGAGACGCTACGATGGAAAACAAAAAAGTTTTTCTAACTAGAACTAGTTCTTAGACCGATCGTTCCTATAGCAGCTATATGATATAGTTATCCGATCCGGCCGGTTCCGACATATTAGTTGCGTGCAGTAAAAAGAAGACTCTGTGCAAAATTTCAGCTCGATAGCTTAAAAACTGAGAGACTAGTTCGCGTAGAAACACAGACAGACAGACGGACGGACGGACAAGGCGGACGGACAAGGAAACCAACGCTCGTCGTCCTGATCAAGAATATATATAGTTTATGGGGTCGGAAATGAATATTTCTATGCGTTACAAACTTCTGGGCAAAATTAATATACACTTTTCAAGTGTATAAAAATATATACAGAATTTCTGAATTCAATTATTTACAATTTAAATTAATAAATATTATTTCCTGATGCAATTCTGGGCCTGAGCTACTTCTTCTATCAGTAAACTGCTCGCTTAACTAATACTTGTAACTTTTGTTGAACCGAACCGAAAGTTTTGGTTCGGTATAGGTTCAGGTTCAGATATTTTTTCCGAATGGTTCACAGTAAAAGTAAAATCCGAATTCCGAGTTCCAACCGGTTCGGGAAGGTCCAAGCTATAATAATGCAAAACAAACAAATCGAAAAAACATTTTCCAACAAAAATTTTCTTAAATCTAGTAGGCTTTGAATTTTTTGAATTTTCTATGTAATCATTGGTCTAAGATTAATCCCAAAATATAACGTCAGTAGCTGCCGTGTGCTCAACGAGTGCACATCTCAGATTTTTATTTGTTTTCTTTTTGAATCATGAACAAATTATGAAGACATTTGTTTTTGTCTTAATTTTTCAATGTTGCTGTTGTTTTGGTGCACTCTGCCCATTATTAGTTCTTTTTTCTTATTTAGCTTGAATCTTGCACATTGCATGGAATATTTCATTAAATCGTGCTCGCAATCGTTTTTAAAATTGGAATGCTCGGAATTTTTTTAATATTTTTATTTTGAACTGTTTGCTTTCATATAAACACAACTATAAATTTTCTTTAACCATTTATAAGGAGGTGTCCGTTTTATGGCAAGTTCTATAAAAACGTTCAGAGTTATCAATTCAATGCTTTAATGAAATGGCTATACCTGCTAAACTATTACGATTTTTTTTGAAAATGGTTTGAAGTGGATGAAAGGGGTATGTAATAATAATGCAAAACAAAAGTATGGGAAACGATTTTTTTGAAATGGAGAAGGACTCCCTTAAACAAGTTATAGTGCATGGCAATTATAAAGGTGGGTTGCTTTATTCTATAAAAAATCTTTGGGCCATCATTTCCATCCAAATCTATATGCATCTTCCTTGAAAGGACTAAAAGAGTCAATTATCGCAGTGTGAGCAATATTTGATGCATAAATTCTTCAAAACTTGTTCAACTCAATGCCTGAAAGTATATTGATGGTTATTAACAATAATGGAGAACTTATTTAGGCATATAACAAAAACACGGAAACTAGACTTAATAAAAATATTTTTGTGATAAATTATCAGTTCACTTATTTCGTTCCTAAAAAATTTATTTAATTTTAAGTAAATTTATTTACTTCAGAAAAATTTCTATGGCTGAATTTTAATTGTTATCTTGTTAACTTAAAAGAAAAAAAATAAAACTATGCAAAAATATTTCAAACTTTACTTTAAATAAAGAATAAATATGGAAAATTTTCTCGAGTCAATTTCAATTTTCTACAGCAGCCAGAGTGACCGTACTGCAAAAAGTTCTCAGTGATGAAACTTTTTGTAGAAAGTCAATAATTACTTTTCCGCATAATTTTCTCAAACAAATTAATGGAATGCAGCTGCTGATTATCTCACATTTCCATTTGTTTACCATTTCCCGCCACTCAAATAGTAATTAAACAAGTCGAAATTGTTAGGGTTTTGTGTGTTTTTTTTTTACAATTGTTGTATGTGTATTTATAGTTGTTGTTGTTTGCTAACAGCTAATTATACCATAAATTGTTGTCCTTTATTAAAATTTGATTTTAAATAATTTCAGCGGAAAAAAAAAAAAATTTACAAGCAAAGTAAAATTACAAAATAATGTTTAACATTGCTTGGCAATTAAAAAATTGGGTTTCGTTGTTGTTTGTTGATGTCACAAACTTTTCAAAAAGTTTGCACACAATAAATAGGGCACACCTGTTGCCTCTCTGAGACACGGGCTCCGTTCCAAGCGGAGCGCGGTCACAGATCTGTGGTTATGGTGTGTGTGGCCATTAATTGGTCATCCGCATTGTCCACTTTAAAACGCTTGGCTGCACTCTCCATTTCCTCGAGATCACTGAAGGCGGGGAAATCGGTGGGACAAAAGTGTCCGGCTATGGCCTCGGGTATGTGGGTGACATTGTGCAGCATATGGGCCGGGGTACTCTGCAGATAGTTGCGCCATTTGTGATAGGAACGTGAGGGTATCAGCTCACAGGTGGCCTCACCACGACGCCGCAGACAGATGGGGGAGGATGTCTTGGGCATAATGCGCTGGGCATGCTGCATCATAAACATTTCCCATTCCAGATTGCCCACTTGGGGTGTGGTTATGGAGGCTGAGGAGGAGCTTAAATCCTGTGTGCGTCTGAGCGAACGTTTGGTGGGAGTGGAGGCGGCACTGCTGCAGGTGAAATAGCCACAGGAACGCTCCAACTCGGCGGGTTGCTCGGCAAAATCATCGCATATGGGTCGCTCCACACTTGTACGACTCCAGATGCTGCGACTAGTACTACAGGTGCTGCCCACTCCGCTGCTGCTATGGGTCTGACGACTGCTATACGAACGCTTGGAAGAACCACGTCCCAACTGCACACTGTCTAGAGTTTGATTGGGATCCAATTTAAGTTTAAAACTGCTCGAACAGCAACCCATTTTGATGTGATAAAATTTTTGGTAACTAAAGATCTCGGATCTCTGTTCAGTTTGACGCTTCTTGAAGAACTGTTTGGCCTGCTGTTGCGGTGCTGGGTTCTTATATAGGCGACTTACAGGTAGTGACCGTTTTTCGGTATCGCGAATATTCCAGGAATTTGCGTCTACCTGACTGCTAATCCTCGCATCCAAAAGATAGCAAGAGATTTTATGAAAAACAAGCAACCATGTTTATGACCCACTCCTACCAGCGATTTGATGCACGTGTGCAGGGCTTAAAGCCGGCGACTACCTGATCACCACCCTACGATGACCTTGATTTGTTTGTTTGAATTTTTACATTTTGATTGGCATAACGAGTTAGGGATTCCCTAAACCTGGGCAATCCTTTTTGTTGTGTGTGTTTGAATATCAACTCTTCTTTAAAAAAAACATCGTTTATACTCTACATAGGTTTCCCCCGAAGCTACATTAACGTCCTTGTTCCGTCCCATTGTCTGTGGCCTTTCGTCCTTGGTCCATTGTATCCTGCGGCAATTGTTGTGCAAACGCCGTGGCGCAGACTCTCGGAACGCCGTTAACGCCGGCCACAAGTGCATCATCTGAACACCAGCTGGTCTGCCTTGCATTTTATTGGCTGCATTTCATATGAAAATTTACTGAATGGAGTGCCAAGCTCAAGGCTAATGTCAAAAGCAAAAAAAAAAAGAAAAAAGAACCAAATTGTAATTGAAAATGAAAATGCAAATGCAAATTTCACATGCAAATTGGCAATGTCAGCGAATTTGTGTTGGGTGTTGGTCAATTTGCTCAATTGATGAGCTGAAGTGGCACAATTCATGATTTCCTTAATGATGGGCCATGTGGCCAACTGAAGGGGCTCATTAGCAAAGTCCTTTTTAAGTCCTGGCCAAGTGTTGGATAATATTTTAAGCTTCTTTGTTAATAGAAGTTAAATTTTTATTGTCCAGCTTAGACCACAAATGTATTTCCAATATCCCCAAAGATCAGTGAAATTTAAATCTTAAATATTTAAGTCATTTTACAGTTACTTTTTCTTACTTTTTTTCTTCGGCTCCAAAATGCCGAAAACAACTGTCAAAAAATGGAAACAAAGACGTGCCCACCCCTGATTTAATTAATGGCGTACACTTAAGAGACCATATATCTTCAAAAGAATTTATTTCTCGAAATCTTACATTTATTTAAAAATTCATGTGCTAAGCTCTTGGTAGCTGTGTTAGTCATAATAATTTCTCAGCGCTTCGAAACGCTCAAGAAAAATAGTTTTGGTTTGGATCGTCGCCAACTTTCAAAAAAGTTCCATATCATAATATTTTATTGGGTTTGTACACCCAGAAAAAAATGCCGTTCTAAATTTAAGTATGTCCGTGATGCAATTTTGACTGTTTGGTTCTTAAAATTCCTCTTTTTTTCTTGAATTACGCCTGAATCAATCTTAATATTTTAAAACATAAAATTAAGTATAATAAAAATATATCAGAATATATTTTATTTCAAGTTAAGGCCTGATCTCAGATGACATAAATTGTATTTTCGGCACTATGCTTCATATAAATAAGACATCTGTTCAAAAGCATTCTGATTTCAAAGCTCTACAAAAGTGTTTCTATTCATATAAAGCATATTTTTATTTTATCTGAGAATAGGCCTTTAAAGAGACTTTTTAATCAAAATACGAACTTGAAATGAGAATTTCATTCTCAGATTTGGAAATTCCGAACTAAGTCAGCTATTGAAATCGTTTGTACTTGAATTTCCCTTATTTAAGTACGGAATGCTTAATTTTTTCTGTGTAGATGATTTAGATTTTCAATTGAACTCGGTAGGTGGCGCTGCATTCGGTTAAAAACCTATTGAAAAGTGGTTTGAAGCCATATCTCAGAATTAATTTCAACTATGAACTTGAAATTTGGTGTGTGGGTTATTTTTAAGAAATTTTTTCTCAGACCGGTTCTGAACCAGTTCTAAAAAGTGATTCAAAACTGTTTTTTGTTCAAAGAATTTAAGCTATAAACCTAAAAGTTTGTGAATGGATTGGTTATATGGAGTAAGGTAATATCCCAGATCAAAACCGTTTCCGAACCGGATTGAACCAGTTGATAAAGTGGTTCAAATAAGGAATGTCGGATATTTGAAAATTATCTATATCGATATTTTTTCGATATTAAAAATTATCATTTCGATATTGATATTTTTTGACATAATAATCGATATTTTCGATATTTAAAAAAAAAGCTTTTTGATTATAGGTCTTTTAGAGTAATTGAGGTGTCATTTGAAGCGTATTAGAAACTTAATTCTGTCTGCGATCAAAATATACAGATCAGAACTCCCAAACACAAAAAATATAGATAGAATGTATTTTTATAAGTTTTACAACGATATGTATTTCATATTTTTTAAACATAAGATGTTGTTGAAACTTATTCAAGAATTCATAGTGAAAGAAAACGCTGATGTTAAAAAAGTAAACATACCAACAAAAAATAAAACATAAAGAGAAAAAAAGGCAGTTAAATCCAAAAACCAAGATTTTAGGAAGAAGCGTTTAGTTATGTGCTCAACGGTGTTCCCGCTTCTGTTGTCGAAAACCATTCTTTTTATAGTTAAAGGCAAACTTTTGATAGTCGAAGCCAAGCGCTCCGATAACACCGAGCTTCCTTCCATATGCCAATGCCAAGTCGGAAAGTGCTGGCAATTTATATTTCTTTCCATCCAGATCTTAAAAAAAAATATTTGATATTCTATGAGTAAAGTAAAATAAGTGAAATATCCGATATTGGTACATCGTTTTTTCGACAAAAATATTGATATTCGATATATCGTTAATATTTCCGTCATCCCCAGTTCAGAGCCATATCTCAGACAAAATATTTAAGCTATACATTTAAAATTTAGTGTTTAAGTGTTACGAAACACTTTGAATCGGTTCAAATGTGGCTCAGAGCCATATCTTAGAGAAAATATGTAAGCTATGAACTTGAAATTGTTTTCGTTGGTTGTTAATATCCAGTTAGACATTTTAATGTTTAAGAACCGGTTCTAAACCAGATTAAATTGGTTCAAAAGTGGCCTAGAACCTTAAAAATTATTTTAGCTATGAACTTAGAAATCTATGTTTGGTTTGTAATCGAGAAGTTTATGTATTTTCCCAGTCCAAAAACGGTTCTGAATCAGTTCTAAAAAGAGTTTCAAAAGGGGTTCGGAGCAATATCTCCGAAATGGTTTGATGTGTTGGTTGATAACTGTATCAAGACCGGATCCGAATCAGATTGAATCGGTAAAGAAAGTAGTTCAGAACCATATCTCAGTTATTTTTTAAGCCATGAACTTGAAATATGGTCGGTAGGTTAGTAATATGGAAATATCTATTTTCCTGGTTTATAACTGGTTCCGAATCAGTTTGAGGAAAGCGATTCTCTGCCTATATGGAAAAAAAATGTGGAAGTGATGAACTTGCGTATTCAAAACTTACACGTGTACCTATTGATCCATCCTCGTAAACATGTATGGGGGTACAATTTATAACAACCTCTGCAAGGGATCCTATTTTTTTTCTACAAGATACATTTAGAGCTTAGTGGTCCCCCTCTCCTTTAGAATAATAACGATGGTGTACCTAACCAAATGTGTTATATTCTATCTCAACTTGAGTTCCCACATCTTAGCTAACCCTAGCCTGGCTTTTGTCATAGATCTGCGGGGATGGAAGCACCCGCATCCCTTACCTCAAATATTTTTCCTGACTTTTCTAGTCATAATCAGATGACATGCCAATTTCATGTTCTGGGGTTAAGGTCTTATCCACTTAACGGCCCGCACACGGCACGCCACACACATTCGTTTGGTGTCAAAAGGTCGAGCCGACTATTTGGCCTTTACCGCCTCATTTGACTATTGTCGTCTGGTTGCATTTTCACACGCAATCGCAAAATTTCCCATCATTTGTGGTATTTCCAGCGGTGTGAAGAGAATTCAATTTATGCATTTTCCCAAAATGTAAAAATGGAATTCAAGGCGGAATTTGTATGCAGCTTATCTGGGTTTGGGTCTGGACTTGGAGTCCACCCCGTAAGTTAAACATGTAAACGTCAGATGTCACGTAAGTCAGTTGCAAATGTTTCTGCTGCTGCTGCACGTGATTGGACTAAAAACCGAAAGGGGGGCTGGGGAAGGTGGTACGGGAACGGGGGGGTCTGATGTAGTCAATTGTATGAAGCTGATGCACTCGAGTGTGTGCTAATGAAAACTCAATGGCCAATAGGGAACTGAAGTTTGAATCTAGAGATGGAAATCAAATCACATGAGATCAAGGAATCAAAACGAAACGTATTTGGGTTGTGGTCCGCACCGATTATTATGTTTCGGTTAAAGATTCTATTTTGAATCTAATTTTTTTTGGGTATTTGTATATTTTTACAATAAACATGTTATTAGGTAGATCCTCAGTCATTAGTTTCCAATTGTGATGAAAATTAGTACTGAAAGGGATTTTAGAAAATTCCATTTCACTTTTTCTGTAGCTGAAAGACATTATTTAGACAAAATAAAAATCTAAAAAATGTGCTCCTTTGTTCTGGCGTGATTCGAACCCATGACCTTACGAATTGACGTCAACGTTCATACTCCACACTCAATAGCAGCTTTCTGTCTCAGTCGAATGAAGCTGACTTAGGAGTTTTGCTCGTCTTTGTTACTTTCATTCCCTACACACAAAAAAAAAAAATTGTAAAAATCACATTTTTCAACTTTGGCTAAAAAGTATTGTAATTAATAATTTTTCTTCATGATTTTACCAATCTACACGTAAAAACGACATTTCAAACAACTGCGTAATTGTTTGATTTTAAAGAGCAGACACTTTTGCCTTCAAATTACAAGTTCACTTTTGATTTCCATATAGAATCAAAATGTTGGCAATTTTGATCAATTATGTGCGATTTTTGTCGAGTCGATATGCTAAAAATAGAACAGAAACAAAAAAAACCCTGGTCGGCTACCACCACCAGCTTAACATGTGCTCTACGCTCAATTCCTTCGCGAGCGTGCAGTAGCCGAATGCGTTGAGGTGCAGGCGTTTGTCATTCAGTGTGTGTGTCCCAGAGGTCGTGTGTTCAAGTCCCAGACAAGGTAAAGATTTAATAATATTATAAAAAATAAAAAAATTTCAGAAACAAACGAATTCAAGTTCAGCATCGGGGAAGACCGACTTTGTTTGTAAAGGTTTGGTTGGTTGGTGTGGTGTGTGTGTGTGTGTGTGTGTGCAAAATTAGAGAAAAACTGTTTCACAAATTTTTTTTTGTTTTTTATTTCAAAAGTAAAACACTTTAAAATCAAAATGGAAACAATTTTGAAAATCAAAAGTGGAAACCATTTATTTTTGAAATGAAAAATTATTGGGTGAAAAACAAAATGGGAAATTGGCGGATTTACCAATGAAAAATGTCGGATTTACCAACGTTTTTTTTTGTGTGTAGCAGTTCCCAACTGCTTATAGTCTTGATTGCAAGAAAAGGCGAATTGCCTTCAGCAAACAGATTACTGAACATAGGACCAGGAGATTCTTGTGTTAAATGCATAAGTTGAATGTATATGTTGTTAGCAAACACAACTTCATGACCTTGAGCCTGCGTATCTCGCTAAGTTTCTACACCCAAAAAAAAAACGATTCGATAAGTGATATATCAAATTGCAACTTAAACTAATATCATTTTTTTTTTGGTATCTGGATAGTATTGGAGAGTTTTAAGTTTAAATTTTTTAGGTTATTTCAATATTAATTTGATGATGAATGTTATCAGTTTGATCATTGCCTGTTATTTTGATGCTCGATTTGAAACAAAAAAATATCAAATTTGTTACTCCGAGATTTAAGCATAATTCTTTCTTAAAAATTTTAAATTTATTACTAAATATTCTTTTTTTGATGATTGAATTTTTTGAGGATAATTTTTTTTTTTTAAATTAATTAATGTTCGATTGCTTTGTAAAGTTCGTAATTGAACACTTATCTGTATAGCTATTTAAATGGACTTCTTCAGCAGTTTAAGCTATAATTTTTTATAGAGTACTTTTTTTATATATTATACGTTATGATTGGTCCTTTAAAAGTTGCAAAAATGTTACCCTGTTCTACGTATAAACTCTGATGCCTAATTAAAGCCACATCCTGCTTTTTCAGTTTAAGTGTAAGACTATCAAATGGCGATTATAAATATATAAAAAAGAATCAAGAATTATATAAACCTGAAACAAGAAAACAACACTAGCAAATCAAAATTTACCGTCATGATTGGTGCATAATTATAGCCGCACTTCAAGAACGTCAGACAAACGATAGACAAATGTTGAGGAAACAATTTTCTTAATTTATTTAAGTAATGAGCATGACCTGGTGAGACCAATTCTGACATACACCCAATATGGTACAACATCTAGCCATCAAACATGGAACGACTCAGGAAACTGGAGCGTAATATGCTAAGAGCGTGCACTTCCTTGTATAGAACGCCAAGTAGGAACTTTGAAAAAATACCACTCAAACTAAACACTCTATAGGGCAGCAAATATTTGCAGAATCGACATTCAGATAATCATCCTAACCAGAAATCACATAAGAAGATGTACTGATAATATCGAAAATATTCTTTTAAAAGCACCTTTTTTCGAAAGCGAACGCTACTTTGAAAAAGTTTCATATTTCTAAACAAAAATGGTTGTGTCCTAAATAAAGAGATCATCAATTATGTACCATATATATAGAAGGGCAAATAATAAACTTATTAATTGTAAAATCCATACTAGTTTAAACCAGCGATTCGATTTCACAAAACCTCAGAAGGACAAAGAACTTACGCTAGATACGGCCCGGAAATGCTGGTGGCGTCAAGAAATATATTAATAAATACAATTTTTGTCATCCCTTTGTTTTGGGTGAATATTTTTCGATTTGGTGCCTTCACTTAAACTTAAACAACTTTTTTGTTAATTTTCAAATATTTATATATCGTAAAATGCTTGGAATTGCATTAAGATAAACAAGGCAAAAGCAAAATAATTTGACTGTAAAGAAAATAAAATTTTCTTTTCTAAAAGCCTTCAAACGCAGAAATCAGACTTAAAATGTTTTTTTTTTTTTTAAGTTTTAGGGAAAATGTTTTTTGCAAATACGAATGGAACTCTTTTATAATTAGAACTGCTAAAAACAATTCTCTCCAATGCATAAACCCAAGTATTTTGGCCCGATAAACACAAAAATCGACATTAAAAATAAACCTATTTCCGCGATATAGAGATATTATCGATGAACGCCTTTATCGATTTTTTTTTCGAAATATGTCTTCACCAGCAATGTATGTAGACATTAGCAAAATAATAATTAATCAATTTTATCTTGATATTTGGTGAAAAAATGGTAAGGTTCATTAAGTTTTTAACATAGTTACTAGAGACCTGCACGAGTAAGTAAAATAGTAATCGAGTTATACTCGCCGAGTATGATTACCTAGCTGTCAAATTGGCACCGTGGCACCGTAGCATCGTAGGAACCGCACCGTTTTAATCATTTAACTCGTTTTTATTTTAGTCAGTTTTTATTCCGAATTGTACTGTTCGTTTAAAATTTTTTTTAAATAAAATGGAAATAACTCAAAAGCTGCGATTAGGACAATACAAGCGAGTTGAAGCAAATGGATCCAGCGACGTCTGGAATTTTTTGGCAAAATAGCGGATGCCAATACACTGGAATTTGTTGGACATGTTCAGTGCAAAATATACCTAAAACTATTTGTTACCAACAGATTGATATTAATTAATGTTATTTTTTCTAGATTATTCTCAGACGATTCCACGATTACAATCGTACGGTGCCACGATGCCGATTACTACTCGTAATCATGAAAATGATTACCTGTTACAAAAAAAAGTAACTGTAATCGTAAAAATTAGTATTTTACTCATGATTCCGGCATCGTGTAATCACTCGTGCAGGTCTCTAATAGTTACCAAATAGGCGCTTTGCTTTATGTTTTAAACTTAAGTAATTTCTTACTTTTGATTTTCTATATAGATGCTATTTATGTGTCAGATAAACTTAAAATTTTCTTAGTTATTCGTAAGTGTATGTGACAAATGAGAATTCGGTCCTTAAAGTATAAAAGAAATAATTTTTTGAATATTAATGTTCGCATTCAATCGATTTATCAATCAATCAAATTAATCCTAATATATGGTCTTTTCGTTTTCAAGAATATCCTTTCTCGAATTTAAAATATAATTTTCGGTTTCTGCTTTCGTTTTAAGTTTTAATCTTTTAACTTTGGTTAAACGATTCCAGTTCGATAACCTGGTTCTAAAATAGGGACAAATCTTAAGACTCAAATTACAAGGTCATTCAACCACCAAACTGACACGAAAAATAACGTGCCTGGAGTAAACAATTGTCAAAGTTCATGTTCGAATGAAACTAAAAGTGGAATTCCAGGGGCAATTCCCTGCAATTCTCTTACAAGTGCAAAGCCAAGCAATTGTTTTGAATATTTTTTATTGAGCCAGCTGGTCAGGGCAAAATAAAAAAAACAACGGACAAGGACATGCCCTATTCCGTATGCTGTTGGCCACCACGCACATCTGTGATCAATAGAATAGCGTGTTTTTTTTTACAAACAACAAAATATTGTCAATAACCTAACCATAAGTGGTAGGAGGACCTAATGCAGGCATTTTCCAGTTTTTGTTTACGAAATGCATTTTCCGTGTATTCGCCAACTCCTTGGCCCTTAAATAGGGCCATAAAAGTCCGCGTGGCCAGGTAGAAGAGGCGACGGCATCAGTTCTACATACAACCTGGTCACCCTAAAACACACACACTTGTTGATCCACAAAGTGATGCTGTAGGCGCTCGGAAATGCCCGCCGCATGGTATTTCCGCTGACTGGAAATGCCACTCCCTTGAGCCCGGGAATTGCCATTTGTGTCCACATGTGGCTCAAGACTTACTCTCTCGCTTGTTATTGTTGACTAGTCGCGGCTCGTTACGAAAATTTATGCATTTTTCGCATTTTTGGGCCAAGGCAAAACAGCATATTTAGTGCTTAATTTGGCACAGCTTGATGCCAAGCCAAGTGTTTGGGATTTGCCCACTCAGGGATGTTGGGCCAGGTGTGCGTCTCTAGCATGTGCCATGCACTGGTACAGTTTTCCATTATCAACACAATCACGGCAATTAAGCCGCTTAATTCCGAACTTCATTTTACGATGTCCTCAATACGTGCTGCTGTCCGCACATTGTGCAGGACTTTGCCAGCTTTAAAGTGAATTAGTTTGTTTGCTTGACTGGCCGGGGGTGGCAGGATGGTGAGAAGGACACTCTGGCGAGCGCACACTAAGTGGTCGCTTGGTCCCCATCAAAATAAAAGTTAAGGCCAAGAGCTTGCCTTTTTGGGTATGCAACACTTTTCCAACGAAAATATTTGACCAACTTTTGGAGCATATTCGCTTTGTCTGGCAAGTAAGAAAGTGGGTGAAGCTTGACTGTAATATACTCTGTACCCGTCAAAGATTGTATATAACACACAAACTACAAAAGTGCTGCCCATCACCATTGCGGCCAGTGCTGCCCAGCGCAATTATTTGTTTTGCTTTTAACTCGACTATCGTTCATTTGATCGAAAAATAATGTGTGGTGGATCGATAAGTAATGATGATAAAAATATATGTCCTAAAGGTTCTACAAATCTATCTTCACAATTGGGGGAGATATGACGTTTTTTTTAATGGCAACTCTATTTTCGTTTAACTGTTCGGGAAGTATAAGAATACTATGATCCAGACACTTCAAACTTCAAGCTCTTACCGTCTCTAAGATCTGTGCGTTTAAGAATTTATACAGCCTATTGGTCGTAGATGATTCCTTCTGGCTATTACATACCCAATATACTCTTGTACCTATGGTACAGCTTTGCCGTCTAATAATTTCGATTGCACGAAAATGTTCACGGTTTAATTACATTTCTCTGACGAGATGAATGTGACCGTACAACAAAAAGTTATTTGTAGACTTATTGCAGAAAGGCAAATAATAAACGTACTAAAAGTAACCTAGTCCAAAAATATAAATAGCAAGTTCTTAAAAAACAGTAATTTTTTGAACAAAAACTTTGTCCAAATATTAGGGTTCCGGTTTTGGAGGTTATAAATACAGAAGGTTCGGCTCAACAGGCCTAAAAAATTGCATGCCGAATGTGGCGTAGATAGGTTGCACCGCGTTTCAGCGACAAGGCAAACGAAAAAAGGCGATCCACAAAATCAAAACTAGACGCAAGTTTAACGATGCATATCTTGATATTCCATTTGGTAAATTATATATAAATATTATTATAAATTAATAATTTTTCCAATTTTGTTTTATAAGTACTTTCAGAGTATGGGAAAAGTCGAATTTGTTCTTGGTAATACTATTTGTTTGCTTTCTTAGTTGTTGTTTTGTCTGGTTGTTTCCTCTTCGTTAAAGCTTCTGCATGTGTCATGTTAAATTAACAGCACGTAAGTAAGAGGCTTTGTGAGTGTTTTCCCAGTTCCTGTGTGCGTTTGGTTTTGCCTTACTTTCACTTGATTCCTGAACGTGCTGTCGAAATAAAAGTACAAAAAAAAAGTGAACGTCAAAGAAGAAAATATGTCTAACTGCCAGCTAAAGCAATACTTTAACCGATACACACACACACACTCACACATATAGAAAATCAATAGCATTTTCTTTGTACTTATTATTGTACATATTTGTATTATGGATGCGTGATGAGGCGTAAAAGGGGGGCAAAGGGTTTAAAGAGGTGGTAAACGGTTAACGGCAACAAAATAGTTCGTTTAACTACAATAAATAAATTTGATTGGATTTTTTAAGGGAAGGAATCTGTAATTTCTGTATGCGTAAAATTAGGCTTTAAGCTGTCATATTCGCTCGTATACAACCCCATACGTGTATAACCACAAACCAAAAAAAAACTGTCAGAGTCTCTATTTAAAGTGCACGATATTTTCAATAGTTTCTCTTAAGAACGAAACTTGAATTTATTTTGAAAACCGGTACACCAATATATTGACGAGTTGAAGCTTTTGGCAATCGCTGTGGGTGGGACAGTTAGGAATATAATTTAATTATTTAAATATGATGTAAATATATATCACACGTATATAAGTTTTTGGACATGAGGAAATAGTTTCTTATGTATTTCAACAGTTTTTCGATATCATTGCTCTTTTAAAGGTAATGGCCAAAAACCTGTAGAAAATTACGATTTTATCCCCTTATTTTGTTACCAAAATTTACTTAAATATTTCATTAATTTCTAACCATTTTTTCTATTCTCTTTCTTTGTTTTCCTCTATAATTTTGGAAAAAAAAATACTTAAAAAAAAGATTGTTCCTGTAGTTTTTGGTCCATGACTTCAAAAAGCGCATTGAGGTCGCTAAACTGCAAATGTAGTTAATTGAAGGACACATAAGTCAGTTAAAAATTTAAATTTGGAGTTTTAAAAAATTTTAAAACATTTTTAAGAATTATTTAAACTTGTAAAAAAAATTTATTTTCTCTAAAAAAATCAAATTTTTCACTTAAAAATCAAAAACAAGGTTTATCTTAAGTCTAAAATCCAAACATCGTGTTTGGTTTTATTGTATCGTTATTCATCTTAGGCTGAGTTCACATTGTTCGACGCATGACACATGATAATCTAGTTAGCCTTCATGATGTACTGTTTTAAATGTCAAATAACAAGATTTTCACAATGAAAACAAGACAACATAAGGGCCTACTAGATTGTCATGTCTCATGCGTCGAACAGTGTGAACCCAGCCTTAGTTTACATAAAAACCAATGTGGTTAGAAAAGGTTACTTGAGGGGGGAGATAGCATTAGACCGACCAAAAAATCAATTTTTTTTGCTAAAAAAGTTAGTCAATTTCCTGGAGGTATTATCCAGAATACCCATATTGAAATTTAAAGCCCTTCTAATTTTTCTTCTCTTTTTTCGAAAACGTTTCATTGAGAGTACGAGTACGAGATTACACTTTTCCACAAAACAGTATTTTGAAGTTGGCCTAGAGGATAACTCAAAATCTCATTAACCGATTTGGCTGAAATTTTGAGGATTTCTTCTTATACATATATATTAACTAATATGTGAACTAAAAAAAAGTTGGAATTTTATAAATATTTAAAAAATTTTAATTGCAAAAAAAGATTGAAAAATAAATTTAAAAAGTTTTGTTTTTAAACCTGCTAGCTGTCAATTTTGCTTTTCGTTTTTTTTTTAGTTCATCGACTAATTATTGGTGTAAGAAAACTTAATTTATTTGGTTTTTTATTTTGAGATAAAAATTACGAAGTCCAGGATCTACGCCGTAAATTGTTATGGTGCCTCTTCGAGCACGCATACAACTTTGAAAAAAAAAATTAAAAACATTTTTTTTTATAATTATTAAGATTATGTTAATCAGGCTAAGAAATTTCATGTTTATAAAATTAAAACTTTTATATGCAAAAAATGTTTAATTAATTTTTTTTCCCGTCCTAATTGTATCTGTAATTGTAATATATCCCAAAAAATTATTCGATATACGATATATCTCGTAAGTTAAATATCCGGTATTGATATATCGTTCTTTGGACAAAATATCGATATTCTATACTAGGAATTGACATATCGTTCTTTGGACAAATATCGATATTCTATACTTTTTTTCGGCATCCATAGTATCGAAAACTTTTGCTGCCACAAACCGAAATCGGCTAACGAAATCTCGATAGTTTGGTAAGAGAATTCTTCAAGAAAATGTCGAAAACGGCTACGTTTTCGCTAACGATTGTCGGGTATGAGGGTATTCGTATGCAATTAAATGGATCTTAACACACAAAATCGAGGTTACAGGATATTTTGTAGCCACTTGACAGCAACGCTCTTACTACTTCATTGGTTCTATGGCAGCTATATAGTTATCCGATTTTAACCAAAATTTTGTAGAACTGTTTGAAAGCATATATTATTCATGATTTCTAAGTTTAAGAACGATATTAGTGAAAGCAAAAAAGTTTCTCTCACTAGGACCAGTTTTCCGACCGAAAAACTATGGCAGTTATAAGATATACGGCCCTGTTCCGAATTTTGAGTCGATTTTCGTGTAAACGTTAGTATTTTGCCATCGAATTCAATAGCATTGTATAGAAGGTGACAAAAAATTGTACGGTTACTAGATAAGGTATTAGAAAACTAGGAATTGTTTGAGCAGCTGAAACCGGGTGCTCAATTCCAAGTGCATCCAATTCGAGAGAAAAGGACAACGGAAGTTACTAGATTCCACAGATTTAATTGTCACTTGCATATACTTTTATTCAACTTGAATTCGAAATACAAACGTTTTTACCAAAATCGACTCGAAATTCGGAACGTTGCGGGCGGATGCAGTAAAAAGAAGCTTAGCTTAGTTCCACCCAAAACCTTATCGAACCTAATAAGTTTAGGAGCAGGTCCGCGAAGCAAACGTACTTGCCTGCGTTCGAAACTTTAAGAGCCCTGCTCTGTATAGCTTTTTTAAGTGCCTTTCGGTTCTCTCGGTCTAAGAGCAACCTTCTTTGGTTGTTGATCAACCCGAGTAACCTAATCAAACCAAAATATATATACTTAATCATATATATGTATATATATGGCTGATGAATGCTACTACCAAGAAATAAGTAATCGATTTTGTTCTATGTGGTTAAGCGGTTACTTTATTTGTTTTGATTTGTCTATCGAAATTTTGTATTGCTCTTGAAACAATTAATATGAATTTTAAAAAAGGATATTTAATTTCATTTTATATAGTCGACTGGCTTCCAGTCCAGACATATCCCTGCTTCCCCTCTACACCCACTTCCACCCACAACCCCATCTCTCTGTAAGCGTTTTTCGTTTATAAATTATTGAGTATAAGCTGAAATATTCTTTGCCCAAAGTAAAATATATCTTGAAGTTGCCCTTGAAAATTGCGTAAAATTAATTGTTTTTTGGTTTGGGATAATTGAAATTTGCACTTGGCTGGGCTACTTGTTATGTTTTTTTTTTCTTTATGGTTGTTTAATTTAATGAGCATTTAATGGCCCGGTGACACACTCACCCTGTGTGTTCAGCCACTTACCTGCTGCACTTCCTTTCCGGTTCACGTATTACCCTTTGTTCAGTGAGCACTTTTGATTTTTTTTTGTGTCTCATTTTTTTCTCTGGTTCATTCATAAATTACGGGGAAGTTTTCCTTGTTTCCTTATCCTCCAGCTGGCTGTATCCCATTTGAGGGAATTGCGCATAATTTGTGCTGCATGTTAATTAGTTCATTTGGCATAGATTAGAGTCTATCAGGCGCGTCTAACACGTGTAATTAGCCAAATTAAGCAAATGAAGCAAGCAAATAAATAGTTGATGGCGGTGGCTGGGGTGGGGGACGAGAGTTTGGGGTGAAGGTCAGGCGACCACTTTAGTTTCAGCTGTTAAGTTGATGTGCTTCCAGTGTAATGACGGTATCTCAATTACTTGGGTTAGTCTCCCATTATTCTTATCTGTGTACTTTTGTTTATGGTCTTTGCTAGTGGCCATAAATCATCAACGCAACACAGCATCAAAGTTTCCCTCGCTCTTGCTGGGGTTGGCTTCCTAAACTTTTAATGCACTAATGCAACTTTCCTTGCGTGAGTGCGAAAAGTGATGCATTAACTTTCTTGCATACAAAGTACTCTTGCACCATCTTCTGCTTCTTCCCAGAAATAAGTTGGATCCAGGCACATATCGCAGTGCGTTTGCATGGGTGTGTGTGTGTGTGTGCAGTTTGCCAACAAACATTTGCACAAATTTGCTCGGCCCTGAATATGCTTGAACGAGTGTATGCATGTAATTTTCTCTCCCTTTGATATAAGTTGAAAATTCGAAATATACAACAACTATAAATAAAATATGATCACATGTTGTCGTTATATACTTGGACTTTCTGTGAAAAGTAAACGTCAAGGTATGCACAATATGTAAAGGGGTTAAGTAAGAAAAGTTAATTTCCCTACATAAACTTATTTTTGAGCAATATATTGCCTAAGCCGAAGTAGAGTTGCTCCCCCTACTATATATATAAACTTGAATTTGTTTGCAGAGAATTCAAAGCTAACTTCGTCTGTAACGAAATTTTGTATACACTTGCTTCCTTCAACTGGTCTTACCAAAAATCTATATATAGCATATATATGTCAGATTTTGAAAAAAATCAAAATATTGAGAAATCTAATTGATTACTTCTAAATTTAAGCACCCTACCATCATAGAAAAAATACATTTTTCTTACTTTAACTTAGTTATAGGATATAGTCATCTGATTTTAATCAAATTTTGCAGAACTGTTTGAAACCATGTAGTACTCATAATTATTGAGCTTCGGAACGTTATCATGGGAAACAGAAAAGTTTTCTCACTAAGAATTATTTTTCGACCAATCGGTTGTATGGTATATAGGACTTAGTCATCTGATTTTAACAAAGTTTTTTTTACCGAGTTTAAGAACGATATTATTAAAAACAATCAAATGTTTTTATTTAGAAGAAATTTTCGACCAATTGTGGTCCTATAACAGCTATAGTATATATTCATCTGATTTTGACCTAATATTTCAAAACTGTTTAAAATCATGTTAAAACAAAAATATGTTCTCACTAAGACCCATTTTCTGACCGATCGGTCCTAAGGCAGCTACACTCAGAGAAAAAAGCGAGCAGATCGTGCTTGATATCAAGCAGATTTCGTGTCAGAAGTTCGGCAAGACAGAATCTTCTTGGATCCAAAAAGAAAATACTGAAATTAAGCATGAATTTTGAAGCTCGATCTGCTCGGTTTTAAATTTAGTCGGC
Source organism: Lordiphosa mommai (assembly GCA_018904225.1). Lineage (NCBI taxonomy): Eukaryota > Metazoa > Arthropoda > Insecta > Diptera > Drosophilidae > Lordiphosa > Lordiphosa mommai. Next base: position 1,259,336 of record JAEIFT010000025.1, on the reverse strand, counting down.
TTCATTTCAAGCATGATTTATTCTCGAATTCAAGAATAGATCTTCTTGAATGTAAGCATTTTAGAACAAAGTTGCCAGAGAGCGAGAGAACGAAATGCTCTCATTTTGAACGCCTCACCCCTCTTGCTAACAAACTCAAATCGAGCGCACAAGTCATCTCTATTTCAAGCAGATTTGTTTTTGAAAATTCAAGACGAAAAAAAAGTAAATTGAAGCCGATTTCAGTCTTGCCTAATCGTGCTAGATTTCTCTGGGTGTATGAGATATAGTCAATCAATTTGAGCGGTTCCGACATATTAGCAGAAAGCCTACTAACCTTATCATGGTAACTCAGCGAACTTAAAGGTGCGTTCGAAAGTAATCCGAAATTTTGAAAGAACAAAAACTTCCACCAGTTTTTTGAACTAACCCGCTTTCTTTTAAGCACACTTGTTTCTTTGAAACTCACAAGAAGGCTTGAGCGATCTAAAGTAGAGGTGTGCGAGTGAGCGATTTTTCTTTCGCGTAACGCACGATTCACGAAATTTAGATATCTTGATTCACGCACACTATTTTTTTGCGCGTTTTTTGCAGATGTTAAGGTTCTGTCCATAAGTTCAAGGATTGTCTTGACAATAAAAATGTAATATATATATCATAGTATATCGAAAACGGTGTGTATCAACTAAATTTCAGTCCATCCTCTGAACAAGAAGAACGCGTACTAATCTCTTTACAGTAGTTAAATAGAGAACTTGAATGTACTGCTCAGGCTAACATTTGATTAATAAGAAAACTACACACTATTTCTAAATTCACAAGAGCAAAAACGTCTTAACATCATTATTCATCGATAAACTGAACCAAACCAAACCGTTTTTAAACGCGGGTTTCGTTTCGGTTAAGCATTTTTGGAGTAACACCTGTTTGGAGCTTGGTTCGGTTTACGAGCACAAAAAAGCGGTTCGGTACGGTTTGGCTCGGTTTAGTTCAGAACCGGGTTGCATCCCTGATTTTTCCATTTTTGTTATGAAAAACTTAAGTTTTTTTAAAATTTAATTAAAACCATTTTTGAGAAAAAAAATTTACAAAATCAGTATAATAAAAAATCGGGTGATTTCCGAAACAACTGTACGAGGAACCAAGCTCCCTTTCGTGTTGTTGGTACACTTGTTGTTTTTAATGTTATGGAAACATAACAAATACATGACCTCGAACCACTTCTAAACAAATATAAAGGTCGATAAAAACTTTTAACAAACATAATAAAAAATCTTTTAATGATGAGGCTGGAGGCTTACAGGATTATTTATGAGCTCGAAAATGCGAACAGACATCGAGCTAATCATGTTTTTATCTCCTTCCGAATGCATAGGACCTGTATTCTTGCGGATAGGGGTCCGATTGTTAAAAGCTTAAATGAAGCCAAGACATTGATGAGTCGCCACCAAAGTTTCTGGAGTTCTTAATGCGCTCGAACGCCTTAATATCTTGCCCACAGTAATTAAAAACCTACTGACCATCCAAGTTCACATTTACAGCTGTTGGCGCCAGTTGTGGAGTATGTAGCCATAAAAAAGCTTCTCAAATACTTGGCCGTTCGGATTCGGCGTTAAATTGTAGGTCCCTGAGCGAACATTAAAAAAGACACACGAGCCAAGAGATTGAGAGAAGCTCCGGCCGGATCGGGTAACTATATCATATACTGCCTGCGATCGGTCTAAGAACAAGTTCTAGTTTGAAAAACTTTGTTTTCCATCGTAGCGGTCATAATCTGGTATATGTAAGTTTTATATGCTTTCACTAATTTGAAATGTAAAAATCGGATCACTATAGCTATAGCTGCCATAGGGAACGATCGGTCGAAAAATAAGTCTTTATGAGAAAAACTTTTTGATTTCCAGTAGCGTCCAACGTAGTATATATTGTTTTATATGTTCCACACAATTTGAAAAATTTATCACGGATGACTATAGCTATAGCTGCCATATAAGGACGGTCAAAAAACTACTTCTAGTGAGAAAAACTTTTTGTTTTATCGTAGGTCCCAACTTGGTATATATTAGTTTTATATGCTTTCACATAATTTCGAAAAAATTATCAAATCGGATGACTATAGCTATAGCTGCCATAGGAACGATCGGTCGGAAAATGTGTTTTACTAAGAAAAGTTTTTTTGGTATCAAATTTTTTATCATGATTTAAAAATTTTAATTATCTGATACTATATCCTATATATTTTTTGCGTTAAATCAGTTGGAGTAAAGTTTTCAAGTGTTATTAAAACTTCGGCACAGTCGAAGTTAGCTTTGCCTTCTCGTTTTAACTTTAACCATCCAAGTTAAATTTTTTTGCGCTGAAAATGATCACATTAAAGAGTCTGGTCGAAAAAACACGAATCACTCACGGATCACGGATTATTTCACGATCACGTCGTGACACACCGTAACATGCTAAGATGCGCATGCAAATCTCACGCTAGAGATGCGCATGCAAATCGCTCAAAAATAAGAACTGGTTTAGATTGTAATTGTTCATAAAATATTCAAATCACCATTTCGGTTCACAACCGCAAATTATCTGTAATTTTTCGGTTGGGTTTTTTTTCAGAAGTTTACATTTTTGTCTATAAACAAGTAAGAAAGTCGGTCAAGCCCGACTGTAATATACTCTGTACCTTTAATGTGTGAGGTTTTTTTCAAAATCTGGGGGTGGCAACTCTTTCGACTATCGTTCATCTGGTTGAAAAACGATGGGGGCTCGATAAGTAATGATGAGTAGAATTACTAGTACATAACTCGTAAAATTATAAAAATTGTATACAATTTCGTATTAACATAAACGTATCTATTTTAGTTCGCGGAAATCACGCGTGATTTCTGATCGCAGGCCATATTACACGCTCCTCTCATAGCAAGGTCCAATTGGGGAGATTACCAGTTAGCTATTGCCTTCTCGTTCTTTCTCGTAAGTTGTGTGTGGTTGTTGTTGTTGTCGTTGGTTTTTATTTTTTTTACGTATAGCTCTAATATCGTTCATCTGATGAAAAACGATGTATGGCGGGTCGATTCAAAATAAGTAGTAGAATATATGTCTAGAATGTTCAACTATCTATCTTGAAATTGTGGGTTATTTCGTTTTTTTTAATTTGCGGGGGAGGCAGGGGCGTGGCAAAATTAAACTAAACTGATTGCGCAAGTATAAGAAATATGTTCCATACACCTAAATCTATCTTACCATTCTGGTCTCTTCGTTCATACGGACAGACGGACAGACGGACGACAGACAGACGGACAGACGGACAGACGGACATGGCTATATTGATCGCTGTTGATGCTGATCAATAATTTTACTTTATGGTCGGGGCCTCTTGGTGGTTACATACATTTCACTAACCAATATACTCTGTGTAATCGGTACAGTAATATATTTAATCGAATTTCGTTTGGTTTGGGAAATAATTATCTTTTTAGTACTGGGTGCAGATTTCTTCCTTCCTCTTTGTGGTCATCAGCTCGAAGGAATTGGTCGAAGCGAAGAAGAAGCGGTGCAAGCGGTCTTGCACTGAGTTTTACCTGAAATTTATAGAAGAGTTTCATTTAACTCATTAGCACAGTCAGAATCGTATAAAAAAAGGTAGTTAAAGAAATATTAAACTTTTCGTAATTTATTAAAAAAAAACAAACTAAATGCATAATTTTTATGGGCAAAATGCAAAATTCAATAAATTCTTAAAAATTGTCCGAATATTTTAATGTCTCTTGCTTCCGACGCCTTATTTAATTTAATGTAATCATACTCATTCCACTGAGTTACCATTACTTACACACTTATTTTCTTTTAACCGTTTAAAGTGAAGAATTTTCCCAACAATTTAAATTTCCATTTCTCCTTTTTAAGCTAATCAGCCATGTGCGCGTCCCACAAACAGATAAATCTGTGCATTTTCCATTCGTTCGCACATTGTCTGTCATATGTTGGATTATAACTGGCATATCATGACAATATCCTTTACCCATAAGCAGGCAACATTTGCTGAGTTGGCAAAAACGTACACAGTCACAAATTGCATTCCACATGCCACAAACAGATGATATGCATCTACCACAGCCTCGCCTGCTGCTCATCCTTGGCCAAACTGTATATACATATATATGTATATATATATGTATATCTTCTGCACTTGAAACTTGTGTCCTCTTTTATGTGACTGGCTGACGGCCAAAACAAAATCCAAGTCAACCATTTTCCTTTCAACTTACTTTGCATATGATTTTCAAGTGTTTTTCTATTTTTTCCGTTTCGTTTGTCTTTGCAGTTGTCAAATTGGCTGCATATGCCGAGGAGGTTAGCACTTCAACGGATATCTCAGAAGGTAAGTACCCAAGAGTAATGAGAAAGGAAAAAAACTGTATGTTTATTGATTCAACAGAATGGGGATCCGGCTGGAAGGGTACAAATTTTTTGGTTGAAGTTGAAGAGACAGCGGCCATGTCGTCCTCAGCATCAGCGGGCGGCAGTAGCTCCAGTTCGAGCATTTCAGAGGACTATATTGGTGAATTGAGTAGCCAAGAGGTGGATGAAGGCGGTGGATTAACAACGGGTGCCTCAATGAATTCATCGAATAGTACGAATGTGCCGACAGGTGAGTTAACTTTCAAATTTGACAGGCAATAAAAAATGGACAAAAGCTAACAGAAGTTAATGTACTGTTTCTTAGTTGTAAAAAATAAATAATTTCAAACAATTTGAAACAAAATTTTAATAAAGATAATGATAAAAAAATAAATGTTATATTGCTCATAAGTATGCAATGAATTTTGTTAAGAATTCAAATACTGTGCTGCATATTTTTAGGCATCAAAATAAAATGGAAAATTTCAACAATTCTAACACTTGCATTCAAAATTGCATATCTTTGTTTAAAAAAATCATAGAATTGTTTGGAATAATTTATTTCAAAGCTAAGAAATAGTACTATACGATAGATCCACTGAAAGTCCAAACAAAAATAAATGTTCCTCACAAAACAGTGCTAAAAATGGTCAAAATAAGCGCTTTGAGCAACTTTAAACTCAATTTACTAAAACAAATTTTGGCGTGATGGAACATTTCTTCAAACAAATTAGCTAGTTAATTCTATAATTTCATAAAGTCAAATTAGTTCTTATTCTAATAATATCAACGCTTGTTTTTGTACTAAGTAAAGCTTCCAACTTAATTACAGAACATAATCAAAAACATATTCAAATTTTCAAGTACCAAACGGTATAAATTCCATCCAATTTTTTCCCGACGCTGATTCCTGCCAAAAATTCCATTCACTCATGCTTTGCTCGTTTCGATAATTGAATTCGAATCTGGCTCTTGAGTTATTTATGCGTTGTACGTGCGCCACTTTAAGATGCCAACAAATCCTTAATATTTATGCCCGGGATTTGGCAGTGACACCACCACGCACACACGCATACAAGCACGCACGCTCACACTAGCAGATTTTACAAAATTGCATTTTCCAGGACCCAAAATCATTGTGCGCACTGAGGAGGTGCTAATTGTGGGCCTTGTTCTCGTCCTGTGGGTGGGTGCCATAATGCTGTTCTTCAATCGTTGGGGAAAAATACGCATGCTGGAGCCATATCAGCCCAAGTTCCAGCAACAACATCGCAGTTCGTGTCCTCTGGTGGATCTGGATGCCGTGCAAACGCATCAGGTAAGAGTACAGTTTTTCAATCGATCCAATTATCCATGACCCCAACCCACCTTTATCTTTCGCAGCGCGCCTCTGTATCGCGTATGTCTATGGGCATGGTGCACAATCTGAATATGCCAACGTGTCAATTTGCTGCCTATAATCCCAGCATCTATGCGAAGGGTATGTACAATCTGTATGTAGGTATGCGTGTGCATACATTTCTTTTTTCCAGCCCACGCAAATGCAATTAAAATCGAACAACGAACAACGTCTTTCTTTGATGTAAAAAGCATTGCCTACTTTTCAGCGCCAGAGCTATGATTGCACCGTGGGTGGCATACTAAATCCTCATTTAACTTTAGTCAGGCCTGTTCTCGTTTCCGAATTCGAACGATTGGAATTGGTATAAGTTCGTATTTCCAGGAAACGATTTAAAAAAATGCATTTAAAAAGTTTTGCCATCAAGACAGTCCCGAAAAGATAAAGGGGAAATTTAAAGTTGAAAGACAAACAATAGAAGGCTAACATCGGCTACGCCGCTGTTTTAAATACCCTTGCAGTTTTTGAAAGGCGCTACCATTGATAACAAAAAAGTTTTTCTCATTAGAATTAGTTTTTAGACCGATCGCTCCTATGGCAGCTATATGCTATAGTCATCCGATTTTGATAAATTTTTCCAGAATTGTGTGGAAGTATATAAAACTTATATATACTACGATTGGTGACGCTACGATGGAAAACAAAAAAGTTTTTCTCACAAGAACAAGTTTTTGAACCGACCGTTTATATGGCAGCTATATGCTATAGTCATCCGATTTTGATTCATTTTTCCAGAATTGTGTGGAATCATATAAAATTAATACACAGAGAAAAATATGACGTTCTAAAATCATGACCAAGTGTTCATGATTTCGTTCTATTTTTCCGTTCATGAATTTTTAACTCAGCTCAACCATCGTACAACAAATATACATAAATAGCATCTTAGACATGTAGCAACGAAAGCGTGCGATGGTAGAGGGCGCTAAGATGCAAATCCGTTTGTGCGTTGTTTCCGATTTCGAATCCCAGACGGAGCAAATAGCTAACTAACACTCATCGTTTTTTCTTTGTTCTTCAAAAAGAAATAAATAAATCAAAGAGGTAATATAAGCTTTTCTGGTAAGGATTTGGGGTGCGTGATCAGCAGAGAGGAGAGGAGGAGGAGAGAGGAGGCCCTATTAGAGGAGAAGGGGGTACCCAAAAACTGTTGTAAGACTTGTGGTGTGGATGATGGGGGGGTGGCAACTGCTCTATACACCAATCCATATCATCCATCATCACACCTTTCCCGATGATTGCTGTGTTACTAAATTAAGCAAATTTTTTTATAAAAATAAGAACAAAATGTTCATGAAACATGCCCAAACAGTTCATAAAACAAGCACAAAATGTTCACGAAACAAGCCCAAAAATCCAAAGTGAGAACAAAATGTTCATGAAAATCGTACCCCAATGTTCATGATTTGAGAACAAACGTGCATGATAGACTTTCGTCAACGGATGTTCATGATTTTGGTACTTTTAAAACGGATTTTTTTCTCGTTTTCAGTTTTTTCTGAGTTCATTTCCGTTTGTCCGTCTGTCCGTCCGTCCGTCTGTCCGTCTGTTTCTATGCTATCTCCTCCCTCAGTTTTGAAGTTATCTTGACCAAACTTTGCAAAAAGTCTTTAAATACAAATACGCTGCACATTTGTCGGAATCGGCCGGATCAAATGACTATATCATATAGCTGCCATAGGAACGATCGGCCCGGAAACTAGTTCTAGTGAGAAAAACTTTTTTGTATTCCATCGTAGCGTCACTAATCGTAGTATATATTAATTTTATATGATTCCACACAACTCTGGAAAAAGTTACCAAAATCAGATGACTATAGCATATAGCTGCCATATAAACGGTCGGTCCTAAAACTAGTTCTACTGGGAAAAACTTTTTTGTTTTTCATCGTAGCGCCACCAATCGTGCTATATATTAGTTTTATATGCTTTCACACAATTCTGAAAAAATTTATCAAAATCGAATGACTATAGCATATAGCTGCCATAGGAACGATTGGTCTAAAAACAGGTTCTAGTGAGCAAATTTTATCTGTCATCAATGGTAGCGTCTTCCAGAACTGCAAGGGTATTTTAAACATCGGCGTAGCCGATGTTAGCCTCTTATTTTTTTTTATTTTTTTGTTTTTAATGAGTTGCCAGACAATTAAGCCGCCCGCTGGGCAAACGCAACGAAGCGCATGTAAAGCAAATAACAATACAATTTTAATGCCATTTTGTTGGATGATGCTCATTCGCCTTCCCGTCTTCATCTAGTCTGCTGTGTGCAATTAAATCTTGTTGAAACGCACGGACGCTGAGATGTAGTCGACATACGCACATAAAACATGCAGAGGGCATGAAAAAAATAACTAAGAAAAAGATGCTGCCGGAGTGGAGAATGACTCGACCTCGAAGCTAAAAGTCTATTAAGTTGGCTCATGGCAAGAACTTAAGATGTTTCCGGAGTGTTGGTGCATATATACTTAGATATGTGTATATATATGGTCATTAGCGAGGAGCACTTGACGTGGTCGTGATTTTAAGAAGCACTAAGCCCAATGTTTTGATTTAAGATTTATTTCATAGCTTTAAAATATTTAGTATAAGCTACCATAAGCTCCAATGAAATCGTTGCATGGATATTACCACTTTTCAATGGCGGTGGGCACGAAATTTAAATTTAAGTTAGGAGCAGTCCAACAACAACAACTGAAAAAAAATAAACCTGATTGGCAAGGCTTAAGTCTAACATTTAATTTTGGGAGATGCCTGCTTTATAATCTATTTTTATGATTCACTCCGAAGCAAAGAAATATATCACACCATCTCTTATCACGCACTCATCACCCGTGTGTACCTACACGTACATGTACATGTATATAATAAGTGGAAGAATAAGACTTAGAGCTCCTCTACCTCCTTTGCTAGATGCGTTGACATTTACACTCACTTGATTATAATTGCCACGAATGTTTTAATGAGAGCCGTAAAGGCAAGCGCGTGTCGCCTGCCGCTTATCATTACGTGTATCATCGTCATTATTGTTGCAGCAGTTACTCTATTTTTAGAGCATTAAATCTGTGAAATTTTAGGGCTATTCGCGTTAATTATTTAAAGGTTTCTTTTACCTATGAAAATGTTTTTTTCTCGCTTTTTTTGTTTTGCATTATTATCATAGCTTGGACATTCCCCTTTCATTCCCTTAAAACCATTTTAAGAAATTCGAAATAGTTTAGCAGATATTGCCTTTTTAGTGGAGCAATGTTCTTGCTAAAGTGAGTATATCTTACGTTGCTCAAAATTGTTTCCCATATTTTTGTTTTGCATTATTATTATAGCATGTACATTCCCATGTCATCCCCTTCAAACCATTTTCAAAAAAAAATCGTAATAGTTTAGCATATATAGCCATTTCATTAAAGCAGCGGTGGGCGCGATATTTCAGTTTGGGAGCATTCCAACAACAAGATAAATAAAAAACTAGCTTCGACTCCAGAGGCCGTCTGCTGCCCAAGTCTCGATCGCACACACACTGCGTATATTTTGTTCTTGTTTCCGTCTGTTTCGAGACTTGGCGCCATGAATAACATGCATTTGGTTTTTATACACTTAAAAAGTGTATATTAATTTTGCCCAGAAGTTTGTAACGCATAGAAATATTCATTTCCGACCCCATAAACAATATATATATTCTTGATCAGGACGACGAGCCGAGTTCATTTCCGCTTGTCCGTCCGTCCGTCTGTCTGTCTGTCCGTCCGTCTGTCTGTCTGTCCGTCCGTCTGTCAGTTTCTACGCGAACTAGTCTCTCAGTTTTAAAGCTATCGAGCTGAAATTTTGCACAGAGTCTTCTTTTTACTGCACGCAACTAATATGTCGGAACCGGCCGGATCGGCCGACTATATCTTATAGCTCCCATAGGAACGATCGGTCGGAAAATAAGTCTTAGTGAAAAAAACTTTTTTATTTTCTATTGTAGCGTCACCAATCTTGATTTTACATATTTGTGGAAAAATTTATTAAAATCGGATGAATATAGCATATGGCTGCCATATAAACGGTCGGTCAAAAACTACTTCTAGTGAGAAAAACTTTTTTGTTTTTTATCGTAGCGTCCCCAATCTTGGTATATATTAGTTTTATATGCTTTCACATAATTTCGAAAAAAAATTATCAAAATCGGATGACTATAGCATATAGCTGCCATAGGAACGATCGGTCGGAAAATGTGTTTTACTAAGAAAAGTTTTTTTATGGTATCAAATTTTTATTATCAATAATTTAAAAATTTTAAATATCTGATATCTATATCCTTTATATATTTTTCCAGTTAAATCAGCTGGAGTAAAGTTTTTCAAGTGTATTAAATCTTCGGCACAGTCGAAGTTAGCTTTGCCTTCTCGTTTTTATTCTTTTGCGAACGTCGCAAGTTGGCGGCAATTGCCAAAAAATAAGTCGGAGCAATGGGAGCAGTTGGGGAGCTAGGGCTTGTCCATCGCTACATTAATTGAATTGCTAATTCTGAACGTTTTTATAGAACTTGCCATAAAACGGACACCTCCTTACAAATGGTTAAAGAAAATTTATAGTTGAGTTTATATGAAAGCAAACAGTTCAAAATAAATATATAAAAAATATTCCGAGCATTTCAGTTTTAAAAACGATTACGAGCACGATTGGAAGACATATGCCAAACCTTTACAAGATTCAAGCTAAATAAGAAGAAAGAAGTAATAACGGGCAGAGTGCACCAAAACAACAGCAACATTGAAAAATTAAGACAAAAACAAATGTCTTCATAATTTGTTCATGATTCAAAAAGAAAACAAATAAAAATCTGAGATGTGCACTCGTTGAGCACACGGCAGCTACTGACGTTATATTTTTGGGATTAATCTTAGACCAATGATTACATAGAAAATTCAAAAAATTCAAAGCCTACTAGATTTAAGAAAATTTTTGTTGGAAAATGTTTTTTCGATTTGTTTGTTTTGCATTATTATAGCTTGGACCTTCCCGAACCGGTTGGAACTCGGAATTCGGATTTTACTTTTACTGTGAACCATTCGGAAAAAATATCTGAACCTGAACCTATACCGAACCAAAACTTTCGGTTCGGTTCAACAAAAGTTACAAGTATTAGTTAAGCGAGCAGTTTACTGATAGAAGAAGTAGCTCAGGCCCAGAATTGCTTCAGGAAATAATATTTATTAATTTAAATTGTAAATAATTGAATTCAGAAATTCTGTATATATTTTTATACACTTGAAAAGTGTATATTAATTTTGCCCAGAAGTTTGTAACGCATAGAAATATTCATTTCCGACCCCATAAACTATATATATTCTTGATCAGGACGACGAGCTGAGTTCATTTCCGCTTGTCCGTCCGTCCGTCTGTCTGTGTCTGTCTGTTTCTACGCGAACTAGTCTCTCAGTTTCAAAGCTATCGAGCTGAAATTTTGCACAGAGTCTTCTTTTTACTGCACGCAACTAATATGTCGGAACCGGCCGGATCGGATGACTATATCATATAGCTGCCATAGGAACAATCGGTCTAAGAACTAGTTCTAGTGGGAAAAACTTTTTTGTTTTCCATCGGAGCGTCACTAATCTTGGTATATGTTAGTTTTATATGCTTCCACATAATTCTGGAAAAATGTATCAAAATCCGACCACTATAGCATATAGCTGCCATAGGAACGATCGGTCGAAAAATAAGTCTTTGTGAGAAAAACTTTTTTGATTTCCATCGAAGCGTCTCCAATCGTAGTATATATTTGTTTCATATGTTTCCACACAATTCTGAAAAATTTTATCAAAATCGGATGACTATAGCATATAGCTGCCATATAAACGGTCGGTCAAAAAACTACTTCTAGTGAGAAAAACTTTTTGGTTTTTTATCGTAGCGTCCCCAATCTTGGTATATATTAGTTTTATAAGCTTTCACATAATTTTGAAAAAAAATTATAAAAATCGGATGACTATAGCATATAGCTGCCATAGGTCCGATCGGTCGGAAAATGTGTTTTACTAAGAAAAGATTTTTTTATGGTGTCAAATTTTTATTATCAATGATTTAAAAATTTTTAAATATCTGATATCTATATCCTATATATATTTTTCCAGTTCCTGTGCCGTATCCCCTTCGGACCGAAATCGGAACACATTTTCGATAGTTTTATAAGAGAATATTTCGAGAAAATATCGGAAACGAATACGTTTTCGCTAACAATTGTCGGGTGGGATGTGAGTTTTGAACAACAACACTTTTCCGGCCATTTTCCGGTAGGTTTTTCCAAAATGTAAAAGTCATATTCGTGAATGTGTAGTTTTGAAAATAAATTTGGAGCTAATCGTTTGGAAAGTATACTTTCGGCCAATTAATTGATTTTTAACCCATTGGGGTGTAGTGTGTTAATTTTGCGGAAAGCTGGTATGCAGTTGTTGATGAATTTTTATTGCGGTTTTTTTAAAATTAGTTTGGAGCTGATCGGATGATAAACAAAAAAGTTTCATACAAAAGTTTTCTGCGAATTTTCCACATTTCCCGGCGGATTTTTCCAAAACCCCGCCTTAGTACTCACTTTCGGGGTAAGATAAAACTACAGTAAAAAATTCAGCTTGCTATCTCTTACGGTTTGGGCTGTGCGACGGTCACCAATCAGTCAGGTTGAACTCTTTTATATATATAGATATGTATATAAGCATAATAAATATATATGTTAGCCAAAAATACTAAATATTTGTTTTTTTAAGCTCTGATATTTTAAAAGTATTATCAGTATAATTTATCATTTTTAAAATTTTTATACACTTGAAAAGTGTATATTAATTTTGCCCAGAAGTTTGTAACGCAAAGAAATATTCATTTCCGACCCCATAAACCATATATATTCTTGATCAGGACGACGAGCTGAGCTCAATTCCGTCTGTCCGTCCGTCCGTCTGTCCGTCTGTCTGTCTGTCCGTCCGTCTGTCTGTTTCTACGCGAACTTGTCCCTCAGTTTTAAAGCTATCGAGCTGAAATTTTGCACAGAGTCTTCTTTTTACTGCACGCAACTAATATGTCGGAATCGGCCAGATCGGATGACTATATCGTATAGCTGCCATAAGAACGATCGGTCTACGAACTAGTTCTAGTCAGAGAAACTTTTTTGTTTTCCATCGTAGCGTCACTTATCTTGGTACATGTTAGTTTCATATGCTTAAACATAATTCTGGAAAAATGTATCAAAATCAGATGACTATACTATATAGCTGCCATAGGAACGATCGGTCTAAGAACTAGTTCTAGTTGAAAATAATTTTTTGTTTTCTATCGTAGCGTCACTAATCTTGGTATATGTTAGTTTTATATGCTTTCACATAATACAGAAAAAATTTATCAAAATAGGATCACTATATCATATAGCTGCCATAGAAACGGTCGGTCAAAAAACTAGTTCTAGTGAGAACAACTTTTTTGTTTTCCATAGTAGCGTCACTAATTTTGGTATATATTAGTTTTATATGCTTTCACATAATTTTGAAAGAATTTTTTCACATAATTTTGAATATCAAAGTCGGATGACTATAGCATATAGCTGCCATAGGACCGATTAGTCGGAAAATGTGTGTTAATAAGAAAAGTTTTTTTATGGTATAAAATTTTTATTATCAGTGATTTAAAAATTTTAAATATCTGATATCTATGTCCTATGTATATATTTTACCCGTTAAATCAGTTGGAGAAAAGTTTTTCAAATGTATTAAAACTTCGGCACAGTCGAAGTAAGCTTTGCCTTCTCGTATTATAATAAATGCGAAATAAATGGATTATTGTTAGTACGAGGGAGGAAGGAAGGCGTGGCCCAATCGACTAATTTTTTTCTTTCGAAATTTTGATTCAGTCTAATGAACATTTGTGCAAATTTGTAGAGGTCCAGCTTTATTATACACTTGAAAAGTGTATATTAATTTTGCCCAGAAGTTTGTAACGCATAGAAATATTCATTTCCGACCCCATAAACTATATATATTCTTGATCAGGACGACGAGCTGAGTTCATTTCCGCTTGTCCGTCCGTCCGTCTGTCTGTCCGTCTGTCCGTCTGTCTGTCTGTCTTCTGTTTCTACGCGAACTAGTCTCTCAGTTTTAAAGCAATCGAGCTGAAATTTTGCACAGAGTCTTCTTTTTACTGCACGCAACTAATATGTCGGAACCGGCCGGATCGGGTGACTATATCTTATAGCTGCCATAGGAACAATCGGTCGAAAACTAAGTCTTTGTGAGAAAAACTTTTTTGATTTCTATCGTAGCGTCTCCAATCGTAGTATATATTAGTTTTATATGTTTCCACACAATTCCGAAAAAATTTATCAAAATCGGATGACTATAGCATATAGCTGCCATATAAACGGTCGGTCAAAAAACTAGTTCTAGTGAGAAAAACTTTTTTGTTTTTTATCGTAGCGTCACTAATCTTGGTATATGTTAGTCTTATATGCTTTCACATAATACAGGAAAAATTTATCAAAATCGGATGACTATAGCATATAGCTGCCATAGGACCGATCGGTCGGAAAATGTGTTTGACTAAGAAAAGTTTTTTTTTTTGGTATCAAATTTTAATTATCAATGATTTAAAAATTTTAAATATCTGATATCTATATCCTACATATATTTTACCGGTTAAATCAGTTGGAGTAAACTGTTTCAAGTGTATTAAAACTTCGGCACAGTCGAAGTTAGCTTTGCCTTCTCGTTTTATTCTTTTGCGAACGTCGCAAGTTGGCGGCAATTGCCAAAAAATAAGTCGGAGCAATGGGAGCAGTTGGGAGCTAGGGCTTGTCCATCGCTACATTAATTGAATTGCTAATTCTGAACGTTTTTATAGAACTTGCCATAAAACGGACACCTCCTTACAAATGGTTAAAGAAAATTTATAGTTGAGTTTATATGAAAGCAAACAGTTCAAAATAAATATATAAAAAATATTCCGAGCATTTCAGTTTTAAAAACGATTACGAGCACGATTGGAAGACATATGCCAAACCTTTACAAGATTCAAGGTAAATAAGAAGAAAGAAGTAATAACGGGCAGAGTGCACCAAAACAACAGCAACATTGAAAAATTAAGACAAAAACAAATGTCTTCATAATTTGTTCATGATTCAAAAAGAAAACAAATAAAAATCTGAGATGTGCACTCGTTGAGCACACGGCAGCTACTGACGTTATATTTTGGGATTAATCTTAGACCAATGATTACATAGAAAATTCAAAAAATTCAAAGCCTACTAGATTTAAGAAAATTTTTGTTGGAAAATGTTTTTTTCGATTTGTTTGTTTTGCATTATTATAGCTTGGACCTTCCCGAACCGGTTGGAACTCGGAATTCGGATTTTACTTTTACTGTGAACCATTCGGAAAAAATATCTGAACCTGAACCTATACCGAACCAAAACTTTCGGTTCGGTTCAACAAAAGTTACAAGTATTAGTTAAGCGAGCAGTTTACTGATAGAAGAAGTAGCTCAGGCCCAGAATTGCTTCAGGAAATAATATTTATTAATTTAAATTGTAAATAATTGAATTCAGAAATTCTGTATATATTTTTATACACTTGAAAAGTGTATATTAATTTTGCCCAGAAGTTTGTAACGCATAGAAATATTCATTTCCGACCCCATAAACTATATATATTCTTGATCAGGACGACGAGCTGGGTTCATTTCCGCTTGTCCGTCCGTCCGTCTGTCTGTCCGTCTGTCTGTTTCTACGCGAACTAGTCTCTCAGTTTTTAAGCTATCGAGCTGAAATTTTGCACAGAGTCTTCTTTTTACTGCACGCAACTAATATGTCGGAACCGGCCGGATCGGATAACTATATCATATAGCTGCTATAGGAACGATCGGTCTAAGAACTAGTTCTAGTTAGAAAAACTTTTTTGTTTTCCATCGTAGCGTCTCCAATCGTAGTAAATGTTAGTTTTATATGCTTCTACATAACTCTGGAAAAATGTATCAAAGTCGGATCACTATAGCATATAGCTGCCATAGGAACGATCGGTCGAAAAATAAGTCTTTGTGAGAAAAACTTTTTTGATTTCCATCGTAGCGTCTCTAATCGTAGTATATATTTGTTTTATATGTTTCCACACAATTCTGATAAAATTTATCAAAATCGGATGACTAAAGCATATAGCTGCCATATAAACGGTCGGTCAAAAAACTACTTCTAGTGAGAAAAACTTTTTTGTTTTTTATCGTAGCGTCCTCAATCTTGGTATATATTAGTTTTATATGCATTCACATAATTTTGAAAAAAATTATCAAAATCGGATGACTATAGTATATAGCTGCCATAGGACCGATCGGTCGGAAAATGTGTTTTACTAAGAAAAGTTTTTTTATGCTATCAAATTTTTATTAGCAATGATTTACAAATTTTAAATATCTGATATCTATATCCTATATATATTTTTGCAGTTAAATCAGTTGGAGTATAGTTTTTCAAGTGTATTAAAACTTCGGCACAGTCGAAGTTAGCTTTGCCTTCTCGTTATATTTTTAACAAATTGATTACTCTTCTATATAAAATTTGTAAGACTTGGGACGAACCAAGGTTCGAACCAAAGTCTAAGCACATTAACCTTGAACCCTAAATTTCTGAACCTTAACCATCTTCCAATTTTGGTTTAAACCCGCGAACCGGACCTTCGCAAAATTTATTTGACCTGCAAAGCCCTAGTATTTTTTATATTTTGCTTAAAAAAGCCATCAACAAAACCAAAAAGGCTTGATAAATACCATGGCGAACATTCAAAAGCTATTATTTCATATATTTATTCTCCACCCTGCTTAACTTCTCCCTCAATCTTTAGAAATTCTGAGTGGTTTGCTTCCTATCTGTCAAGCAATTAAGAATCCGGATAAACATTAGCAAAATTCTAAAAAACATACAATAAATAAGTGCTATTTAAAATAGTGATCCATGATAATAGTTTAATTTTCAGTTCGCTATTGTCAGTTCGCTATTTATGCAATCGTCTGGATCACTCTTGAACATTTAGCAAAAAGCTTTGAGTTTACAAATTTTATTGTTCGCCACACCTGTAATGGATACATCTTGATGCCGCTCGTGCAAAAAATCGTCGATAAAATCCATGGAATGATATTGAACGATCGGAGAACAAAAGATTGTAAGGTATCGCCAAAGGGTTGTTATTACATTTCACATAAATATTTCCACATATTAGGGCCGCATTTACTAACACTCGAGTAATAATAATAATTTATTTAAAATGTTGGGCAATGTCCGAACGAGTTTTTGCACCGTTTTGTAACATTGAACGAAACATTGGGCGCGTTCAGCAGAGAAACTTGATCACTGATCAGCTACTTAAATTACCAAGAAATATATCATTGATCAGGGAGCAAGCTCTTCTGCTGAACACGGCCATTGATTCATCACAATACACCAGAAACTAAAGCACAATAAAAGCAGTGAACTTTAGTGAGTGACCGTGCTTCAAAAAAGGCAAAGGTTTTTTGGGATATACGCGTTGTCACTCAGATTTATATATAACTCAGAGCTGTTGGGGAGATTCGTTATTGATTTAAAGCAAAAAATATATATCCTTATTTTCGTTCGGAATCGAACAGCTCTTGAGTTGTATTCTCTAAAATTTTTGGGTAGTCCGAATCGAACCTAGAAACCTAGAAAGTTTGTAGCTTTGGGAAAACCCCAATGCTATTTTGTATTTATATAAAAATATTAATCATTCTTGCTCATTCTCATTCCAGGCTATGCTTCGCATGTGTCGCAAGTGTCCCGTCCGCGACAGAATTCGGTATTTGTGGGTACCAGTACCGGAACTAGTCACTATTTAATGCCCCGGCCACCGCGTAAGACACGCTCGGCTATGGATCTGCATTCGATGGTATTGGATGAGTCTGCCGAGCAGGTGTAAATGCTAAGAAAGTCAGTTTGTAAGCAACATGTGTTTTCTGTGTGTATATGTATGAGTGTTAGATTAAAAGGAGAGTATATTTTTTATGTACACACAAATAGGAACAACACTGTCCAATATTTGCAACTATTTACAAGGTATATACAAAAACAGACTCTATCTTGTCCCATTCTTTTCAGTCTATCTTTGATGTACTTAGTGTGAATGTGTGCGTGTGGATGTGCGTGTGATTGAGTAAGCGCTAGATAAATGAGTTAATAAGTTCTGTTCTATTAATTGCCTTGCAAGTCAATTGGTTATACACAAAAGAAAGCTAATTGTTACACACACATGCCAGAAACGGCCACACTGCTTTGTCAGCTGTGTTTTGCTTACATTTAAATTTAGTTGAAAGTGTTTTTTAAATAAATTTTTTAAATGCAGGCTTAATTGGTTGATATTTATATAGTAAGCTGAAATCATGGCAATGCGAATTCTTTTCGTTGGTTTCAAATTTTATCTATCGCTTAGTTTTTTCGACTTACTACCTTTTCCGCTCATATCCAACGGAATTCAATCAGCTGTTTTTGCCGCACAGGCAGCGCCATATGCGGAAATTTTCGATTATCTGAAAACAGACCCTAAATTTTACTTTGTATGGTATGGAATTGATGTAGCTGCTTTTATCTATACAATGTTTGTAAATATTTAGCCATATTCTTATATACACTTTCACAAAAATGTGATTAAAACCGGTTTTTAGACAAGATTTGGTCTCCAAATCGCAAAACTTTTGTGGAAGTGGAATTGAGAACATGGCTGATTGCCAAGCTTTCGTGAGTTTTAATAGATTTATGAGTCACAACTTTTAGCTTTCATTTGTATGTCATTAAGCTTATGTCAAGCATGTAAGCATCGTAGAATTTATGTCTTTTTCATATGCGTGTCGTAGCAGTGAGCCTGACAGAGCTCTGGATAAATATTCAAGCTAAAGGCCTCCTTCCAAATGACATGAAAATTTATTTAGGCACAATACTTCATATAAAAAGAAACACTTTTGAAAAGCTCTTAAAGCTAAATGCTTTTGAAAAGCTGTCTTACATGAAGCATAATGCTGAAATACATTTTTATACCATCTGGAATAAGGCCTTAACATGGGGAAATTTATGGGGTGAGTTCTGCTTTATATGCATAAAAACATTGTAAAACATTCAAGGGAGTTTCACAGACGTCATAACACTTTTTCATTTAAAGCAAATGCAAATAGCTTGTATTTATATTGTGTTTTATAGCAAGCAGCTTGAAATGAAATGAACATGGCAAGTTATTTTAATATTAATTCTTGATGCGTTTCACAGCAGGGAGCTTCTTGGGCAATCATGATCGATTTTTAAAGTATATTTTAAAGCAAGCAGCGTATTTAAATGCTTATAAATTAATGCAGTGTGAGTTTCATAGCAAGTAGCATTTTTTTTATATATTTTTATAACTTTTATTATATTAACTTCGTGTGAGTTTCACAGCATTCAAAGCATTCATATACATTCAAAGTGAGATTTATATTATTCTATTAAATTATTGTTCATTTTTTTCAAACTGAGTTTCACAGCAGGCAGTTACTTAACCAAGAACGTTAAATTTATTATGGGGTGAGTTTTAGGGCAAACGGATATTTTAAATGACCAAACCAAGTCGCTTCAATGGTCAGAGCTAGCATTTTATATTAATTTAAAGTATGTTTTATAGCTGGAAGATGCTGGAGTAAACATTTTCGAAAATTTTAAAATTATTTTCACAATATAACAAATTTATTCAGTTTCATGGCAAGCATTTTCTTAAATGATCATGTCAATCTTTTCTTGTGGGTTTCATAGTACACAGCTGTTAAAGCAAGCGAAATAAATCAATTTCGTATAAGCTTATTAACAACTTGATATGCCTCACCAGCGAAAAAAGCAAACTGCTATAACGTTGAAGTCTTAAAGCAAGCAGCTACTTCATATAACCTTAAATTTCCAGCAGCCATTTGCTTGCTTTAATTAAATTAATTAAAATGAGGTTTTACTGCAATCAGTCGCTTTATAACAGGGGTCGGCAATCAGCGCAGAGAAGTTACCACTGACAACTGGATGAAAATATGTATACATATCAGGGAATCAAATAGAATTGTATTTCCGTCCCGGTTCCGGGTTTGGTTAAAGGATTATTTCAGTATTCGGTACGTACGAACTAGAGATGGGCGCTTGTCGAATATACGGAGCCTTAAAACTTGTTGGTTGAATTTGCCCAACAACTTTTTTTTTTCTTTTCAAATACTTTTTCAGCGAATAAAATTCTGCCGACCACTGCTTTATAAGAACATAGCGTCGAACTCTATTAGTATTACGCTATCGCGAAGAAATCATTACGATTCATACCGATAAACACCGCAATTTAAAAGTTATCTATCTCTTAATTTTGAGCCCAACACTAAAGAATGCAGCAAAAAGTTATACCACTAAAAAAATATTGCCTATTAATTTAAAAGGGAATTTTTCATACAGAGGGCGTTCGAATTTTTGTTAAACCTTGGTACTAAGGGCGTTCAAATTTCCTTGAGCTTTGTTGGGTACTCAGAAGGCCAAGTAATCCACACAAGCAATTTCCAGAGTTGCCATATCAAACGATGGTGTGGATTGTATTGAACAGCTGATATTTCTTGAGAAATTATTGTGCAGCTATTTATTACTTGTGTCTGTTGTCAACTTTAAATTTAGCGCCAAGCCAAAATTGACTGAAAAATGTAAGCTACGTGGAAAATGTTGCTTTGATTGATAAATTTAAACCCAAAAATGATTATGGGACATCACAAATGGCCAGCAGGCTTGTATTGCTTACTAAAAGTATTAAATGTTTTTCGTTATTCAAGTAATGCGTTTTATTGTATTGAAATTTAATAGACGACATTGCATTTGATATTGTGTATAGCATATTAAAATCATTTTCAACCCTCTCTTGTAGCATAGTCATCGCATTTTTGTCAAAATTTGTTGTTGGCCAGCAAGGCTTGGCGAGAAGTTGCCAAAAACAAACACATGTGTTTGAGAAGTATGACCAGCCCCAAGTTAACTGAAAAATACCAAGAAATTACATTTTTGACGTAATTTACTGTTCAATCTGGTCACGCTGTGTTTTACAATCCACACAAGGAATATCTTGCAAATTCCTTCAAGGAAAATTCGAATGCCCTCAGTACCTAGCTTAAGCTGTCAAATTCCATATAAAATATAAAAAATTTGCTTCAGGAATTATTCCAAACACATCTATTCGGTTATCTGAAAAATACCATGAAGTTTAGGTTTTGGCGTAATTGTGGCGTAAATGTGGTCACACTGTTTTTTTTTCATTCAGTTCACAAAAGGTATAAATTCGTTCAAGGAAAATTCGAACGCTCTCGGTACACTTGGATATTATAAATATATATTTTTTAAGAGCCGATTTCACATCTACTACAACATCATCTACTACAGACAAACTTAGAATTTACACTGCTATTTGTAAGTTTATGTGACTGTGCTGTGTAGAAGGTGAGAAATCGGGCCTAAGAAAACAGAGATAAGCTAAAATCTTGAAGAAACCAACTTTACTTTAAAAAACAGTAATTTTTTTGGGTTTTTTGAGTTTCCAAAGCCGGACCTGTTTCTGTAGTCATTATGGTGTTGCGGTTTTTTGCGGTGCAAATCGTATTGATTTTGCAATTTGTATTCATTTAGTAAGAGTTTCATAGCAAGCTGCATTTTTATTAATTAAATTCACAACAGTTTAACTAGTTTCTTATAGTTCAAGTCCCTTGATCTGACAATAGAAAACCGAAAAGAACGAAAGGCCCAGACAGGCTAGCTGCTACGACATGCAAAATTACCCCATAAAAAAAAAAAAAGTCATGCCAATTAATCAATGTATGTTCAACAAGTTCTTCTCTACTACCCTACTATACTCTACACTCAACTGTTACTCTACTTAACCTATCTATTTAGCATATTATAATCCTATGCATTATATGTTAACTTGACTATTTAACTTTTACTCTATCCACCCGATCTATTTAATTATTGGTTTAGAAACCAATCAGATTTTTAATGACTTTGCCAAAGCATATTTACAAAACTTAGAGAACGTTGTACCATAAATGAACAACAAAAAATTAATTATGTAGAGAGTTCGTTTAGTTATAAGTTTGAGGCTCAAGCAAATCACTTGCTATATACTATATACATATATGTAGATATATTTTCATACTATGAAATGAATATCAGGAAAATCCAAACTTAAACTTGACCAACTTCTGCAACTTTAACCAGCTTATGCATATATCCCGACTCTCGATGTACACACTAAGTAAGTATTTTCGACCAACAAAAACTACAACCGAACAAAACAAAACTAACGAAAGCTTTAAAATTCCTTGGGTCCCCCATAAAAACTATTTATGAAGGGGTCCCAAAAAAAAAAAAAAAAAAGTAAACCAAATCCCATCCAATTAAGAAATCTAAACTTATTCTAAGAATATCTGTAAAATATTGAAAACGATGCGGAACAATGTAAACTACAAATAAATATTGAACACATCTTGAAACTGTTTTTTTTTTTTTTGTTGTTGTTCTTGTATTAAGTGTTGAGCTATGTATGTGCATTTGTAACTTGTACCATACTTACTATAGTTTTTTTTTTTTTTTGTCTCGAATAAAGAAACATGAAATCAATTGATGTATTGTACTTTTAGTATGTACTTTGTACTGTTAATATTTGCAAAATAAAGCGCATTCAAAACATTTGTATTTACAAAATAAAACAAATTGAGCAAGTTTTAACTAAATTAATTTACAAAAACAACCTATAAAAACATATATAAATATAAGCAAAAATTATACATATACACATACATAAATATATATATAAACTATATCAAAACGTTAACTATAAAAACAAAACAAACAAACAATTATATACATTTCGAAAATTAAATTGAAACAATTACATTTGAAAACAAAAGTGTTTGGAATTTTTTTTAAGGTGGTATAAATTTGAAAAAGCTAAGGATTTGTGGTGCAGATTTTAAAAGAATGACATGGTATGTATGGATTATGCCTTAGAATTTTCATTTGACATAACTGTGCCTAAGACGGGTGCCGCATTTACTCCCAACCGAACCGATCAAGATCAGCAAGGTAAGCACGTTTCTTACAGGGTTCGTACAATAACTCACATTTCTCTTTACACGCGAGGTAAAAACACTATTGAAAATATACAACCTGCAAAAAAAAAGTATTTTCACGCAAGTAAATAAAAATTGTTTTTCTATTAAAAAAAATTGTATATATTTTTCATGTTACCAACACGAGCCTTTTTTGACACGCTTGTTGAATAAATTGAGCTGTCTTCTGTAAAAAAAGATGATGAAAAAAACGATCCCAAAAAATATTTTGCAGGCGTGTAAAATATTTTTTGATTTTTTCTTCCATTTCATTTGTATGGGTATGTATTTGTCACCTGGACTGGAAACGTTAATTCACACGGGCTTAAGACGTACTGTGTCATAAAAAATTCCAAAATTATAGGAATAATAAAAAAAATTATAAATATTTCTTGGAGCTTTTTAAGATAAACCACCCGCAAAATCAAAAAAAAAACACAAAATTCTATTTCGCGCTTCAACTGAGAATTTAATCAACACTTCACAAGTAATAACTTTTACTGATTTTTATATAGAATGTGATGTATTTTATACCAAATAAATAAAAACATTTTTACAGTTTAGTTCCTTTTTCCGCGGTCTGTTGACTGGCAGCTTTAATAGCGAATAATGCCTGTTGGATGACGGTCTACGAATTCGTGTCAATTCAACACGGCTACAGCTTAAATTGCTTCAGTATAAAGCCAAGAGAGTGCTGGGAAGCTTAAGGTTGATTTTTAGATGCAGAATTGCTTTGGTAAGTGTTTGAGTCAATTGCGTTTATATAAAGCATACTAAGACTTGCTGCTGCCTAGTTTAGATAGTGTCTAAAGGCGCTACACTATGGACCAAAAGACGATTTTTTGGCGTTAACTCGCATAATGAACCTAAAAACTAGAAACTTTGTAGAATTTTTAGTTTTGACATATACATATATAAACATGATACATTGCAGACCGATACGACCACGCTCACTTCTATCGCCCATATGAGCGTACATATGTTAAAATCTGACATTTTTTTATTATGTAGATCGCAGAAATGTTGAATAATTGTGTGATCGAGGTTGAATATGTGGAAATATAGAAAAAATTATATTTGTAATTTCAAAAAAAGGAAAGGAATAAAATAAGAAAATAACCTTATTTTGGAATGCTGAGCTCAAAAATATACACTAAAAACTGTTCTAGCGAGTCGATCTCCACATATCGGTTAATATCTGGATTTTTACAGTCTGTACAGCTGAAATATCGAAAAAAAAAAAAAACAATTTCATTTTTATAAAAACAAAAAAAACAAAAAATCCAAATTTAAAATAAAAGTTTCGGCTTGCTTAAAAATTTGTTTTTTGTTTGATTATTATATTTATGATTTTTTTCATTGGCCAAAAAAATTGTGGTTAATATAAACACATCATTGAAAATACCCATTTTCTAAAAATACTACTATATATTATGCGTTATTTGATCTGTACTAACGTAACTAAATGTCTAATAAAATTATAATGTATAAAGAATGTTTGGAGACATCTTATATTGAGCGCTCCTAAACTGGATTGAAAAGGGACTCCCACAGCTACACCTTTTAGGAGTGTTTATGAAGCGCTCCTTATAGGATTGATATGGGAGTCCCACGTATGCACCTCTTAGGAGTGTTTATGGAGCTCTTATAGTATGATTATAACAGGAGTCCCTAGGAAATTCCTCTTAGGAGTGTTTATGGAGTGCTCCTAAAAGGATTGAAACGGGAGTCCCTAGCAAACACCTTTTAGGAGTTTTTTTTTAGAGCGCTTCTACGTTGGAGTTAAAATGGGTCCACATGAGAACCGCATGAGAGCGTTTATGGAGTTTTAAAATACGTAAGTAGGCCGAGCAATTGATTTTCTAGGAATTTTCAATCATTTTCACAGTTTTCCTAGTTTATTCGATTTATATTAATAGTAAATAAAATAGGAAGTGGTGAAAGGTATAGTGTGTGAGCCTAATGTGCTGGAGATCCTGTGTTCGACCCCTCCTTAGAATATTTGATTAAACAAGTTTTTTTCTTTAAAACTTTTACACATTCGGACACCTTTACATGTTATTTGCGACATCTTGCATATATATAATACAAGCCACGGGATTGAGAGAAGTGTTCAGCATGGCCAACACACTTTGGTTGAGACAGCTGGCAGAATTTTTTTTTTTCCGTCTGAATTATCTAAGGATGATTGACGGAGTCCTTTTCAAAAAATCTTAGACGAATAGAGGAGTCCGTTTGGAGTCCTTGCGGATTATCCGAGTGAGCATTCTGGGACTCCAAAATCTTTCTTTTAAGGAGTCCCTGAGGAACACTTTTTTCATATATGTTAAAAAGGCCTTTTTCTCCGGATAAGCACTTTTGGGACGATTTTAGGAGCCTCCCTAGGAGGGTATAGGAAGTCCTAAAGGTGTACCTAGCGGAGTCCGATGGTTGGCTGGGAATTCTTAGAAAAAGAACCTACCTTTAAAAAAGCATAATTCATGCTAAAGAATCAACATTGAATTGAGGCATCGGTCTATCGTGGCGGAGTACTATTTTCTAAGGCAAGCTTTAAAGCAAACTTTCTTTTCAATCAGGAATCCAAATTCTCACGATTTTTTCCATTAATTTAATTACGCTTAAGTCGCATAATTCGTTTTTACGAATTTCCAACTATATTCAAATGTTTACAGCTCCTGCGTTACAGTTGTTACTGTCCCAAACATCAAGTAAGGTTGATCGCCCAAATGCAATCTTGCCAGAAAACAGCAAATATTTCGAAAAAAAACGTGACTTCTTAACTTTATACTATTAAGTCCACATATTTCTATTTTACTTATATTTAAAGTCAATCAAATATTTTTGCTCAATTTCAACGTGGCAAAAACTTAATCAATCAGCTGACCACTTTTATAGGGTGTCGAGCAAGCTTCTGAAAATTTGTGTTTATCCTAACAGGGGTATTCCTACTCATCTCGACTACTCAATCAACTTTTGGACCACATTTGCAATATGACAAAATCGAAATCCAAACTTTACTAATGGCAAACAATAGTTTCTTGAAAGTTCTATGTTTCTTTATTAATTTGAAAGATTTTTGAAATTGTTTCCAAGTTCTATCATAATTATTTTTAAAATATTGCTAATAATAACAAAGCGAAATTAATTAAAAACGTAACACAATATGCCCACAAAAGTAGGCAACAAAATGCTGACGACAGCAAACATTAAGATTACAAAGTTTGTTCATTGTACTCAGACTCGTATTATGAATCATTTCGCACAGATCTAAAATATCCGTCACTTGGTGGCAACATAAAATGAAGCTGACCCCTGGTCATGGACCGTAAACAATTTGACAAAATGACCAAACGGCACGCGTAAATTGCTGACAAAAAGAGAGAGAGAGAGAGAGGGAAAGGAAGCGCGAATGTGGCACAAACTTTGCGTCGTGCCGGGACCATAAACCATCAAAACCATTTGCCGTTGGCATCTCAAGTTCAAGTGCATGGGATTTATGGCATTGCAGCGGCTGCACGGAGAATTTCTTGCCGTTGCCAATGCGATGCCTGTGCCTGACCTTGACTCTTACTTATTCTTAAGGTTAACATATAAGTAGGCAATTTATTCCACATTTAGATTGTGAATGGTCTATATTTTGTGCACTTTAAAAATTATTTACTGGTAAATTGATGAATTATTATCTAATGCAATTGCACACAGATGGCCGGGGACTTAAAGATGGTTGACAATGGCCACCTCTGCAAAGACTACGACTTGGTTCCTGGAGCATGTCAAGGAAGTGTTTGAAAATCACAAATCAAAGAGATTGCATACGAATTCCCATTTTATTAAAGACCTTAAATTACACACAGCCCTTCTAAGTGGCCCCAAATTGCACACATTTTATTATCAAATTTTACATAACTATGCAAATGAATTTATGCACCAGCATTTCATACGGAAATGGCTACCAAATATGGCCTAAACTAGATGCAAATCTCTGCACATTGCAGTTGCCGGGTGGGTAGAAAAGATTGATTGACAACTGGCTGAATCCAAAAATTTGCATAAAACTGCAGGACGACTGTGGCTTGGCAAGAGGGAGAGAGTGAGAGATCAGCTTTTATTATTACGTAGATTTTGCTCGAATAAAATGCTTAGCCAGAGGCCTGACTCTTCACAAAATTTATGTACTGTTTTGGCCGTGGAAAATGTAATTGCTTTTGGCAAAAAATTTTTATATTTATATTATTTATTTAATTTTGTTACACAAGGTGTGTAAACTAAGTCTATATTGTTTTAATACATATGCAAAAATAATGTTGTTGTTTTAGGTAATGTTTTAGTTGTTATTGTAGTTGTTATGTTAGCTTTTGTTGCTATTGCAATTGTAGTTGCTGTAATAGTTTTTGCAGCAATTGCTATTGTTTTTATTGTATAAATTCTTATTGTAGTAGTTTTTTGTTGCTGTTGTTTGTTTGTTGTAAATACTGTTGTTGTTGTTGCTGCTGTGTCTATAGATTTCAATCAATTTTTTATTGAATTGTGTGGAAACATATAAAACTAATATATACCATGATTAGTGATGCTACAAAGTAAAACAAAAAATATTTATATATCAGCATGACGAGCTGAGTTCATTTCCGTCTGTCCGTCCGTCCGTCTGTCCGCCTGTTTCTATGCTACGTGGGTTGCTATTTAAGTTTCTGGCCCAGGTCACTTCTAGCCATTTTAGGACCAATTGGCCTTTTCCCAAAAAAAGTTTGGACTTTTATCGATAAAAGCTCCATACAACTCTTTCATGTGTGACCACGTTTGATATCGATTAACGATTAATCAAAAACTTACCACGGCAGAAAAATGGAATTAACTCGTGAAAATTTTCGTGCAATCATTTTTCACAACTTTCGACGTGGATTATCACAAGAGTGCAACGATGAACTTAAATCTTTGTATGGCGATGAAGCACCATCCTATAGCACTGTGAAAAATTGGTTTAATGAATAGAAATGCGGGCGACGCTCGCACGAAGACGAAGGTCGTGAAGGTCGTCCAAAAACAGTCGTTGTGCCAGAAAACATTGATGCCGTGCGTGAACTCATAATGCACGATCGTCATGTGACATACCGTGAGATAGAGGCATCCTTGGGCATTTCTTCCACCAGCATACATTCGATATTGCATGAACACCTGGGCTTAAAAAAGGGTTGTTCTCGTTGGATCCCGCACAATTTGACAATCGATAAAAAAAAAGGCTCGTGTGGATTGGTGAAAATATAATCGCAGTGTTTCAAAAGACGTTTATAAGATCGTCACAGGTGACGAATCATGGATCTATGCTTATGAGCCCGAATAAAACAGACGAGCCAAATCCAACGAAAGTCGTTCGTGGAAGAAGCACTTCGAAGCAAATGGTCGCCTGTTTCTTCGGTCATGTGGCGACTGTTCCGCTTGAGCAACGTAGGACGGTCAATTTTGAGTGGTACACCACAATTTGTTTGCCTGAAGTCTTCGGAAAAATTCGAAAAACGAACAAGAGAAGGCAGATCATTGTGCAGCATGACAATGCAAGCTCTCACACATCAGCTCACACCGGCGCCTTTTTGATCGCCCAAAACGTCGAATTGATGGATCATCCGCCGTACAGCCCTGACTTGGCACC
Source organism: Lordiphosa mommai (assembly GCA_018904225.1). Lineage (NCBI taxonomy): Eukaryota > Metazoa > Arthropoda > Insecta > Diptera > Drosophilidae > Lordiphosa > Lordiphosa mommai. The sequence continues at coordinate 1,230,769 of JAEIFT010000025.1, read as the reverse complement.
CAATGACTTTTTTTTATTCCCGCACATCAAGGGAAAATGCGTGATTAACAATTTTCGTCGCCAGAAGATGCTGTTGAAGAGTTCAAAAACCGTGTTTTGGAGGTGTCTTAATCGGAGTGGAAAAAGTGCTTCCACAATTAGTTTGAGCGCATGCAAAAGTGTATAAATCTTGCTGGAAAAAACTTTGAAAAACAATAAAACCATTTTTGATTATAATTATTCGCGTTTTCATTATTAGGCCAGAAATATATATATAGCAACCTACGTACGATACACTCAGAGAAAAAATCGAGCAGATCGTGCTTGATATCAAGCAGATTTCGTGTCAGAAGTTCGGCAAGACAGAATCTTCTTGGATCCAAAAAGAAAATACTGAAATTAAGCATGAATTTTGAAGCTCGATCTGCTCGGTTTTAAATTTAGTCGGCTTCATTTCAAGCATGATCTATTCTCGAATTCAAGAATAGATCTTCTTGAATGTAAGCATTTTAGAACAAAGTTGCCAGAGAGCGAGAGAACGAAATGCTCTCGTTTTGAACGTCCCACCTCTCTTACTACCAAACTCAAATCGAGCGCACAAGTCTTCTCGATTTCAAGCAGATTTCTTCTTGAAAATTCAAGACGAAAAAAAAACTAAATTGAAGCCGATTTTAGTCTTGCCTAATCGTGCTAGATTTCTCTGGGTGTAGGTAACGCTACAATGGAAAACAAACAAGATTTTCTCACTAGAACTAGTTTTTTTTAACGATCGTTGCTATGATAGCTATATGATATAGTCATCCGATCCAGGCGGTTGTATTAGAATCGTGGTCGTTCGATCTGCTATAGAATAATATTGATAAACTTCGGTAAATACCAAATAGCGACTTGCGAGTCTTTCTTAGAAAAGAAAAGCTGTTATGTACGCCGCTGTTGGCATACCTGCTATTGATAAATTTTGCACTGATATTCTAAAGAGGCACTATAGTTCCTTTTCACTATTTAAAGAACCTGTATTCGGACAAATGCTTTCTTATTTGAGTATTTCTTCGCTATAGTGACATGTTGTACCATGTTCAAACGCAATGTTCTACTATATTTATATACCTGCCGTCCTGCTTCCTGCTATGCCTTAGAATTATCAGATCAGTTAAATAATATGCATTCACTTTTATTTATATATAACTAGTATTGGTAAAGGAAACCCAATGGTTGTTGCAACGATGCTACAATTTGCAAACCAAGGTGCCATACATCATTCTAACCTAGCACTAAGCGGAATTTAACATTTCGCTAACATTTGATTAAAGTAAAACACATCATTTTTAATTTGTCAACCTTTTTTAGGCTTTTGCAATTTAATATTCATAACATTATTTCATTTTTTTTTAAAGCTTTTTTTTTAGTTTTTCTTTTTTTTTCGTATTTCATTTGGTTTGCGTCATAGGCTAGTTATCTTTGGTAAATCCTTTCAATTAGGATTGAACACAGCTTGTATTTTCAGGCAAATCGCAGATACCCTTCTGTCCATTGAAGTACTTATCACCGCAGCTGACCTTTATTGGGCGCTGGTGACGGCATATGTAGTAGTCATTGCAACGTTTCGGGGATGCCATTAGGAAACCATCTGGCTTGCCAATGCATGTCGGTTCCAGTTGGAGTTCCAAATTGCTGGACATTTGTAAAGCTTCTAAGAGCAATTTGCGATTAGGTCGCGGGCGGCGACGAATATTATTGCGGTTCGCTTGAGCCGACGCTGAGGCAGAGCCACAGGCGGTTGTGGTTTCAGCACACGGTGGGGTTGTTGTTAGTGCGCAGGGAGTGGTGATGGAAGCGCAGGGAGTGGTGGTTGGAGCGCAAGGTGTGGTTGTTGAAGCGCAGGGAATGTTACCTGCTGGTGTTGTTGTCGTGCAGGTGGTTGTTGTACAAGTTGTTGTCGTGCTGCTTGTTGTGGTTGAACATGTTGTCGTTGTAGTGGTTGTTGTGGTCAAAGTGCTTGTTGTTGTTGTACAAGTAGTAGTTGTTGTTGTCGTGCTGGGTGTTGTTGTCGTCGTAGTGGTAGTCGTAGTGCTTGTTGTTGTTGTACAAGTGGTTGTTGTAGTTGTCGTGTTGGGTGTTGTTGTCGTCGTTGTGGTTGTCGTAGTGGTTGGTGTTGTACAAGTGGTTGTTGTGGTTGTAGTGCTTGGAGTTGTGGTTGTTGTCGTCAAAGTTGTTGTCGTAGTGGTTGGTGTTGTACAAGTGGTTGTTGTGGTTGTAGTGCTTGGAGTTGTGGTTGTTGTCGTCATGGTGGTTGTCGTAGTGGTTGGTGTTGTACAAGTGGTTGTTGTGGTTGTAGTGCTTGGAGTTGTGGTTGTTGTCGTCGTGGTGGTTGTCGTAGTGGTTGGTGTTGTACAAGTGGTTGTTGTGGTTGTAGTGCTTGGAGTTGTGGTTGTTGTCGTCAAAGTTGTTGTCGTAGTGGTTGGTGTTGTACAAGTGGTTGTTGTGGTTGTAGTGCTTGGAGTTGTGGTTGTTGTCGTCGTGGTGGTTGTCGTAGTGGTTGGTGTTGTACAAGTGGTTGTTGTGGTTGTAGTGCTTGGAGTTGTGGTTGTTGTCGTCAAAGTTGTTGTCGTAGTGGTTGGTGTTGTACAAGTGGTTGTTGTGGTTGTAGTGCTTGGAGTTGTGGTTGTTGTCGTCAAAGTTGTTGTCGTAGTGGTTGGTGTTGTACAAGTGGTTGTTGTGGTTGTAGTGCTTGGAGTTGTGGTTGTTGTCGTCGTGGTGGTTGTCGTAGTGGTTGGTGTTGTACAAGTGGTTGTTGTAGTTGTAGTGCTTGGAGTTGTGGTTGTTGTCGTCGTGGTGGTTGTCGTAGTGGTTGGTGTTGTACAAGTGGTTGTTGTAGTTGTAGTGCTTGGAGTTGTGGTTGTTGTCGTCGTGGTTGTTGTCGTCGTGGTTGTTGTCGTCGTGGTTGTTGTCGTCGTGGTTGTTGTCGTCGTGGTTGTTGTCGTCGTGGTTGTTGTCGTCGTGGTTGTTGTCGTCGTGGTTGTTGTCGTCGTAGTTGTTGTCGTAGTGGTTGGTGTTGTACAAGTGGTTGTTGTAGTTGTAGTGCTTGGAGTTGTGGTTGTTGTCGTCGTGGTTGTTGTCGTCGTAGTTGTTGTCGTCGTAGTTGTTGTCGTAGTGCTTGTTGTTGTTGTACAAGTGGTTGTTGTAGTTGTAGTGCTTGGTGTTGTCGTCGTAGTTGTTGTCGTTGTGCTTGTTGTTGTTGTACAAGTGGTTGTTGTAGTTGTAGTGCTTGGTGTTGTCGTCGTAGTTGTTGTCGTTGTGCTTGTTGTTGTTGTGCAAGGAGCAGTTGTAGTGGTCGTGTCATCTTCTCCTCCACAAGGCGGCTTAGTTACAGGTGGAATTGTTGTGCATGGTGGTGGCTGTGTGCACGGAGCTAGTGTAGTTAGTAGCCCGGGCGCATCTAGTGCTCTTAGCTCAACAGCACCTTCAGTGCAGCCAGGATTGTAGTTCACACAACGTCTAGCCTTAAAATCATAGAATTTCGGGCATGTATACTCGGTGGCCACACCATTTTGACACTCGTAGTACTGGGAACAGCTGCCTGGTACCAGGGTGCGTATACCATTGGCTTTGCCGCGGCAAAATATTTGCCCCTGACCATATAACCGATCCACATTGGCACCGGTGGTGCCGCTAGCCGCTACTGTGATAACCAACAGGACAAAAGCTGTAAAATGACAAAATGACAATTTAACTGTTAGCGAGTTCCTTCTCTCGATAGATAGATGGTTGTATGTGGGGTACCATAAACGTTCCGCATATCCACCGCTGTTTCAAGTTCCCGATTCTTAGCTTCAAACTTGCCACAGGTTATTGGCGGTTGTGAATGATATTTCAATGCCTCTGACGCTGCTTTATATATGGTGCGAAAACTTTACAATTTGCCAAAATAGCATTTATTTTTGGGGACAGATCTCATTAGTAAAGTAGACCCATTTGTTATCAACAGTTAGTAGCTTGATGTGTATCGCTACTAATGTTATCTCAGCATCTCGGTGGGGGGAAGTGTACTTCAGTTGAATGGAGACACGTGTTTGCAACTTGGCACAGACGCACTTCTTGTTCTCCATTAGATAATGATTGTTCATCTATGTTTAGAATTGCATTGATATTGTCGTGATAATGATAAGATTTGGCCAACTCTAGTTCCGAATATCGCAGGCTGCCGTCAATTTATTTCCGGCGGCTGCATATTAGAATACATGATTTTTCTATGTATGTAGATTGGGTATACTGTTTAAGGGAGAACTCACTATTATCACATTTCACTTGTGTTATCGGTCGATCTGTCGTTCTTGGGAAGTTCCTCAAGAAACTTTATCACATTTCACTCTTTCATAAATCTCACTTTTGCCTTTTTCTTTCACCCATAAGTACAACCCGAAAACATGACAATAAGCACAACGGCAACTACTAATAGAGCAATAACAACGCCAACTACAACAGCAACTAAAACAACATCTACAACAATAACATAAACTGCTAAGAGAATAACTGCAACAACAACAACAACTGCAACAACAACTTGAACTAGAATGACTACAAAAAAAACTACTAAAACAATAACAGTAACTACAACAATTACATCGTTTTATAAACTTTTTGTGCTTGTATTAAGAATAAAAAGAAAATTTGTTTTAATTAGGAACTAACGTAGAATCATTGAGTGGGTGGTGTGGTTATAAGCAGTACCAGTCAACGGACACTTCTCGCGTTGGATTGGGAATGGAGCGCTGAATATGCTGCAGCTCACCACATTATTCCGTAGGAATCAGACATCGCTTCAATCTTGATTCATTTATTTCTTTTTTAAATGTCAGCTATGCTTTCTTTAGGAATCGAACATGAGACTGCACCATCGCACGCGCTTGTTGACACACGTCTAGGATGATACTAATATTTTTTGTACGGACGGTAAAGAGCATTTACCGAGATTTTTCTGACTGCAAAAAAGGAAAATTTCCAAAAGGACACCGCGTGGCAAAATAAGACGCCTATTATTGGCAGAAACGGTGCCACGGAGTGGTCTTCAAGAAGAGTATCGCAGGAAAAATCGCAAAATCAAATAGAGCGTGTTTTTTTTTTTAAATTGCAAGGGTGGCAACTCTGCTATCGTTCATCTGATGGGAAAACTATGCGGATCGATAAGTACTGATGAGTAGAACATATGCCTAGAAGGTTGAAACAATTTATGTTCAAAATTGTGGGAGATTTGAGTTTTTTTTTAAATTGTTGGGGTGACAACTCTGCTTTCGTTCATCTGATCGGAAAATCATGGATGTTGGATCGATAAGTATTGATAAGAAGAATATACGGCTAGAATGTTCGAACAATTTATCTTCAAAATTATGGGGTGGCAACTCTACTATCGTTCATCATCGATAAGTAATGATGATTAGACTATATGTGCTACTAGGTGCAAAGAATCAAACTCAAAAAAAAAAGTTGTAGTAGCCATTTTTTAAAATTTATTGCCACAATTGTGTTCAAGGATTAAAGATAAACCATTTTTGGGCCATAAGATTAATGGTCAATGCTGTCCATTTGTGCCAAAAACAGATGCAGTGCATTTGCAGGCGCTGTAACTTGTAACTTGATGGAATAGCATCGGTAGCAACCACATGACCATGTTGCAAATTCTCTTTCGGTTGCATCAGCAAAAACTTTCAGTGATTAATCATTCAGAGAGAGAGCGAGAGGGGGCGGAGACCATGTACTGACTAAACGCTAGGTTTCGTATTTGGTAATCAAATTTCATGTTTGTTTGCACTTGCATAGTTCATAGTTCAGTTGCCATTACCATTCCGCCATCAGTCATGTGGCCAAGGAACAGGAGCAGGCGACGAAGCAAGTGGAGGCAATCAATCAGCCGGACAAACTATTAGACCAAAAGTGAGCGAGGGGGCAGAGGGACATGGACTTTTCATAAATTTGCAAATATTTTTTTTATTTTTTAATACCCCACAAAACTTCAAAAAATAAGATGCAGTTACTTTCATTCACAGCTAAATGCTTGGCGAATTTTGAATGAGAAATTTATGGCTTTAGTTTTTGCTGCCTAAAAGTATGTACTAATAAATTTAATGGTGAGAAATCACCAACTTTTGCATAGGCTACTTTTGGGTGTATACGTTGCAGTTAGAACACGTTTCGGAACAGGTTATGTAACGGGAAAATATCTATCTTTTAAAAAGCTGAAATAATTTTCACACTGATCCTGGTTTGAGCTCGGTTCAATCCGGTTCTGAAACTGTTTTAAGTAGTGTTAGGTCATTAGCTCTTATACTGTCCTTATATAAGGTCTTATACTCGATTTGCTAACTTGGAAAAATAAATTAATGAAGTGATAGTTATTCAGGATTCAGACAATTCTACTTTAATTTTGGTTCCACTTTAACACCTGGTATAAAAACAATATAAGAGTTATGACTCAACTGTATACCGAACTTAACATTAACAAAGAATATTATTGACCTTAAACTCTAAGGGCCGTTTTCTCATCTTCATTGTTTTCAAAACTAGCAGCTTTTTGTAAAAATTTATGTTGCCTACTTTTAAGCATATTTTTAAACGCCACCAAAAAGTAGGCAAAATAAATTTTCCCAAAAACCACAAAATTTTGAAAACCATCAAGATAAGAAAACGGCCTTAAGTAGCACTTTCTTGTGCTAAATTTTAAAGCACAGAAGCCCAGAGAATGCAGAGAAGCCCTACTGAGCCCTTTGGACTGTTGAAGCCAAATTTATGGGTATTAAATCATTTTACTACCCAATTTACAAATACTTCCTCCCTTCAAGGGTAAATAAGTGTCGTTCCTTTTGCACGATTTACTTCATTTTCCGTCCCTTTGCCATTACTTTAATTCATGTTGCGCCGCCACGGCTATTCAAATGGTCGCCTTAATGTACATTTCTGGCTAAGGAAAATTGTTTGCCATCTAAAATTCTGATTTACGATTATGTCCGAAAAAATGCAGCAATTAAAGTGATCGCTCATGTGGGAGTTAACCCAATATCCGAGAAATTGTAAGGCAGGCGGCAAAAAGGCTGGAGGGCAAGCTGGTGCATTGGAAATTGTATATGGCAGCCAAAGAGGGAAGCCAACTTGACACACGGATAGGGCGGTAGGTGCGGCTTGGGGTGCAACTGCGCAGATACGGTTTGTCCTTGTATGGGGACGACAACAAGCACTGAAGGCTTCCGGCGTTGGCCCGGAGCACAACAGTCACAGCAGCCGAGGCAAGGGCGTGCGTGTGTAAGGAAGCTGGAAAATTTCATTTGAATGTCTCTCAGCGGACAAATCAAAAATAACGAAAAAAGAAAGCGAACAAAAAACGGAAAGCGCACCAAAATTAAATTGAAAAAGTCGAAAACAAATCCAGAGACTTGGAATTACTTTTGTTTTTTTCTGTAAACAACACGGAATAAAAGAATCAATTTGTCATATAATCAGCAAACGATTTCTGTTTGAAATGAAAATCCTTCACATCTGTGACACATACATAATTGAGAGAAAATCAGCAAACAATCGAATTAATCCCAAATATATAAAAATATTGTATATTTACCAAATATATAAAAATAACAAGTTAGAAAGTTGGTCAAGCCCCGAGATATGAGGTTTTTATGCTTGTTCGTTGTATACTTAGTTTGTGCAAATTAATGTATGTAACAGGCAGAAGGTAGCATTTCCGACCACATAAAGTATATACAATATATTCTTGATTAGTATCTTTAGCCGAGTTGATTAAGCCTTGTCCGTCTGTCCGAAAAAAAAGAGTATAAAAAATTCGACCACGATTATTCCATGAAAACGTAATTCGCAGTTCTGGTCAATGTGCAGTGTGACCATAGTTGGGAGACAAACTTTGAACAAAATAGGCATTCATGAATAATTATGTCTCTGGTCACACTGCACCTATGATAGGTGTCCAATCTGGCTGATGTTGACATTTAGTTTAGTTTTGCGTTTTAGACCGCATTTACACGATGAAGCAAACTTCATGAAGGATCTCAAAAAGCTCTTGCTTTCACGAAAGAGGTAGAGGGGCAAGCCACCCCACCACACCTCTTTCCCACAAACAAAAGCTTTTACAAAAACATCATGAAGTTTGCTTCATCGTGTAAATCCTGACTTAGTTTAATTTGTTGCGTTTAAACTGTCGTTTTGGATCATTGAAGCTTTTATTCGTTTAACTTGACCTATTTTTTATTTAATTAAATAAATATGGGAAAAGCAAAAGTGTTGAGCGAATCCGAAAAGGCCAAAATAAAGGCTTATAAAAAGTGTGGCCAGTCAATCCATCAAATAACGAAAAAAAACGAACCGCAGCCGTAAAGTTATTTCATCATTTTTACGTATTGAGGATGATTATGGAAAAAATATGAAGGTTCTGTGATTACAGCGCCAAAATAAAAGAAATGAGAGCGTAAGTTAAAGTTGGTTCTGGCCCGCTTCGATATACCCGCTACTCAGGAAAAGGTTTATTTTTAAATATATCATTTAATCGCAATATGCTTATCGTTATTATTTGATTTGCTTATAACTCGGCTATAGTTCTTCTGATCATTAAACAGTGTGTAGCCTATCGATAAGTAAATATGACTTAAATATATGTCCAGAAGGTTCGAACAATGTATCTTCAAAATTGTGGGAAAATTTATGGTGTTTTTCAAATTCCGGGGGTGGCAACTCTACTATCCTTTATCTGATCGAGAAATTATGTATAGTGGGCCGATAAATAATGATAAGTGGAATAATTCTTCGCACAAGCTAACTCGATAATTGTGGGAGATATGAGGTTTTTTTTCCATATTTCGGGGGCTGAAGCGGGCGTGGCTAAAATTTGAAACAAACTTGATCTGCGTGCAGGCGATACAAGTCTACACTGAAAAAAGGTAGCTCTAGCTCTTATAGTCTCTGAGATCTAGGTGTTCATACAGACGGACAGACGGGCATGTCTATATCGACTCGGCTATTGTTGCTGATCAAGAATATATATACTTTATGGGGTCGGAGATGCTTCCTTCTGCCTGTTGCATACATTTGCACGAACTTAGTATATCCTTTTTACTCTACGAGTAACGGGTATAAAAACGAACGAGTAGGCAGCCGACGAGACCATCTTGCACTTATTGTAGCTGACTAGTAGCTGACTAGCCTTTAATGAGAAAGGTCAGAGCCGCTTTGCGTCGCTTTATAATAGCACACCAATACACTCTCACCTTTTCGCTTTGTTCTTCTTGACAAACGCTATTTTAGGCAAATATCGATTGTGGAAAGTTATAGGATATAGTCATCTGATCTAAATCAAATTTTAATTGATTTATTTACCAATTGCAACACATGCTGGAATGCATCATCAGGCACTCTTAATATGGGATTCCCACTTAGTCGTAACTTCCTTAGAAGAGGATCTGATTCTTGTGGATCTTGTTGAGGAGGTTGTGTTGTATACAGAAGATAGAGTCGTGAATCAAATTCGCCGAAAATTTCAGTGAAAAGAAACAGCTCCGCGACAGGTTTGTCTAAATGAACCAAAATTCCAAGTCAAAACTGACAAATTCAAATGTCAAGAAGTATTATCAAATAATTGTATTTGACCAATAAACTTTAAATTTACAAAAAAAAATTTCCAGCAGATTTTTTTGTACATTGTTAGGTGTGACCGTATATGTGCATGCATCAAAATACCTAACATGCAATGTACGTGGTTTTCAAATACATTAGGTTGAAGTAGATGAGATTGCAAAAACTTGGTAGTTAACACATGGAAAAACTTTAACATAAACTTTAGCAACAATTAGGTAATATTATTATGTAAAGAGCAGAGACAGTCCTTATAGTATTATTATTATTTTTATTATTTTCAAAATATTTTTTCATTTCAAAAATACAAAAATAAGACAGATATGGTTAAAGTACCAAAAATTTACCCGTCAAAAGGGCCTTTGTTAACAAAGTGTGGGGGAAATTGTACAAATTCATGAACGAAACCCATGTCACAATTTCCAGCTCTTAATCCTTCTAAACTCGAATGTTAAAACTGTTTAGTAATTTGGTCAATGACTTGACCATTTTACTACAATAAATAAATATGTATATTCTAGCCCAGTTAAAATAATTTCTTAACAATTTCTTCAATGCCAACACACACACACAGATAATTATGTTGTAAAGCGTTGAGGGTGGGGGGGTTAATCAAAGGAACAACAATGAATGAGGCTTCTGCCACTACACTGACCTTGTTCCAAACAGAAAAGGCAGAGCCCCCTCCGGCTACTGTGGCAATGTGTTTCTTTTCTCACATCCATTTTGAAATTCCATCCCTTAGATGAAAACATACTTGGGGCGGGCGTGCGTTGACAAATGCAATAAAAACCAAAAAGAGACTCGTTTGATTCCCATTGTTTGTGGGTCCTGCATAAGAATCCCCTAAATGGAGGGATGCCAGCTGAGTTTGATTAATGAGGGGCCATTGCCGGGGCGCTTGAGTGATGAGCGGGCCGGAGGAGCCACTTTCATGGTCATGCTATGTCACTTTATTATAGTGCGGCAAAGTCATTTCAAAATCCAACAGACAACCCAAAATCCATCAATGGCAAGCACCGGGATGCGGAGGCGTGGCCACTTGCAGCCGCTGTTGTCATCAATGTTTACGAGCGCCCATAATGAGCATGGGAAAAGTCTATGGCATAATCAAAAGACACGCTGCCTCATCAAAAAAAATAAAAGTGTTTCCTTTGACTCCGGGTTGTGGAGCAGCAACAAAAGCGTGAAAATAAAACGAGCGATAATGAGGAGACGCTGACCCAGCATCTACACTGCAAAATTGTCAACAAGCCCCTTCCAGCCATAAAATGAGCAAACAAAAACATATTGCAAACTGCCAAATACAGCCTAAGACACGCCTCCGTGTCCCCAACAACAACAACAACAACAAGAACCCCCAACACAGTCATAAAGATTACCCAGCACAAAAGTTTAGGACCCAAAAAGGTTTAAGTTGCATTTCACATTTATTTTAAACCATTCGCCGCATTTTTCCGCCCCAAAACAATAAAAAATGCGAAAATTGATGATATGATGAGTTGATGAGTTGACACCACGGTTATGGCCATCAAGTGTTGGCTATCAGAGCTCCCACAATGTCAACAGTTTAAGAATTTTGTTGAAGGTGGGGATTTCTACCTTTGCACAGGGATTTTTTGAGTGTTATTTTAGAAAAATTCTGGAGATAAAATCATTAGAACTTTCTCAATTTGGTTTTTTGTTTAGTGTTATTTATAAATTACATACAAAAAAGAAAAGAACATATTTAAATGTCTGTCCGTATGAACCGAACCTTCGTAACTTATTACCCCCCGAACCTGAACTGGATCCACTCGGGTTAAAAAGGTTAAGTTCAAAACAGGGAATAATACCGTAACCGGAAACGAACCCGTTCATCGAAATAAACCCGAAACCTATATACAAAATTTTTTGAGAACCGAAAACCGTTATAATAGGAACCGAAAGAACCCGGAACCATACCAAAACGCTAACACCGGTATTGATTCGGTTTCTTATTATTTATTTTATTGATTTATGATTATTTCAAATTTATATTTCAACTTGTAAAATAGCATTATATTCACTCAGAAAAGAGTCTTAGATTTTAGAAATTCGCCATTAAAGAATAACCACAATCAAATTCTCTTTTAAATATATATCAGTTTAGAAAATGCGGAAAAACTTTTCTTTGCTGAATATAATCCCTACACTCAGAGAAAAAATCGAGCAAATCGTGCTTGATATCAAGCAGATTTCGTGTCAGAAGTTCGGCAAGACAGAATTTTCTTGGATTCAAGAAGAAAATACTGAAATCAAGCATGAATTTTCAAGCTCTATTTTTTTGTCTCACCTCCCTTGCCACCAAACACACAAAGTTTTCTCGATTTCAAGCAGATTTCTTCTTGAAAATTCAAGACGAAAAAAAAACTAAATTGAAGCAGATTTCAGTCTTGCCGAATCGTGCTAGATTTCTCTGGGTGTATAATTAAATGTAAAGGATTTCAAAGTTTTAAAAAAATCCTCGGTTGATTATAGAAATGATAGGAAATTGATAATATTAATTTTAGAAATGAAGTTTCTGGATTTTAATCAAATTTCTATTTTAATATTTCGAAAAACGTAATGTTAGGAAAAGCTAAGGCTGATTTTATGTTTTTATCAGTTTATGTGTTTTTTAGAGTATTTTACCAGCTTATTGGACCGAAGTCTTGTAGTATGGTTCTGGTAGTATGGTATGATAGCTTCAAATCTATCCAAATCGCTAAAGATTTATATTTTTGGCGGAGATCCGGCAGATTTAAGAGCGGATTATTTCGATTAATTATTAAGAAATACTCAGCTTTATGAGAAATGGCCCTAAGGCGAGTATGTCTGGGCGACAAAAGAATGGAGAATTCCCTAATTCGTGGTTCGTCCAAAAATAAAAAAAGGCTGGAAATCGGAATATAAAACGAGAAGGCAAAGCTAACTCCGACTGTGCCGAAGTTTTAATACACTTGAAAAACTTTACTCCAACTGATTTGACTGGAAAAAAATATATAGAGTATAGATATCAAACATTTAAAATTTGTAAATCATTGATATTAAAAATTTGATACCATAAAAAAAAACTTTTCTTAGTAAAACACATTTTCCGACCGATCGGTCATATGGCAGCTATATGCTATAGTCATCCGATTTTGATAAATTTTTTAAAAATTATGTGAAAGCATATAAAACTAATATATACCAAGATTGGGGACGCTACGATAAAAAACAAAAAAGTTTTTCTCACTAGAAGTAGTTTTTTGACCGACAGTTTATATGGCAGCTATATGCTTTAGTCATCCGATTTTGATAAATTTTTTCAGTATTGTGTGAAAATATATAATACAAATATATACTACGATTGGAGACGCTTCGATGGAAATCAAAAAAGTTTTTCTCACAAAGACTTAATTTTCGACCGATCGTTCCTATGGCAGCTATATGCTATAGTGATTCGATTTTGATAAATTTTTCCAGACTTGTGTGGAGGCATATAAAACTAACATATACCAAGATTAGTGACGCTACGATGGAAAACAAAAAAGTTTTTCTAACTGGAACTAGTTCTTAGACCGATCGTTCCTATGGCAGCTATATGATATAGTCATCCGATCCGGCCGGTTCCGACATATTAGTTGCGTGCAGTAAAAAGAAGACTATGTGCAAAATTTCAGCTCGATAGCTTTAAAACTGAGAGACTAGTTCGCGTAGAAACAGACAGACAGACAGACTGACGGACAGACGGACGGACGGACAAGCGGGAATGAACTCAGCTCGTCGTCCTGATCAAGAATATATATAGTTTATGGGGTCGGAAATTAATATTTCTATGCGTTACAAACTTCTGGGCAAAATTAATATACACTTTTCAAGTGTATAAAAACCTATTTTATGTAGCATTTTCTTATAACAGAATTTTTCTTAGATTTATTTTTGAATATCTTAAAATAATTTTTAAAAAATTGTACTTTAACCGGTACGTACCGGTATTCCGAAATAAAAATCTGTGTACCGTATCGTAACCGAAAACCTAAATAAACTGAAAACCGAAATATAACCTTTAACAGAAATTCTCATCACCGGAGCCAGTACCGGAACCGATATTCGTTTCGGGATTAGTCCCTGGTTCAAAAGCAAACTTAAGTTTCGATTTTAAGATTTTATATAAGATTCTTAAGATTTCGGCAGTAAAAAAATATTGACTTAATACTCGATCGAAGCATTGTCTAACTAAGATACAGTTTGAAAATAATTTTCAAACTCGGTATATTACTAGTATGAGAAATAAAATAAAGCAAAAGTGCAATTTTGAAATTGTAAAAGGAGAATAATATATGTATGTACAACTGTACAGCGGAAGGACCAGGAACTTTTGGAAAGGGACGTATACAATAATAAGAAATGTAGCCTTGGCAACTACTGATTGCCACATCAAAAAACTGAAAAACGAGCAGGTCTCAATTTTAACCAATCTACTGAAATTTATCAAAAAAGCATCAAAATGCTTTAACGATTTAATGTAAGGCAGAAATGCTGCTTCTGACACAAAAAAGCAGAAATGCAAGAATGCGCTGCAGTGAGGACTGGGCATTAGAAGCTGTTCAATCTAAAATTATGCCAGATTACTGTTGGTTTCTTAAAACAAAAACACTTAAAGATGCACAAAAGAACCAAAACGGAAATAAAAACAATTTTTAATAATTCTGCATTTGTTTTTCTTGATTATAACGAGTTAATTAGGTTCAAATGACAAATGTCACAACTAAATGGATTATTTTTAGTATATGGGCATTTTCAATAATTTGCTTAAATCACCCACAAATTTTAACCAATATTGTTGAGATATAGCTTAAAGTGTTTGAAATAGTCGTCCGAATAATAATCAAACGAAAAACTAATTTTAGAAATTTTCAAACCAGCCAACAATTTCATTTTAAATTTGAATTTTTTCCTTTTTTTTAGTGACCGGATATAACAGTTACTGATAATACGTAAAATATAAAAAAACAGTTATATTGCAATTTTTATATAAAAGTTTTGAATTAAGAATTATAAATTGATTTTTATTTTAAAACTCCGGAAATACCAATTATTTTATGATTTTTATTTTATTACTCAGCTCATAACAATTATTTTTGATTTTTATAAATTTTTTCCAGCTGATAACTGTTATTTTTTTAAATAAAAGAAGAAACCGTACGCTAAACTTACTTACAAAACATTGGGCTTTATGGATTACCCTTGTCGATCAAAAATATGTTCACGTTTTGGTCTTCAATGGCTCTTTTAATGTGATATAGGCAAATTTTTTTTATAAAACTCAAAATATAACTGATAAATAATGACTTGTTTGATAAAACTTATAACTGTTCCGTTCCCGGTTTTTTTTAATGAAAATTAAATTTTTTTGTACTTCAACTGAACAGAATATATATATGTCCAATGAAATTTTAATGTATGAAAAAATGTGAGTACAGTCGGGCTTGACCTACCTTCTTTCTTGTTTTTTTTGTAGATTAGTGCCAAAGCCAAGTAGATTTAATTGCCAACAGTTGATAACTAAAAATGGCTATCCTGCTGTTTAAATTGGCAAGAATGGTTAAATTTAATTAAAATTGCTATTTAAAAAAAATTGCTTAAAATTTTGCTTTGGTAATTGAATGTCCTCTATTTTATTACATTTACAAATTTTCGATATCATTGCGCTTTTAAAAGTTATTGTCTAAAAAATAAAGAAACATTTTATTTTATATTTTACATAAAATTGATTTTAATAAATTATTTTAAATTTCTTAAAATTAGGAAAAATCAAAGTTATGTTATTTTTTAGTGTCTACGCGTTTGTTCTCAAACAATTAATTTGTTGTTTCTTAGCTGTTTCCTAATTCAAGGTAATAAATATTATGAGAAAGATGACTATAAATGTCAATACAGTTTTTTATATAGTTCTTGGACCGCTACGATCGGTACAAACACACATCCCGCTTACTAGACCTCAATATAAAGCAGCACCACAAATAGACTCATTGAATTACGCATAATTAACAAAACAAACAAAAATTTGTTTACGTTTTAAATTTTGAATATTGCCGCCCAAAGCTTAGATTTGATTTTTACTAGCGCCCTCTAGAACCCACTTTTTGTAACAGTATGGCAACGCCAGACAGTGTGGTCAGCATATGTGAAATTAATTTTTTAACAGAGATGAGCAGCACAGTAAGTCACAGTCACAGTGAATGTGAAATGTGTAAAATGAAATGTCTGGAAGTAATCACATTGATTTATTTAAAAAAAAACAACATTTTTTAATATAGGGATTCCTGAAAGTGATTTGCTTTCGATTTTGATTTCGTGAAAGCAAATCCAAATCAGTTGACGGAACGACCTTTTTTGCGCACTGATTTGATTTAGATTTCGTGAACCGCTGATTAAAAAATGGCGCTGAAGTAAAAAAAAGGCGCGAAATCTCAATATGCCAAATTAAAGTGTTAAAACAAATTTTTTTAGCCGCCTAAATAATAGAGGGATTCCTGAACTGTTCGCAGCTGCTCCATACAAAGGGAGCAGAGTGGCCATCCAACTAACATACAAGTGGCCGTATTGTCTGTATGTTTCATGGTGACACTGCGCGTTTTTTATGGAGCAGCTGCGAACAGCTGTTTCACGAATTCGTTTAGAATGTTAATTTGATTAATATTGGCTTAAGAATTTTTTGCTCTTCACACTTTACAGTTTATCTGTTCTCTTTTCTCGTACCAAATGTTTTTTTATACACTTGCAAAGTATATATTAATTTTGCCCAAAAGTTTGTAACTCATAGAAATATTCATTTCCGACCCCATAAACTGTATATATATTCTTGATCAGGACGACGAGCTGAGTTCAATTCCGTCTGTCCGTCCGTTTGTGTGTCCGTCTGTCTGTATGACTGTTTCTACGCGATCTAGTCCCTCAGTTTTAAAGCTATCGAGCTAAAATTTCGCACAGAGTCTTCTTTTTGCTGCCAGCAACTAATATGTCGGAACCGGCGGGGTCGGAAGACTAAATCATATAGCTGCCATAAGAACGATCAGTCAAAAGAAATGTTTTCATCAAATGTGCGCAAATGTTTTCCATCAAAGCGTCACTAATCTTGGCATATATTAGTTTCATATGCTTTCACATAATTCATGAACAATTTTTCAACATCGGATGACTATTGCATACAGCTGTCATATAAACGGTCGGTCCAAAAACTAGTTTTAGTGAGAAAAACTTTTTTGTTTTCCATCGTAGCATCACCAATCTTGGTATATATAGTTTTATATATTTCCACACAATTCTGAAAGGTTTCATCAAAATCGGATGACTATAGCATATAGCTGACATAGGACCGATCGATCGGAGAATGTGTTTTTTGCTAAGAAAAGTTTTTTTTTATGGTGATAAAATTTAGCGTGATAAAATTTTGGTTCTCAATGATTTTGAATTTATAAATATCTAATATCTTTCTCCTATATATATTATACAGCTTAAATCAGTTAGAGTGAACTTTTTCGAGTGTATTAAAACTTTGGCACAGTCGAAGTTAACTTTACCTTCTCGTTTTCAATTGCTTGAGCTCATAATACTCTATCAGGCCTGTTCCGGTTTTAACTCAAAAAAAGAAATCGAATGTGGTACATGATCACTTTTTTAATAAACGATTAAGGTAATCGGTATCAAACCTTTAATTTTAAATTACTTTTACTTCCACAAACTCGGCTTCAAATGCATCAAGAAGCATCACTCAATCAATTTTTCACAACATGAAAGTGAAAACCGGAACAGGCCTGAGTAACTTTAAGTGAAACAGACTTAAAAATTCACTGTGACTGTGATTATTACTCGTGATCATTCACAAGCAAGTACTTTCATTATGTCTCATCTCTAATTTGAATTAATCGCCATACGGTCTTACTGCGGCTGGCTGTCACTTGGGCTTTAAAAGCTAACCAGCAAGAATTTCTATTTAATATTATTTATTAAATATTTCGCTTTAGTAAACTCTCAAAAATGGTATTCTACTTCAAAAGTACTGTGGTGCAGCCAACGGCCATGCTGTACATGGGTCGTGACAAGCACGAGAACGAGGAGCTCATTCGCTGGGGCTGGCCCGAAGATGTTTGGTTCCATGTCCACGATTTGTCGTCGGCGCACGTTTACCTGCGTCTAAAACGCGGCCAAACCCTCGACGATGTACCCACCGATGTCCTGGTAGATGCGGCCCAATTGTGCAAGGCCAACAGTATTCAGGGCAACAAGGTTAACAATCTGGAGATTGTCTATACCATGTGGGAGAATCTAAAGAAGACGCCGGATATGGAGCCCGGTCAAGTGGCCTATCATGATGAGAAAGCTGTGCGCAAGATACGCCTAGAAAAGCGTGTCAATGAGATAGTGAATCGTTTGAACAGAACCAAAACCGAGGAGGAGCATCCCGATTTTCGTGGCCAGCGTGAGGCACGCGATGCCGCCGAGCGTCAGGATCAGAAGCGTTTACAGCGCGAGAAGCGTGAAAAGGAGAAGGAGGCGGCCAAGCAACGTGAACTGGAGGCGGAGCTGCGTAGCTATGCCTCGCTGCAGAAATCGGAGAATATGCGCACCAATTATGATGCGGGCAACGAATCTGATGACTTTATGTAGTATCCGATGCATTTTCATCACATAAGCTAATATAAACATTTTTTTTTTACAAAATTATATGCTAGATATGTATTTTGTATTGTAAATAGCAAACACAACGAATACGCATTTGCCCTTCTTTAATGGTTGTTAACCCGATTACGGAATTGAAATTAATAAATCTTCCACAAATAATTATTTATATGAGACAAAATTGTAGCTGGCGTTAAATATGTATTTAGAAGCTGGAGAACTTATTCTGGTTTTTTAAAATTTATTAAGATTTTGATTATTCATTAACCAGTTCTAAACCCTGTATAATATTCAAGTCAAGAATCGCTACGGTTCGAACCGATGCTTTTGAATATAAATTTGACCACTAAAATCTCTTTTTAACAATACTTACGGTATTTTCTCGACAGTCTTTAATTTTAAACGAGTTTTTACTTGTCTTTAGCAAAAAGTATTGAAAACTGCTTATAAACCGGCATCGCTCCCTTTTACATTCTTTTCAACAACCAACAAATCAGACCATTATTTTGATTTTAAAGACTTTGAATGAAAATGATTTTTATTTTGAGTGAACAAATAAAAATCATTTTATAACTTTTATTTTAGATTTTTATTTTTTTAATAAAAAAAAAAATAGACGGGTAACATCGGCTACGCCGATGTTTTCAATACCCTTGCAGTTTTGAAAAGGCGCTTGCATTGATAAAAAAAATTTTTATACCCTTACAGAGGGTATATTAAAATTGTCACGATGTTTGTAACGCATAGAAGGAAGCATCTCCGACCCCATAAACTATATATATTCTTGATCAGCATGACGAGCTGAGTCTATATAGCCATGTCCGTCTGTCCGTCCGTCTGTTTCTATGCTATCTCCTCCCTCAGTTTTAGAGCTAACATCGGCTACACCGATGTTTAAAATACCCTTGCAGTTTTGAAAGACGCTACCATTGATGACAGAAAAAATTTACTCACTAGAACCAGTTTTTAGACCGATCGTTCCTATGGCAGTTATATGCTATAGTCATCCTATTTCGAACAATTTTTCCAGAATTGTGTGGAAGTATATAAAACTAATATATACCACGATTGGTAATGCTACGATGGAAAACAAAAAAGGTTTTCTCATTAGAACTAGTTTTTGGCCGATCGTTCCTATTTTTCCTATTTTGCAAAGTTTGGTCAAGATAGCTTCAAAACTGAGGGAGGAGATAGCATAGAAACAGACGGACAGTCGGACGGACGGACAGACGGAAATGAACTCAGCTCGTCATGCTGATCAAGAATATATATACTTTATGTGGTCGGAAATGCTTCCTTCACTGCGTTACAAACATCGTGACAATTTTAATATACCCTCTGCAAGGGTATAAAAAGTTCATATGGATTTCTCTCCTGAAGTTTTTAAAAAACACTTAAGAAGACACCTTAATATAAAGAAGTAAACAAAGGAAATCGGCAATGCACAAGGTAAAAAGACTTTTAACTGCAGACACGTCCCTTTGTGATCCCGAAAATATGGAAACTTTGGTAAAACGATCCACTTAGATATACATATTCTCTATAGGGTTTGTTAAGCAGTCTTCAAACTTCTGAATCTGAGTGTTCCTAGACTATTGTTTCAACGAAAACTCTTCTTATTGGATTTTACTTCTACTATAATTCAACACGGAGGTGGGACTATCTTTATTATTATTTAGGATTCCTGCTCAACTTTTCCTGAAGAAAGTTGCACTAGTCATATCACTAATACATAAGTATGTTATTAAAAAGTCACTCACATTTGCTCTCTACATTTGCGTCACTGGAAGGAGGTACAACAATTTCGTTGGGAAGGTATACATATGCCATTAACATTTAATTTATTATTTTACCCTAAATATAATTCTAGTGTCGTTAACTACGAGTATATTCGGACACCAATTAAGCCATTGTGTTTAGTTTTTACGTCTTAACTTTAATTTGTTATTGCAAAATGTATTATTAGTTTAGCTTCTAAAAATATTCAATATTTTATTTCACTTTGCTCCGAAACTGTATTATTAAATAGAGAGGAAGGCTAAATTTAGTTTAGAGTCGATTTGACCTTCACTTAACTTGCTGTTGCAAAATTTTAGTTGTAAGCTTAACTCTATGTGGGGGTTCCCACTTCAAGTAACTCAACCGATTCTCGATTGATAATTTTTAAAATTTTAGATCAGCGTTATTACGTTTAATTTATGAATTTCGCAAAAACTCAAGGTAATAATTTAAAAGTAAAAGTTGAAATTAATTAAAATGAAATTAAATATTAGTTTAAGCTTTCCAAAGTCGTTTTAGGTTTAATTGATTGTAATTCTAAAATACTTTCGAAGCAAAAAAAAAGTTATATCGTAGATAGGATTAAGCGGTAGAATACTTGACAGGGTACATGTCTTGGCATTGCTGACGATTGTTAGGCTTTTCTCCCCAAGGAAAACCTAAAGTCCCACGACGCATATTTGTTATGACTACAATTTTTATGACTTTATTTTAACGTTTGAACGTTGTTATACAAAGCATGCTACGAACTAAGCCCAAGGCGAAATGCTGCCCATTATCCATCCAACCGACCAAAGGCACCAAGCTGCTTTACATGCGACACGCGAACAAGGGAAATGTGTAAGGTTTATTTAAAGCAGCTATTTAAAATATACTCAGAAAATGGACTTAAAAGAAGCAAACTTTACAAAAAAAAACCTACTCTCAGGACTTTTGGTATTTCTTGTACTAGTCACGTAAACTGTACTTAAATTCAGGTAACTGATAAGTAATCGGCTATACCTGGAAAATGCCATTTAGTGTTAAAGATCTTTAAAAAAGGCATTGATAGACTGAAAAAAATATCGAATTTGTTGTAAATATAATAAATTCGTAGTATATAGAGTTAAATGAAAAAGCTTTGTTGATCTTTTAAAAAACATGAAATTTTGTTATTTATTTCGTTACCTTTCTAAACTTTTCCTACACGAGGTCGAGAAGCTATGTATTAATGTTTAGTTTTAACCAGGGATGCAAACCGCTTTTTTGTGCTCGCATACCGAACCAAGAACCAATTTGGAGATTCGGAGATTCGAAAACGGGTTCTCACGTTTGATCCCATTTTTAAACTATATATTAACTGTGAACCGGATTGGTACAAAAACCATATTATGAACCAAACCCTTGGTTTAAAATCTCTGTGAACCACAGAACCAAACCACTCCTTACTTCTGAGCGGTATGCATCCCTGGTTTTAATTATAAATTAACTTATGCATTATTCAACAATATGGTAGTGTTGGGTTGTTAATGATTAAGTGAACCGAAATGAGTTGTTCACTAAACTCAACAAGTGAACATGTTCTTGTTCAATTGTTCTTTTTTGTTCCGTGACTGTTCACTCGGTTTACTCAGCGGCACAAGCTTTTCATTGAAAAACTGAAAGAAAAATATTTGCTTTCTTTTTTTAACTTATCCCTTTCAAATAATTTTCAAAAATTTAAAATATATTAGCAGATATAGCCATTTTAGTAGAGAAATGTTTTTGCCAAAGGGAGTATTTTATACGTTGTCAAAAACTTTAAGTGCGTTTTTCTCGAAACCACGTTTTTAGACCTATTGTAGTAGCCATGATTGCGGCAGTTCTACTGAACCAATTTCAATTGGCCATGTTGCAATCGACGCAGAATTTATGTAACTCTGGCCCGTACCTCAATCACAGGAAACATATTTTTTTTACTATTTTTTTACACCAAACTACTAACAAAAAAACCGTGAAAAATAGATTTTCTGTTTTTTAAATAAAAAATCATTTTTATGATTGAGGTACGGGCCAGAATAACATGATATCTGACCGTTTTAATTTCCGATAACCTGATGTCCCGGAATCATGGCTATCACCTCTACACCTTTTTTTGGAGACCTTAATTGGCAGGCCGAAAACTTTTTGAAAAATATAAAATTTTTATATTTTTATATGGTTTTTAGTTTTATATTTTTATAGTTTTCTCTCCAGAATTTTTTATAAAAATACTCAAAAAACCTTGTTGAAAGGTAGAAGACCCCATTAAGTAAAAAATAGTCTTGAAACAAGTTTATTTGGTTCACATTTCGAATTAGTTGGTTCTTAGCTTAAGAACTGTTTAAACTCATTTCGAAATACAAAAGTTCTTATTTTGAGTTTGCTTGTTTTCCCAACCTGATGAAGAAACGAACTCATCTCTAGTATATTAATCGTTCAAAGTAAAAACGGAATTACTTGAAATCAGGGTGTCAAACCGGAACCCGAACCGGAACCGTATACCGAAAAGTACCGATTGAAACTCAGAACCAGAACCGTAATCGGAACCGTTATTATTTATTTTTTGAGAACCGGTATTTCGGAACCTTTATTTTTGGAACCGAAATGACTGTACCGGTACAGTTTCGGTTCTGAGTTTTTTTGTTATTTCATTTTTATTGCTTTAATCAGGGATTTTTTCAGGGTAAAACGCAAGGTAAACTTAAGCAAAAACTTACAAATGTGAAGTTAAGGGACCATCTGGTATATACTGAAATTTTCAATATAAATAACCATTTCATCTTATTTCGTTGCATCTATTTTGGTTCAATAAATTTCAAATATTATTAATTTATCCTTAATTTTTGCATTTACAAAGGAAATGAATTAATAATTGGCCCAAATGGACTTAACCTAATAGCAGGGTTAAATTGTGATCGGTAACGTTATCTGAAAACAGTGTATTTAACATTTCATCAGATATCAAAAGATCTTCTTGCTCTTCTATTATTAGGACATTTTTTTCTGAGGTAAAGTTTATTATGTTTAATTTTCCTTCTTAATAACTACTTTTTGTTGTGTAGGTTGCTACCATTTCTATTATATCTTCGGATTAAAGTATTTTTAAATTATACCGGTACGTACCGGTATACCGAAATAAAAACCAAGGTACCGGTACGGAACCGAATACCGAAATAAACTAGAACCTAAACAGAACCTTTAACCGAAACATTAGTTTCGGTACGTACCAGAACCGGAACCGGAACCGAAATTCGATTCGGTTTGATTCCCTGCTTGAAATAAGTTTTTCTTGTTCTCATAAAAAAAAAGAAATTTTATTGAAAACGGCACAAAAACTACTCAATTCAAGTTTTGAATTTCTCATAAAAATGTTCTGGATGTAGGAACATTTAGAGAACATAAACTTTATTTTTGACAACATTTGTGCTCATCTGGAGTCCAATGTTTGCGGTTTTTTCCCTCTGTAAATTATTGAATACACTATTTTCGTTTTATTGTGAGTAATGAGAGCACCCAGCTGGCGCACAGATACAAATAAATCGTCTACAATCCCCCTGTAATCCCTCTTTAAAGCTGTTACTTCCTGGCAATGTAGTTAGTTATTTCCTTCATTAATTTCCGTCTAGACTTGAAGCCTGATCGAAGCAGTCGAATGTCAAGCACTTTACGTAGATAACCAGTTTGAAAAGTGTTTATTTTTAAATATACTATATATTATATTTTGTATAATATTTGAGCAGCTGACACGGTGCATGAGAAAGTGTGTAGGGTGTGAATGGTTTTTGGGAGTCAATGTAAATTTGTCTTCTAGCATTTTGATGGATCGTTGAGAGAGCGGGTTTGACGCAATTAATCACATATGACTGTATTGTTCAGTGCTAAATCTTCAAGCCGCATTGTTCCGAATCATTTTCAGTTGGCTTCTGTGCTCGTAAGGGGGGGTTTACCCTTTGTATTGAAATTAGTTTTGGTCAAATATTTGCACACCAATTTTAATTGCCTCGTAATGTATGTACTTTGCAAACTAATTGTACTTTATTATCAAAATTCCAATATTTAAATTGCTAGTACAAAATTAATTAAATTTTGGTGTTCATCATAATTATTGGAAATTAAGTTCTAATTTGTTTAATTTACTGAGCACGATAACCGCCGCGTGTTGCGAGTTTTGGGTATACGAAAATTCCCAAAAATATTTCAATTTATGCATCATTTCCGCAGAGAGAGGGAAAGAGAGAGAGAGAGCTGATAAGCACTTTAGATTGCATTTGGCTTTTGGCCAATTGCAGCAACAACAAATCACAAACAATGCCGCCCATTGAGGATTGTGCGATCACTAAGAAAATTAAGTGTTTTGATATAGAAACGTATGCACATATACCCTTACCCTTGAGTGAGTTTCTAGGAGACCCAATGGCCTCGTTTAATTCTGAAAAAATTTAAAAATAATTTTAAAAAGCAAATTTTTAAAAATATATCATTCCCAGGTGTTCCACAGATCATTTAATTATTATAATTTATTTGACCTTGGGCCGGCTAAAAACACTTGCTAGTTGTATAAAACTTTTTTATTTATCATCCGTTTAGCTCCAAACTTAACTGCGAAAAATAGTAACAACCCGATTATCAAATTTTAAAAAGTCCGGAAAATTTTCAAAATTTTCCGACTTCGCAGGATGATTTCAAAAATTTTAGTACAACGTTGTTTGTTTTTCGAATTTCTCCGAAGACTTCAGGCAAACAAATTGTGGTGTACCACTCAGAATTGACCGTCCTACGTTGCTCAAGCTGAACAGTCGCCACATGACCAGTTTTACCGAAAAAACAGGCGACCATTTGCTTCGAAGTGCTTCTTCCACGAACGGCTTTCGTTGGAATTGGCTCGTCTTTGAAGACCCACACGGTCGATTGCTGTTTTGTTTCGGCCTCATAAGCATAGATCCATGATTCGTCACCTGTGACAATCTTATAAACGTCTTTTGAAACACCGCGATTATATTTTTTCAAAATTTCTTTGCACCAATCCACACCAGCCTTTTTTTGAGCGATTGTCCAATTGTGCGCGATCCAACGTGAACAAACCTTTTTTACGCCCAGGTGTTAATGCAATATCGAATGTATGCTGGTGAAAGAAATGCCCAAGGATGCCTCTATCTCACGGTATGTCACATGACGATCTTGCATTTATCAGTTCACGCATCAATGTTTTCTGGCACAACGACTGTTTTTGGACGACCTTCACGACCTTCGTCTTCGAGCGAGCGTCGCCCGCGATTGAATTCATTAAACCAATTTTTCACAGTGCTATAGGATGGTGCTTCATCGCCATACAAAGATTAAAGTTCATCGTTGCACTCTTGTCTTGATAATCCACGTCAGAAGTTGTGAAAAATGATTGCACGAAAATTTTCACGAATTAATTCCATTTTTCTGCCGAGGTAAGTTTTTGATTAATCGTTAATCGAAATCAAACGTGGTCACACATGAAAGAGTTGTATGGAGCTTTTATCGATAACAGTCCAAACTTTTTTTTTGGGAAAAGGCGAATTGGTCCTGAAATGGCTAGAAGTGACCTAGGCCAGAAACTTAAATAGCAACCAACGTATGCAAAGTTAAAGAATGCGAGGACTTAGAACATTTGAAAAGCAGATCTATAAATCTCAATAAGGCTGGGAAAAAATTGGTTAACTATGTAAGTCAGAAGCGCTTTATTATACTAAAAAGTTATTCAGTCCGGTTCTCCTTTCCGAATACGATCGATCGGAATTGGTAAGACATCTGATTTCCAAGAAAGGATTAGATAATTCGGTTCAAACTGATTATCATCAAGACAGTTTAATAAAGATAAATTGAAAATGGATATTAAAGTCGGAATCACTCAGGCCTAATTATTACTGAGATTACATAAAATTAGTTATTTTCACGTGCTCTAAAAATTGCTTCCGTCTTAAAATTCATACAAATCGTAAGGGAATTGTGTTGTTTTCGGATCGGATCTTTAAACCCTTTTAAAGATTTAATAAAAATGTCGTACTGTTCGAAAAAAATGTAATATTCTTAAAAACTTTTTGTGAATGAATGTAAATAAAGAAACATATTGTTATTATTTATAAGAATATATTTATTAATATTTGGTTATTATGAGCTCTTACCCCCCCCCTCTCTCTCCCCATGCCACTATGATTTAATACTTTGGGTTGGCGGTTTTGGGTTCTACAGCGCTTTCCTCTTCGGTAAATAGAAAACGCTGAAGTAAACCTGATTCTTACCGGTTTGCAGTCTTGATTATAGATCTTTGTTTTTAATCTGTACAACAGTTTATAAATATTCTTACAAGAAGCAGTAATCTAGCCAAAACTGTTTTCCTAGAGTATAAAAGTCTCGTCGTATAAATATTTTCACCAATTTAATATTATTTGTTTTCATTCTTTTTCCCCCATTCACTTTTTGCCTCCCTCTGGCCGCAATGTCAAGTTCGTTGTCAATGTCGTTCGTTTGTGGTCAGCGAAGGAGAGCGCAGGAGAGCAGTGAAGCACAAAGAAATGCCCTAGGGAGTAATCGCAACTTCTATTCCGGCCCATTCAATTGTTTTAATTGTGGTTTTTGTCAGTAAAAACGCTTCGTATACGTAATATGCAATGCGTACACAATAAATTCATTTGCGAAAAAAAAGAAAGAAATTATTGGGAGCAGCGTCAGAGCGTAACCAAAGTGTGCCAGCCAGGTTCAGTTGCTGTACAAGCGTTGCCCCTAACGGACGCGAAATCGTTTCGTTTCGCGCGAATAAAACAGGCCCAGTTAGCCACTTTTCATCACAATCGGAAATTGGCGTTCCATTGAGTGGCGGCGGCGACAGCGACAGAAAAAATAATAAAAAAACATAATCGATAACAAAATCAATAGCCAACTGACACGGCACTGATAACTGCAAAAACAAAACAAAAACTCGCGGCTTTCTGGTTTTTCATTTTATTTTTTTTTTTTTTTTTGTATTTTTATAAAAGGTGGAAATTAAATGTTGCCCTTATGAAATTGATACATGATTGAAATGTGCGGAAGTTTCCACTTGGCGTTCCAATTAGACAAGTGTACTAACACGACCAGAGACAGAAACACTCGTCAACTAGTTGGCCATTATTGTTAATTGTCAGCCATTAATTGATTGGCCGCGCGACACAAAAGCTGTCAAGCCGCAAAGCCGGCTAGACACACACACACACATAGACGGCACCTCCCGCAGTATTAGCATCAGCATCATGAAGCAGGAACAGCAGGAGCAGCTCGTGCCACCATTTCAAATTGGCTTGGTGTGCAAGGACATGGACAAAACGCCAAAGAAATCTCAAGCTAAACCTGCTAAACCCTTGGGTGAAAGCCGGTTGGCTGTATTGCGACAGGAGCTAATGGTCTTCCTGGGTAATAGTGGTGTACTGGGCTCGGGCATGGTCATAAGTATGCCATCGGTGACTCTGTTACAGCTGCACGATGAAACACAACCCTTCTGGCTCGACAAGGATGAGTCCAGTTGGTATGGTAAGTTCAAACAAAGTCGGGAAATTTTTCAAAATATATATAAATTCAGTCAATTTATAAATAGGCAAAGGCAAAATAGTTCAGTACCTTCTTAAGCGGAAAAAATCAATCGAGGTTGCATGCCCCAGACTATTTTTATACCCTTGCAGAGGGTATATTAAAATTGTCACGATGTTTGTAACGCAGTGAAGGAAGCATTTCCGACCACATAAAGTATATATATTCTTGATCAGCATGACGAGCTGAGTTCATTTCCGTCTGTCCGTCCGTCCGTCTGTCCGTCTGTTTCTATGCTATCTCCTCCCTCAGTTTTGAAGCTATCTTGACCAAACTTTGCAAAAAGTCTTTAAATACAAATACGCTGCACATTTGTCGGAATCGGCCGGATCGGTTGACTATATCATATAGCTGCCATAGGAACGATCGGTCCGAAAACTAGTTCTAATGAGAAAAACTTTTTTGTTTTCCATCGTAGCATCACCAATCGTGGTACATATAAGTTTTATATGCTTCTACACAATTCTGGAAAAATTTATCAAAATCGGATGACTATAGCATATAGCTGCCATATAAACGGTCAGTGCAAAAACGTGTTCTAATGAGAAAAACTTTTTTGTTTTCCATCGTAGCGTCACCAATCGTGGTACATATAAGTTTTATATGCTTCTACACAATTCTGGAAAAATTTATCAAAATCGGATGACTATAGCATATAGCTGCCATATAAACGGTCGGTGCAAAAACGTGTTTTAATAAGAAAAACTTTTTTGTTTTCCATCGTAGCGTCACCAATCGTGGAACATATAAGTTTTATATGCTTCTACACAATTCTGGAAAAATTTATCAAAATCGGATGACTATAGCATATAGCTGCCATATAAACGGTCGGTTCAAAAACTAGTTCTAGTGAGAAAAACTTTTTTGTTTTCCATCGAAGCATCACTTATCTTGGTATATATTAGTTTCATATACTTCCATACAATTCTAGAAAAATTTATCGAAATCGGATGACTATAGCATATAGCTGCCATTGGAAGGATCGGTCTAAAAATTAATTCTAGTGAGAAAAACTTTTTTGTTATCAATGGTAGCGCCTTTCAAAAACTGCAAGGGTATTTAAAACATCGGCGTAGCCGATGTTAGCCTTCTATTTTTTTTGATTCAAAAATTAACAATGGTCACAAAGTATTTGGTTTATAAACATATTTTGGGTCTTCAGGTTGTTGTTGTTGTATGTTGTTTTTTTTTTCGATTTATTGAACTGAAATTCGGTGGGTTAATTTTGAGGACTTTATTTCTTATAGCTTCCATATAACCGATCTGTCCGACTTGTAAAAACTTTGGTTTTTTTTACTACTGAACCAAAATGTAGTTTGTTTGCATATATTAAGCTTCTCATATATTAAGCTCTACTGAAAAAATGTAAATTTCGTCGCATTATAAATATGTATACTCATTGAAAAATAACATTCTGTAAACAGTTAGTTCAATGCACAATACAAATTTCTATATACAAAAATCAAATCTAAGCAGTTCTTGATTCTCAAACTCCAAGTTGTTTAAAAAATATTTTCCGAATTCGGGCAAAATCGTGCAGAAACCATTTAGACTATAATATAGAGGACACTTTAATAAGCAATATTGCACTAACAGTTACTCCTGAAAACAGAATTGCTTTCAGGTTAATCTCGCCTAAAACAAAACAGTTCTGAATTATCAAATTAAAAGAAGTCTGAAATTTGTGATTTTAAAGATTCGGGCAAAATCGGGCAAAAACCATTTGGACTATCGTATAGAGGACACTTTAATAAACAATATTGCATTAACAGTTCTAGCAATCCACCAAACTTTTACTCCTCGAAACAGAATTGCTTTAAGGTTAACCACGCCTAAAACAAAACAGTTCTGATTTATTAAACTGAAAAAAGTCTGCAAAAAATTTGTGATTTTAAGGATTCCGGCAAAATCGGGCAAAAACCATTTAGACTATCGTATAGAGGACACTTTAATAAACAATATTGCATTAACAGTTCTAGCAATCCACCAAACTTTTACTCCTCAAAACAGAATTGCTTTAAGGTTAACCACTTCTTAAACAAAACAGTTCTTAATTATCAAACTGAAAGTTGTCTAAATAAATTCGTAATATTACGGATTTGGGCAAAGTCGGGCAAAACTCATTTAGACTATCGTATAGAGGACACTTTAATAAACAATATTGCATCAACAGCTCCAGCAATCCACCAAAAATTCACTCCTCAGAAGAGAACTGCTTTAAGGTTAACCACGTCTAAAACAAAACAGTTCTTAATTCTCAAACTCAAAGTTGTCTAAATAAATTCGTAATATTACAGATTTGGGCAAAATCGGGCAAAAACCATTTAGACTATCGTATAGAGGACACTTTAATAAACAATATTGCATTAACAGTTCCAGCAATACACCAAACTTTTACTCCTCGAAACAGAATTGCTTTAAGGTTAACCACGCCTAAAACAAAACAGTTCTTAATTCTCAAACTCAAAGTTGTCTAAAAAATTCGTGATTTTATGGATTCGGGCAAAATCGGGCAAAAACCATTTAAACTATCGTGTAAAGGACACTTTTAATAAACAATATTGCATTAACAGTAACGGCAATCCACCAAACTATAACTTCTCGATACAGAATTGCTTCCAGAATTGAACAGAATTGCTAACCTCGTCTTGGGCATTATTTTCCATATTTTATTTGAGTTATTTAAATCGACTTTTTTTGAAGACCGTCCTTTAAGCAGTTATAACTAGACAGCGGATTTTAGGTTTTTTGCAGATTGAATTAAATCCTAGTAGGCCAGGATGAATGTTTTATTTTTTAACCTTTTGTGATTTGAGCAGTCCATTTTATGTTTTTTTTAGCCTCTAAGAATTTAATTCAGTCTGAAAAAATCTTAAATCCGCTGTCTAGTTATTACTTATATTATTAAAGTTCACATTTAAGAGTTATTTTTCGATTTTTTTTTTATTACGCTTCAAATAACAGTTATTAGGGACTTTTATTTTTTTTACCCCGCAGACAACAGTTACTCAAAACTTTAATTTTTTCACTCTGAGTATAACAGTTATTTAAGACTTTTATATTATAACTCAGTAAGTAAAATGTTGTAAAAAGACTTTTATAAAAAAAACGCAATAAATAACAGTTTCTAAAGACGTAACAATTATTAAAGACTTTTATTTTATTATTAAGAAAATCAGGGCTGCAAACCCAAAACATTTTTGCGGAGATTCGGTTTGCGGGTTTGAACCAAAATTTATCAATGCTTAGGGTTCAGAAATTTGAGGTTCAAGGTTTCTGTGCTAAGGTTTTGGTTCAAATCTTGGTTCTTCCCAAGTATTACTAAATTTTGATAAAAAGCTATTAATTTTTAAAAAATAATAAAAAAATATTTAAAAATTCCGGATTTTTGTTTATTTGAACATATGAGTAAATTTATTTTCAAATTAAATTTAAAAAAAAATTCTTCGATCATTTTTTGGTCTATTCTTCTTATTTGATCAGACAAAACTTAACTCACGCTTAACTTAGACTTTTGCTAAACCGAACCGAAAGTTTTGGTTCGGAACAGGTTCAGGTTCAACTATTTTTTTCACAAGTGGTTCGGTTCAAGGTTCGGTTCACAGTAAAAGAAAAGTCGCAATTCCGAGTTCGAACCGGTTCGGTTCAAACCCGGTTTGCAGTCCTGACTTGGTAAATAAAACGCAGTCAGAGACTTATATTTTTTATCACAGTATAAAAGTCTTCCTTTAGTTATTGCAGCTAATGACAAGATACATTCAATAAATATTTACGCAGAGAGCAAACCGCTAAAGCTACAATAAATAAAAAGACTTTTACAGTGTGCCCATTAAAACTAAACCGAAATATACTCAATTTCCTGCCAGTACTCACAACTGATCAATTCCCAATCCTTGATGTGGTTTAAAGCAGCGGTGGGCATCAAAATATTACTGAAGGGATCAGCAACAATAAATTTCACGGCCTGAACCAAACCAGTCTTATCCCTGATATTAATGAAGAATGAAGAAGATGTGTTTCCTTCATGATGTTCTACATAAAGTTTTTGGTTTGTGAGGAAGAGGTGAAGGTGAAGGTGAGAGGCAGCCGAAGCTGGCAAAGCTTCATGATGCAGGGTTGTTTTGTGGGCTATTTGCTTGATGATAACTCGTGTTGTCAGATGAGTTGAAATAGAACATCACGAAGCAAACTTCACTTTATCATATAAGTATGCATGAATTTTTGAAGAAACTTCAAAACAAAATCGAAGAGGGCTTCATAAAGCAAACTTCAACGTGTAAACACGGACTTATACTTTATTATTTGACGCCTCAAATTGACAACGCAAAAAGCCCCCTTAAAAATGTTTCATATAATTCCCGAAATTTCTTCCTATCGTCTACAGACTCTAGAAATGTCATCGACATTTTTTAAAGGACCTCTAAAAACTTTCAACATTTTTGATCCAATAATGCAAGATCATCATTTCTTAGGCATTAAAGGGACTAGCATAAAGACACCTTCAATATTTATTCTCCACCCTGCATGACTTCTCCTTCAATCTTTAGAAATTCTGAGTGGTTTGCTTCCCATCTGTCTAGCACTTAAGAATCTGGATAAGCTTTAGCAAAATTCTAAAAAAAAATACAATAAATAAATGCTCTTGAAAGAAGACAAGTGAACTAATGATCCATGATAATAGTTTGATTAAATTTTCTTCCTTTTCTTTACAGCCTCGATTAATAATATGGCCTGCCCCTTGGGTGGTCTGCTGGTCAGCTACTTTATGGATCGCATTGGACGCAAACACACAATACTGTTAACCAATTTGCTGGGTTTACTGGGCTGGCTGTTATTGGCCACCAGTTTCCTGCATACCGATCGCAAACATATCTACGCCCAAATGTTGACGGGTCGCGCCTTGGGTGGAATAATGATTGGGATGTTTGTCTCACCCGTGGGCGTTTACTCGGCTGAGATAAGTTTACCTAGAATAAGAGGAAGACTCATATTGGGCACCTCCATAGCTCTCGCCTCGGGTATATTGGCGATGTATTTGTTGGGCTATTTTATACGAGACAATATTGTGCTGATCTCGAGTATTAGCTGCTGTTATCAATTGGCAGCCACATTGTTGGTATTTCCCATGCCGGAATCACCCAGCTGGTTGCTACAGAAGGGACGAGATGAGAAGGCCAGGCAATCGTTGAGATATTTTCGGGGACTGCCAAAAAAGGGTAAGAAAATACAAAATAAATATTAAGAATCAATTTCATAGAACTAGAAAACTATTTTCATGTTTTTGTTGCAATGAATTCTATAAAATGTTTGAAACTTTATAAAAAAGACTATAAGCTATTTTGAACCACTTTTGACCTGTTTTAAACTAGTTCAAAACCGATTTTGAAGAAACCTATACAAGATATATCAAGTTCATGGCGAACATTTCATTTAAATTATGCCTCTGAATCACTTTATATTAAATATATATACTTTTATTTCAAATTCTTTTTGAGTTTTGGAATTGGAAACAGTTTTGAACCGGGAAAATATCTTACTCCATATAACTAACCAACAACTATAACTTATTCCGGAGTTTAATAGTAGAACACATGGGTATATTTTGAGAAGTTTAAGAGAGGTTGAAACAAGAGGTGGACCAGTCAATATCGGACAGAATCTTTTTAGAGAAACCTTTTAGATTTACATTGCATGTTTTTACTTTCCACTTACAGTCGACAATCCCGTTTCTATAACGAGTTCTTAAACAATTACGTTGTAAACTTGGACCATTCAATTGATTATCAGAGAAGCTTAGAAAATTGAGTGTGTTCTTCGTAGCGAACATATGGATTGCTATTATTAAGCTTCTCAGACGACTTACCAAATCTTCAAAACAAAAGTAAATATCGTCGCATTATAAATATGTATACAAATTAAATTAGAACATTATGTAAACAGTTTTTAAGTAATTCTCAAACTGAAAGTGGTTTGAAAAAAATTCGCAATATTACGGATTCGGGCATAATCGGGCAAAAACCATTTAGACTATCGTGTAGAGGACATTTTAATAATCAATATTGCATCAACAGTTACGGCAATCCACCAAACTTTTACTCCTCGAAACAGAATTGCTTTATGGTTAACCTCGCCTAAAACAAACGAGAAGGCAAAGCTAACTTCGACTGTGCCGAAGTTTTGATACACTTGAAAAACTTTACTCCAACTGATTTAACTGGAAAAATTAAAATAGGATATAGATATCAGATATTTAAAATTTTTAAATCATTGATAATAAAAATTTGACACCATAAAAAAACTTTTCTTAGTAAAACACATTTTCCGACCGATCGGTCCTATGGCAGCTATATGCTATAGTCCTCCGATTTTGATAAAATCTTCCAGAATTGTGTTAACGCATATAAAACTAATATATACCAAGATTGGTGACGCTACGATGGAAAAAGTTTTTCCCACTAGAACTAGTTTTTTGACCGACCGTTTATATGGCAGCTATATGCTATAGTCATCCGATTTTGATAAATTTTTTCAGAATTGTGTGGAAACATATGAAACAAATATATACTACGATTGGAGACGCTACGATGGAAATCAAAAAAGTTTTTCTCACAAAGACTTATTTTTCGACCGATCGTTCCTATGGCAGCTATATGCTATAGTGGTCCGATTTTGATACATTTTTCCAGAATTATGTGGAAGCATATAAAACTAACATATACCAAGATTAGTGACGCTACGATGGAAAACAAAAAAGTTTTCTCATTAGAACTAGTTCTTAGACCGATTGTTCCTATGGCAGCTATATGATATAGTCATCCGATCCGGCCGGTTCCGACATATTAGTTGCGTGCAGTAAAAAGAAGACTCTGTGCAAAATTTCAGCTCGATAGCTTTAAAACAGAGAGACTAGTTCGCGTAGCAACAGACAGACGGACTGACAGACGGACAGACAGACGGACAGACAGACGGACAGACAGATGGACAGACAGAAAGACGGATAGACAGACGGACAGACAGACGGACTGACAGACGGACGGACAAGCGGAAATAAACTCAGCTCGTCGTCCTGATCAAGAATATATATAGTTCATGGGGTCGGAAATGAATATTTCTATGCGTTACAAACTTCTGGGCAAAATTAATATACACTTTTCAAGTGTATAAAAAGTTCTTGATTCTCAAACTCAAAGTTGTCTAAAAAAAATTCATGATATTACAGATTCGGGCAAGATCGTGCAAAAACCACTCAAACTATCATGTAGAGGATATAAAGTTTATATATTATTGATCACCATAACGAGCTGAGTCGATCATATAGGTGCCATTGAAAGGATTGGTCTGAAAATGATTCTTAGTGAGAAAAACTTAAACTGTTTTCAATATCAGCGTTCTTTAACTCATTAATTATGAATCTAGTACCCTAAGCGTTATGTCATCGATTGTACGACTTCTCGATAAATTCCAAAAGGTGTTTTTATACCCTTGTAGAGGAATTATTAAAATTGACACAATGTTTGTAACACATAGAAGGAAGCATCTCTAACCCCATAAAGTATATATATTTTTGATCAGCTGAGTTCATTTCCGTCTGTCCGTCCGTCCGTATGTCCGTCTGTTTTTATGCTATCTCCTCCCTCAGTATTAAAGCTATATTGACCAAAATTTGAAAAAAGTCTTTAAATACACATAGGCTGCACATTTGTCGGAATCGGCCGGATTGGATAACTATATCATATAGCTGCCATAGGAACGATCGGTCCTAAAACTAGTTCTAGTGAGAAAAACTTTTTTGTTTTCTATCGTAGCGTCAGTTTTATATGCTTTCACATAATTCTGGAAAAATTAATCAAAATCGGATCACTATAACATATATCTGCCATAGAAAAGGTCGGTAAAAAAACAAGTTCTAGTCAGAAAAACTTTTTTGATTTCCATCGTAGCGTCACCAATCGTGACATATGCTAGTTTTATATGCTTCCACATAATTCTGAAAAAATTTATCAAAATCGGATCACTATAGCATATAGCTGCCATAGAAACGATCGGTCTAAAAACTGGTTCTGGTGAGACAAACTTTTTAGTTGTCAATGGTTGCGTCTTTAAAAAACTTTAAAACATCCGCGAAGCAGATGTTAGCCTTCTATTTTTTTCTGTATTAGATATAAGAACTATTTATTATTTATTCCGGGTTAAGCTTAACAACTAAATGCAAGCGCAAAAGATTTTTTGATTCTTTGGTCGCGGCAGAACGGTCAGGTATTACCCAGAGCAAAAGAAAAACAAGAAAAACGTTGTTGGTTGAGCGCATTCCGATTTATGCTCGAGACGATATGAACGGTTTAACTCAGACTCTTTGCTTAAAGAGTCCGTAAATAACAGTTATTTTTGGACAACGAAATAGAGTCAACTGTTATTTGCGAGCTCTGATGAAAATTCTTGATCAAAGAACAAAAGGTTTTCCTGCCAAATTTACAGATCCAAGAGATTTTAACGCTATTCTTTTTAATATTGCTTGCTCTCTGCGTTCAGTATTTACTTCTCACTCGTCTCGCCCTTAATAAAACAAACTTTGAAAGATTTGAGCTCCATTTCATGTTCGCAATTCAAAACAATTCAAGATCGCATAAACTTGGATGTGATTTTTAAACATTTTCGGACAGCACCTTTATTAGAATTTCAGGAGCCTATAACAGCAGAGAAATAAAAAATTGAATAAAAATTTAAAAATATATGTAGATTTCTTTGGTAGATTTAACATTTTACATACCTCGTTTATACACAAAAAATGTATCATGATAAATGCCCTTCAAAGTATGCTATGTCCATGAATAGGAATAATTATTGAACATTTTTCTTACATTTTTTCCTTAAGCCTAATACGGAGAACAACAAAAAATTAATTTTTTCACAATTCTTCATCAAAATAGAAACACTTTGGCTTTGCTTTGATGTTCATGAACTGTATGAAATTGTTTATATTTCTATGAAGTATTGTAAAAAAATTAATTTTTTGTTGTTCTCCGTATTAGGCTTTAACACTAGTTTATTTTGTACAACAATTACTGATCCGATAATATGAACGAATGCACAATGTGAATTAAGTATGACGCTACCATAACCGACTCGTTCAAATAGATAACTTTAAGATCAAATAAAGTTTGCATACTTTTATGGGCATTTATCATGGTAAATTGTGTGCGTATAAACGTAGTAACAGAGAGCAGGTTGTTTTTTAAGCAACACGTATTTCCAGAACCTCCCGGACCAATCGTTCTTTTTTATACCCTTGTAGAGAGTGCTATAATTTTTTCAGATTTTTTTTAACGCATAGTTAATAAATACTTCTCTTCTTCTCTGAGCAACTTTTACTTACTGTCTTACTAAACTCCTCTCTCTTTCTCTCCCTGTATTTTCAGAGGCTGACTATGTGCCGGAATTCGAAGCTGAACTGGCTCACATGAAGGCAACGGCCGAGACAAGTCGCAATACCGCGGCCAGTGAGTCGCTAGGTCAGATTATTAGCCGTCCGGAGGTCTATAAACCGGTACTCATGATGACCACCTTCTTTGGCTTCCAGCAGGCATGCGGTGTGGTGGTAATCATTGTGTATGCGGTGCAAATAGCCCAACAGGCCGGTGTCTCGATTGACTGTCATCTGGTGGCTGTCATGCTGGGCGTGGCACGCATCATTATGACCTTCTTTATGAGCAGCATATTCGAGAAATGGGGACGACGTCCCTCGGGCATGTTCTCTGCCACAGGCATGGGCGTCTGTATGTTATGCCTGGCCGCTGGCGGCTGGTTTCCTCATACAGTGGGTACCTGGTCTTGGCTTCCAGTGGTGTGCATAGTGGCGCACATAGTCTTCTCCACAATGGGCATGCTGACACTGCCATTTTTCATGATCTCCGAGGTATTTCCGCAGCGTGCACGCGGCAGTGCCGCTGGCATATCCGTCTTCTTTGGCATGATCCTGGCCTTTATCATGCTCAAGATTTATCCCAATATGCAAGAATGGCTGGGCACAGCCAATCTGTTCGCCTTCTATGCCTGCGTCTCCTTTGCGGCTGTGGCGTTTATCTGTTGCTTTGTGCCCGAGACCCGGGGACGCACCCTGGAGGAGCTGGAGGAGCACTGGAGAACGGGCAAATTTGTGCCACGGAGCACAGCCAGCAATTTGAAAGATGTGGAGCTGCATGAGGTGTTCCTAAAGAAGTAGTAGAGTCCAAGGGTGGAGGGAGAGGGGCAAATGCAATCTGTGATGTGTTTAAGTACTTAGCCTTGGCCAAATGGAATGAATGTAAGCGGCAAAATAAACAAGTTAAACAATATTCAATACAAATAAACAACAATAAAATTAATGAAAAACATAATCAATTGAAGTGCATTTAATGGACGGAAGTGGGGTACGTGTTAGGCACGTGTCGATCATGCAAGAACTATCTGGGTGAAAGCCACCCCCACACACCATTCAGAATTTGCTCGAAACAATGACTGGACACAAAAGTCAGCTGGCGCTTTTCACGTAATCAAATATGTGTATTATTAGACGCCGATAACGTGATAGAAATTCCAAAGCACATTTAGCAATAAAATTAACTTTCTGAAGTGACACAAATATGCAAATGCTAGTACTGAACTAACCTAATGAGGCAGCAGCAATGCAGCAGCATGTGCAACCATATTTACAAATTACAATAGTCAACAATATTAAGCGTTTTCCCGGCTTAACCAATTTTTTTTTAGATTTGGGCTTTCAATTGGTAATAGTGCTTGTAATTCATTGTTATTTTCTAATATTTTAAGTTTGTGCTCTGTTAGAAATGTGTTTCGCAAATTACGTCTATTTTATGGTCGTCAACAGACTAAACAAGCTATTGTGACCAAATTTTGTACCAGTTTCACTTTATTTTACAATAATCCACCAGTACCAGAGTGTGTACCGAGGAGAATATTGCTGCTGTATCAGCCAGTGTCCATGAAGTTCGCGATACGTCAATAATTGGTCTTGTGTTATTCGACCACCTGGAAGATTTTACGCAAGGACCTCGGTATGAAACCATACCAAATACATTTGGTGCAAGATCTGATGTCGGATGACCTTCCACAATGTTGTTTTTTGCTGAATGGGTCCTAGAAATATTCTATGAAGATACGCTATTTTGCTTATTTTGACGTCAATAAACAGTATTCCCGAATTTGGGTCTGAAAAGCTGGCAAAGCAACCTAAAAAATTGACTGTTTTGTGCGGTTTGTGGGGCGGCGGCATCATTGGTCCGTACTTTTTCAAAAATAATGAATATCGCAACGTTACAGTCACTGGAGCAAGTACCGTGCTATGATTCCCGACTTTTCTTTTGACGAAAATGTAAGAATTGGACTTGGTTGACATGTGGTTTTAACAAGACGTCGCCACATGCCACACGGCAAGCGAAACCATGGATCAATTGAGAGTCTAGTTTGGTAAGCAATTAATCCTACGTTTTGGACCAGTCTATTGGCCGCCAAGATCATGCGATTTGACCACACTAGACTTTTTTTTGTGTCTATTATGTTTGAAGTATCTCGTGTACAAGGACAAAATTACAGCTGCCATTGGTAAAATTCTAGCCGAAATGCAATGGTTGTTGGTATACAAAAGTGTGCTTTTGTATTCTATTTTCAAAATACTTTTGCAAAAATCTTCTTTGGTCACCGAACTTAGTATCGTTATCATGTATTTTGTGTGGTGGGACTGCATTTTCTTAGGAAATAAGTATATGTGCAATTCTGGTTTGATGTGCATTTTTCGGAGAGCGTGCTGATAACTTAATATATTTTTTTTGGAATAAGTGTATAACTTTAAAAAAACGTAAGTTAACTAGTGTGTGCATTTAAAACAAGTAAAAATTGTTTTAAAAGTGGTTTTTATCCTAGAATGCCACGTGGAATGCATTCGTCGGCAGAAGAGCGCGGATTAATAACGGGGGTTCAAGGAAAGTGGCACTAAAATTGCTGATATAGCTGGCAGAGTCAATCAACATAGAAACACGATATCAAACTTTTTGAAAAACCTAGATTCTTATGGTCAGATCAAACGTTGCGGCCGACCAACCATAATCGACGAAAGCTGCAAACAGGAATTTCGTCGTCTTGCGGCTTAGAAAGACATGTCTTGTAACGAGATAACGCACCACAAAGACCTCAATGTTACTAGGAGACGTGTTCATCAAGTATTAGTTGAAAATAACAACATATCACATACTTTCTGAGTGCCTGTACCAAAGCTACTTCCACGTCATCTGAAGGCTCATTTGGCATTCGCTAAAAGATACAAATTTTGGTCAACTGAGTTCCACAATGTGGTTTTTACAGATGAGAAAAAGTTTAATTTAGACGGACCAGATGGCTGCCATAAATAATGGCGCGATTTACGCCACCTACGGTAGTCCCGGCATAATCGGAACCACGGTGGCGGATCACTAATGATTTGCCTTGCTTTTGGATATGCTGGAAGGTCTCTGATCTGTTTTATTCCAATTAAAACTAATGCCGAAATCTATTTACAGTTTTTGGAAAGAGAACTTTTTGAATTTGCAGATATCCTTTACGAGGATAATTGGAATATTCAACAAGACAACGCCCCTATTCACAGTGCACGCACTATAAAGTCATTTCTGTCGTCCAGAAACATACCGGTTTTAGAGTGGCCAGCGATTAGCCCGGACTTAAAACCCTTAAACCCACCTTTCGGGAATCCTGTCAGCCAGAGTTTTCAAGAATGGTCGACAGTTTGACACACTTAAGCAACTTAAGAACGTTTTGGTTGGAGAATGGGAACAAACAAGCAATTTAACTATATTAGTAATATAGATTAAAATTAAAGTCAAGTTCATTCTATTTGGTTGTAATACATCAAAAATACCTATGCACATATACTTATTTCCCTGAGGTATACCAAAATTTTTAATTTTAATAATTAATTTAAATCTCTAACTTTTGAATGCACAATGATATCGAAAAACTGTGAATGTATTAAATTAGAGGACATTTAAATCTATTTATTAAAATTTCACGAGAATAAAATATCGTTTTTTTGGAATTTACAAAAAAAAATTTAACTTCCTAAAAAACTTAACAAAAAAATTCGTATGAAACTCAAAAAATTAATAATGCCGGTCGATTTCTAAGGCCCGAATTAGGGAAAAACCGTTCAATTTGGTCATGTCTTTTTCATTTTTTTAAAAAAAAAACTATCACAGTGTTATCAGAGGAAGCAGCATTTTTAGGTATTTTAGTTTTGTTGTACTTTCTATAATAAAATAAGTTTTTGCTAACCAACAAATGTCACTTGAAGGTTCTAGGCCCGTCAGTCTGTTGCATGACATGATGAGTAGTGCGTACTTATATGTACGAGTGATTATGATAAGGCGATTCAATTACATCACACATCATCTTCAGACTGAAGTACTAAGCAAACAGACAGGCAGCTAAAATATACTTACCAAATGCACCAAGAACAAAGTAGTTTCTGCTTCATAAATCTAAATCATAACAAATTACAAGTGTCCCATCAACGAGCGTGTATGTGGTGTGTAGTAAACAAGGCGCTCCGATGACGCTAACCGAATTCCATTGACTCGATCGCCAGCTGATAACTTCTACACGTTTCTCAATTAAATCCAATCAATGTTTGTGGACTGTTTGCCCGAGTAACTACTGTTTCGAATTACGTCAGGGCATGCAATAAAAAAAGAAATGCTACAGGTACATAGTATCAAAGACTCTGCACCGCCTAAAGTCATGCTATTGATAAGAATGGAGGGTGATTGTTTTGTTTTTGGTTCGTAATCAGGAGGCTATCCAATTTATTTCCTTTCATGATTTTAAGCCAGTCTTAAGCAAATTCTTTTCTGTGCTAAATCAAAGTGGGAAAAAGTTAAATAAAACCCAATTTTTGTTTGCTTTGAATTTTAAATATTTGTGTTTATTTGTTCATTTTGTAAGTTATGGTACTTATCAATGGTTTAATGTTTTAATGTGACGCCTTAAGTACAACAATTAGCTGCTATTATATGTTTGTATATATAGTTTATATGTATTTTTTTTTTTTTTTTGTATAAACGAATTAAAATTCAAGTATGTAGTTTACGGACTACGAACATTACGAATTGTTCTGCGTGTGTGTGTGTCGGTTCGTTTATGTGACTATTTAATAAGTTAATTCTGATTTTTATTCTCAAAAAAAAAAAAACACACACATTCTTCCGCTCATGTTCGTATATAGTACGAGTATATATATAAGATTAATATATAATTTGTATATGGTATAGTTATATAATTGTTAAATCTTGATTTTTGGTTTTGCATTTATTTTTTATTTCATTGAATATATTCCCGTTTGTTGTTTTAGTTTGTTGTTTTAAATTGTTTGTTCCTCTAAATTGTTTGTAATTATGGATGTATATTGCTTATATTTGTAGGCATGTAGTACGTTTATTTGTTGCGGTTGTTAATCAAGTTTTGTTGAGTTGTTTTGGTGTTGGGTTTTTTTGGTTTTTATTTTTCAATATATATATATATATATTTTAAAAATCTTTCATAGGGCAGTTCACGTTTCACATACAAACATCGCCGTTTAGTTTGAATGCAATTTTTTTCACATGCACTAAATGTTGTCACGGTCGCCAAACGTTTTTTAAGAACAACAAAAATTTGTTTAGTGTTTATGACTCTAAGAAGTTTTTGTACGTATATATATACTAGAAGAAGTTATGGGGGAAATGTTGCACATATGACAAATTGAAACCACAAATCATACATAACGAGAGGGTGGTGCCAAAAGTACTCACGACCTTGGCTATAAGTGAAATGAATGACTTAGATCTATGACAGGAAGTACCAAGCTTATAGAGCTTAAGTTAAAAGTTTGTCGATGCTAACTTGTTCTTTATTTGTTGGGCTGTCATTCAAAGTTTGTTGGTTTTTAAAACTCTGATTCCAGAAGAGGAACAAATTTGGTCTGAAAATTGAATTGAAAGCACGGAATTGGACGCAATTCGAAACGCTCATTTGAAGTACGGGTCCTGCTTGAAAATCAAATAATCCTGCTTCTAGACCAAAGTAAGTACGGAATTCTAATCACAAACCGAAAGAGCGACATTTTGCTATGCATACACTTGATTTTTGAGATAACCATTACACTCAAAAACAGAGGACGCAAAAATAAGCCCATTTTTAGCTAAAATTGAGCTCAAGTGTATACCATACCCAGATGAAATTTGTTATATTTTTGAAAAACATAACCTCCCTTAACGCTTTCGAAATCTACACGAATGGTTCAACGTAAAAGAAGGAGGGGACGTTTTCTTGCCCAACCTAAACTTGAATCTACGGTTTCGCCTTCCTGATCACTTTAATGTGTACCATAAGCACACTCACGGTCAAAGCAGAAAACGAATAACCTTTCTTCTGTGCGGTAGTGGGTCTGACTTGGCCTACATTTAACTAAAAACGTACCAACACACTTTTTCGTGACAGAAAGGAAAACACACATCGGTTCTGGGAAGTAAAACAAGTTATCAAAATGACACTATTTAGTCCGTGTTTACACGATGAAGTTTGCTCCATGAAGCTCTCTTCGATTTTGTTTTGAAGCATCTTCAGAACTTCATGCGCATTTACATGAAGAAGTTTGCTTCATGAAGTTCGATTTCAATTTGCCTGAGAACACGAGTTATCGATAAGCAAATAACCCACAAATCAACCCTGCATCAGTTCAATCGGAACAAAGCAAAGGAGAATTATCGAAAAGCTTCACGCCACGGTAGGTCATGAAGCTTTGCCAGCTTCGGCTGCCCCTCTTCACCTCTTCCCCTCAAACAAAAACTTCAGGAAGAACTTCATGAAGGAAACTTCATCGTGTAAATGCAGACTTAGTCATCAATTAAAAACTATTGAGTATTAAATTTTTTTTTAATACTCCAAGTATAAAGTTGATATTTTCAATAGTATTTATTTGTTGTTTCATTGTAGAATCAATTTGATACAAGCTCTCATCAATTTGTCAACTTTTTTGCATCATTCTAACAATTTTAAATTTTTTCTAATTAAAAAAAACCAATAAAATTTTGGGATTTTCATTTTTTTGAAGAAGTGAAAGCACACATAAAGGTGGTTAACTGCTTTATGATCCTTTTATAAGACCTCTTTTCAGATGACATAAAAACATATGTCTGTCTTATTTATATGAAGCATAGTGCCGAAATATCTGGAATGAGGCCTATATGAACAATATGCCGAATAACAACGTGAGAATTACAAGTTGCAGCATTTATTTGAATTGCTCGGTACAGAGAAACGAGCATGACGATTAAAATTTTCGAACTATCATTCGTTGACATTGAAAATGTATCAGTTTCGAATTGAAACTTTTACGTATACCTTTGATATCAAGTTGATACTTTCTTGTATCTACTACACATCCGATCCCTGCTCTACCTAAGTTTATTCTGTACACACAAAGGTTCAGTATTGTGGACCCTTCTTTGAATGAAAAGGTTTTAAGAGGGAATATATATGGCATATCAATGGGTCTATGAGAGTGACTTGTCGAAGCCTATCGAAGCCATATCGTTTATGAAGTGTTTGTTTAAGTTATACTTAAAAGATGTAAAGCAGAGTTTATTTGTCAATACCTAATTCTGTATCAAATCAAGTTGCATTACCTCACACCTTAGACCTAAATTGCCCAACGTCTATACTCGCAAGCCTCTTTTGTTGTTGCTTGCCTTGCGAGATTAGTGGCGAACGTTTTTGATTCCGCAGGTCATAAGCTTAAAAAGTTAGATTAATTGTCCGCTTCGAGGAACCAAAACCGGTACCGGTTTGCAGCCTTAAATATAGTTTTTCGTGTCACAAAAGGAAATGACATTTCAAGAAAATGCTAAAAAAAAAAACAATATTTAACCTCGAATCTGTTGATTTTGAGAATGACGGAACGGTTCTACGTGAATTCTCTATAAAATCCATTTTAAGGAGTCGATCAAAAAAGCCAATCTACGAATAATGGTTTCTTTACCCCTTCCTCGGAGTTTCTCTTCCAAGAAAGTGAAAAAATATATTTTTCTAAAAGGCAGAGAATGTAGTTTTAAAAATGTCGCAACTTTTCAAAGTAGAATGTATAAATTTATTTAAGGAAACGGTCACACTAAAAATGAAATCACAATCAAATT
Source organism: Lordiphosa mommai (assembly GCA_018904225.1). NCBI lineage: Eukaryota > Metazoa > Arthropoda > Insecta > Diptera > Drosophilidae > Lordiphosa > Lordiphosa mommai. Next base: position 1,185,917 of record JAEIFT010000025.1, on the reverse strand, counting down.
AAAATCGACCTTTTAGGCCTCACTCCAGATGTCATAATACTTTATTTAGGCCAGACGTCGTCGCTTAAGACACAGGCGTCCGAACACATTCGGCAAATTCACACAGACACGAGCCGAACACATGCCGAGCCCTTCGCCAAGAGAGTAAAAATGCGTTCATTCGTTGGCTAGCCGTCAACGAGATAGGTTCGAGACGCTTTGCGTCGCATTATATTCGCACATTATATTCTCACTTCTTCGCCTCGCTCTTTGTGACTAAGGCTGATTTGGGCACTATGCTTCATATAAATAAGACAGCTTTTAAAAAGCATTCAGCTTTTAAAGCTTTCCAAAAGTGTTTCTATTTACATGAAGTATTGTAACGAATACATTTTTACGTCATCTGGAAAGAGGCCTTATAGTGGAGTTACACAGAGCGCATCATTGTCAAAGAAGTCAACTATCGATGCCCCGAATAAATACCCAATACTAGTCAAGATACGGTCACTCTTTGCGCATCTTTGCGGCTCTTCTTATATCCACAGGTTTCTTTTGGGAAATATTTCTAATAATAAATCAATGATGCGGCTGGTGTAAACCGCGTATTCGCGAAATCAGCTCGTTAATTCATTAAGTATGACCTTAATTTCCCAAATTTTTCTGGTCATACTTTCACATCTTGTAAAAAAACAGCTGTGAACAGCTGATCGACGAAATCGTAATACAATCTTGATTAGTTTCAGGAATCCTACTTTTATTTATTCAGTTACCCTATTAAGTTGCAATCCTCCAAGAGAAAGGAGTTTAAAATCAGGGATCTTCAACTTGCTTGTGAATATTACCAGGTGGGTCTTCGGCTTAGCACCAAGAGCAGACTCCAGAAGCTCGAAAATTTTAGATAAGAACTTAGACCTTGTTTACACGATGAAGTTTGCTTCATGAAGCTCTCTTCGATTTCGTTTTGAAGCATCTTCAAAACTTCATGCGCATTTACATGAAGAAGTTTGCTTCATGAAGCTCGATTTCATTTCGCCTGAGAACACGAGTTATCGATAAGCAAAAAGCCCACAAATCAACACTGCATCAGTTCAATCGGAACAAAGCAAAGGAGAATTATCGAAAAGCTTCACGCCACGGTAGGTCATGAAGCTTTGCCAGCTTTGGCTGACCCTCTTCACCTCTTCCCCACAAACAAAAACTTCATGAAGAACTTCATAAAGGAAACTTCATCGTGTAAATGCGGACTTACACCTTATCACTACAACAAGGTCGTTTGCGTATGCAAACCGTTAAAAAGATTTTATTTAGAATAAGAAATATTAGTGGGAATACAACTCCTTCTCTCGTCATTCTACCTCATATTTTACCTATTCCGTTTCTAAAAAAATCAATTTTTTAGGATAGCATTTTTGGATTACTTGGATATTACTTCAAGTCTCCAATGAGAAGCTAGAAAAGCTTGAAGATTTTCCAAAAATAAAGAACTTTGAATCTGCTCGACGAATTCCTACTATAAGTCTATGGAACTTCCTGGGGAAAATTGTATTGAGTTAAGTGAATGTATATATTTATATAATGTTAGATCGTGGTACTTCTTATAGTTTTCAGACAATTTTTTGCAAAATTTTGCATTACTTATTCCATTTGTTTCTATTTCTTTTTATGCGGTAATCTTTAGAAACTAATTTTCAGTTTTTTTTTTTTTTTTTGCTGAGGTTAAATTTTTTCGTTATGTACGTGTGTATATACTCGTATGTTTATATAAAAAATGTTCTCTCACTTAGGCTAAACAAAAAAAAATTGTATGCATATTAATTTAATTTCTTCTTTTTTTCTTATATAAAAAGATTTCCCTTCAATTTTACCTCTAGAGTCTAGACATTTATTTGATATATAATATATAAAAAAAAAATGTATGTATTGTATATATTTATATATATTTATATATATATTGAACAACATTTAAAATGTATGCAATTAGGTTTTTCTGTTAGTGAGGTTTCATTTAAATTTTAATTGCGCTTCTTCACAAAAAAAAACGTACAAAATTAGCTTGGCTGCTTATGTTTAATCAAAAAAAAACACAATTATTATTCGCTTTGTATAAAATGAGACAAAAAAAAACACACATCAATTAATACTATGCTGGAAAAAAATATCTATATACTTGTATACGATTCACATGCTCAAAAAATTTGACTTTCAAAAAAATGTTTCACTATAAAGTAATTTTGTTGTTGTTGTTGTGGATTTTTTTTCTATTTATTTATGTCGATCAAAAAAATTATGTTTTATGTTTTTTTTTTCTTTTTTTGCATTACTAGCTCTAAGTGCTATGAGTAGTATTTTTAGACTTACAAGCTAAGGCTACAATTGGTTGAGAGTTAATAATCGTTATTTGTAACTTGATTTGGTTTTACATATACAACTAATTTTTAAGCCTTCAGTTAAAGGGGTATTCGACTGGTCTTAGATTTAGCTGGAATCAGAGAATATGATTTAGGGTATTCAAGAAGCTTGACTTGTTACATCTTCTGGGTATGTTTGGCTTGTTGTTTTTCTGTTCTACTTTTACTGTTCAGACTGAGCTGAAATTTTGTAGTGCCCAATTACCATCCATCTAGAGGAAAACACATTACACTTAAAATCAAGTTGAGCTTTTACCAGTTCCTTTGGTTTATCTAGTTCTTGATTCAATCGTTCAGTCGTCAATTTATTGAGTGTGGTTTGAGTTTGCCTATCTAGTATTTTATTAGATCAAACAGAGACCTGATGGTCCTTATATTAAAGTTCTTTGTAGGTGCATAACTATAGCCGAACCCGACTTTTTCAGTTTACGTGTAGATAGTGTAGAAAGAGTATCAATTGGCTTTTTTCGATACCAAGCGAATTTCTCCTGGGTGCAGCTATAGTTATGCACCGGAGTTTATAAAATAAAAAATTTATAATGTCAACTTAAAAGCCAACCAAAAAACATTTGCGGAAAGCTGTGCCTTTTTGTTTTCATTTAAAGAAAACTGCCGCTGAAAAATGCTCTTGAAAGCTTAAGCTAAATTAATCTAACTGTTTTGTTTTCAACGCTTTTAAAGTGGTTAACGTTTCGGATAATTATCTGGTGAGCCGGTTTCCATTACCACCCCACGAAACCATAACGAGCCATGGATTAATCGATAAACGACCACAGTACATACGTGGGTTGCTATTTAAGTTTCTAGCCTAGGTCACTTCTAGCCATTTTAGGACCAATTGGCCTTTTGACAAAAAAAGTTTGGACTTTTATCAATAAAAGTTCCATACAACTCTTTCATGTGTGACCACGTTTGATATCGATTAACGATTAATCAAAAACTTACCTCGGCAGAAAAATGGAATTAACTCGTGAAAATTTTCGTGCAATCATTTTTCACAACTTTCGACGTGGATTATCACGACAAGAGTGCAACGATGAACTTAAATCTTTGTATGGCGATGAAGCACCATCCTATAGCACTGTGAAAAATTGGTTTAATGAATTCAATCGCGGGCGACGCTCGCTCGAAGACGAAGGTCGTCCAAAAACAGTCGTTGTGCCCGAAAACATTGCGTGAACTGATAATGCAAGATCGTCATGTGACATACCGTGAGATAGAGGCATCCTTGGGCATTTCTTCCACCAGCATACATTCGATATTGCATAAACACCTGGGCGTAAAAAAGGTTTGTTTTCGTTAGATCCCGCACAATTTGACAATCGCTCAAAAAAAGGCTCGTGTGGATTGGTGCAAAGAAATTTTGAAATTATATAATCGCGGTGTTTCAAAAGACGTTTATAAGATCGTCACAGGTGACGAATCATGGATCTATGCTTATGAGCCCGAATCAAAACACCAATCGACCGTGTGGATCTTCGAAGACGAGCCAAATCAAAAGAAGGTCGTTCGTGGAAGAAGCACTTCGAAGCAAATGGTCGCCTGTTTCTTCGTTAAAACTGGTCATGTGGCGACTGTTCCGCTTGAGCAACGTAGGACGGTCAATTCTGAGTGAGAAATTCGGAGAAATTCGAAAAACGAACAGAAGAAGACAGACAGATTGTGCACCATGACAATGCGAGCTCTCACACATCAGCTCACACCAGCGCCTTTTTGACCGCCCAAAACGTCGAATTGATGGGTCATCCGCCGTACAGCCCTAACTTGGCACCCAATGACTTCTCTTTATTCCCGCACATCAAGGGAAAAATGCGTGGTCAACGATTTTCTTCGCCAGAAGATGCTGTTGAAGAGTTCAAAAACCATGTTTTGGAGGAGTGGAAAAAGTGCTTCGACAATTGGTTTGAGCGCATGCAAAAGTGTATAAATCTTGCTGGAGAATACTTTGAAAAACAATAAAACCATTTTTGATCATAAATATTCGCTTTTTCATTATTAGGCCAGAAATATAATTAGCAACCTACGTATGAAAGGTAGAAAGGAAAGGTTCGCGAAAGTGATCTGTGGGAGTCCCTTTTCACTCCTACTAGAAGTGCTCCAGAAACGCTTCTAAGAGATGTAGCTGTGAGAGTACCTTTTCAATCCGGTTTAGGAGAGCTCCAGATTTGGTTGTCTGGGAATTGAAAATACTGAAATGGAATATCTTATACCACTTGCTATATTAGCCAGATATCAAGAGCGTACACAGGAAACAAAACAACTAACCCAATACCAGGCAGAATAGCAGCCCACCTCCTGCCCAATCGACCGAGGGTCGACTACTAGTTTGCCTTAAAAGCAGGGTGTCAAACCGGAACCCGAACCGGAACCGTATACCGAAAAGAACCTATTGAATCTCAGAACCAGAACCGTAATCGGAACCGTTATTATTTATTTTTTGAGAACCGGTATTTCGGAACCTTTATTTTTGGAACCGAAATGACCGAAAAGAACCGAAACATTGAGTTTTTTTTTTTGTTTTTTCAGTTTTATTTCTTCAATCAGGAATTTTCTCAGGGTAACCCTCAGGGTAAACGTTAGCAAAAACTTCCAAATTTTAGGTCAAGGGACCATCTGGTATATACTAAAATTTTCAATAAAAACGACCATTTCATCATATTTCTTTACATCTATTTTGGTTCAATAATTTCCAAATATTATTAATTTATCCTTTGTTTTTACATTTATAAAGGAAGCAAATTAATAATTGAACCAAATGGGCTTTTCCTAACAGCAGTGTTAAATTGTGATCGGTAGCGTTATCTGAAAACAGTGTATTTATCATTCCATCAGATATCAAAATTCTTCTTGCTCTTCCAGGCACACAAGTATTATTAGGATTAGTATTAGTATTATTATGTTTCATTTTCCTTCCTTATAAATGCTTTCTGTTGTGTACGTTTCTACCCGTTCTCTTATATCTTCGAATTAAAGCATTTTTAAATTATACCGGTGCATACCGGTACGTACCGGTATACCGAAATAAAGTCTAAGGTACCGAATACCGAAATGAACTAGAACCTTAACAGAACCTTTTATCGAACATTAGTTTTGATACGTACCAGAACCGGAACCGATATTCGATTCGGTTTGATTCCTTGCTTAAAAGTGCACGTTGTTCTTCTGGCGCGGTATTCGAATGGTATCAGAAATATGGGGAAAAGGTAAGCAGTTATTGAAGGTCAATACTTTGAATAAACTAGCTTTAATTATGTATTTTTTTAATAACAAAGCTGTAAAATAGGAAAATTAAAATTAATTGACACTCGCTTGAACCACTGAACCAAATTGAACTGAACTAGTAAACCACTGAACCAGATCAGCAACTGTTTGCAAGCAGTTGAAGAAAAGTCGGATTATTAACTTGAAGTACAAAACCTACGACCAGTCAACTGGGTAATGGGATGAATGGAAGTTGATTTCCTAGTAGTTTTTTTTTTATGATTTTGTTCTTTTTTTTTAGGTATTTAAAATTGTTTTATATTTCCTTCCTTTTTTTTGTTTAGTTTCAGCACAACCAAGCTGTTTTTTTTTTGTGTTTTTTTCTTTTCTTTTATATTCTTATGATTTAGAAATTTGTTGTTGTATTTACTGGTAATTCGTTGAATGCAGCTGCCTCAAGTTTTCTCATCGAAAATATGTACAGCCCTATTCTGAATTCCACTTACACAAAAGTTTTGTGATTTGGAGACCAAATTTGGTGCAATCACAAAACTTTTGTGGAAGTGGAATTCAGAACATGGCTGATAGTTTAAGTTTAAATAAAAATGAAACAAAATGTTAAATAAGTTGTAGTGAAATGTTTATTAAGTGTGTGTGTGTTTGTGTGTTTTTGTTTTGAATAAAATATAATTTGGATAGTTTTGGACAAATTAAAATGTTCACATAGTAATAATTTATAAAAGATCATCATCATGAGGTGTGGGCGTGGCTGTCAAAAAAAAAATACAAAATAAACCAAATTCCAAATAAAACTTACAGTTAAGAAACAAACAAAAAATAATAATAATAATCATAATTTTCAATAAAAGCCACGCCCTTTTAAATATTTACCAAATATATTTCATGTGCTTTTTTTTCTCTCTCTATTTTTTCATACATTTTTTCCTTTTTGTGTTTTTTTTGGGTTTCAAAAAAAAAAATTATTTTCTCGCTTTGTCAGGCTTTTATCACGTTCGTTTCATTCTATAGAATTTGTTTTTTTTTTTTTGTTTGTTTTGTTGTTTCTCGCTTAAACATGCTCAAGTTTAGTATATTATTTAAAACTAGACAAAAAAAATTGGTGTATGTATGTATGAGTGTGTGTTAGAGTTGGGTCAAATAGCTCTGATGTGGTTTTTATACTAGATTCAAAGAATTAACTCAAACAGAATTTAGTTTACATAAATGTTTGTTTAATTTCGGATTATCTGTACGTACCGGTAAAATTTAGAAATCTTTTGAGACCGTTTCACATCTTTGTTTTTAAAATCTAAGTGGATGTAAGGAAAATTTATGTGGCCTACTTTAAAGCCCATTTTAAAATGTCTTTGCAAGTGTCTACAATGACCTGCTTTTGATTTTAAAAGCGGCCTAAAAGTAGGCAACATACAGTTTCCTTATATCCACCTAGATTTCAAAAAACATTAACATGAGAAAACGGCCCCTTAGTACACACTAACTGTGGTCTCAAAAGATTTGTAAAAATTTACCTATTCGTGCAGGTTTAACGAAATTTACCAAACATTTAAGTAAACAACAGAGAAATTTTAGGTTTCAGAAAGGTATTCGGTTATACCTAGCCTCCACACAGTTCTGCCTTTAGGAACCCCAATGTTTTCTCTCATATAGGTCCCCACAAAATGGAAGGAATGGACAGTGTGTGGAGGAACGATATCCTCCTTACCTACCCTCATTATTTGAAGCTCGTTTTTGAACTGCAAAAGTTTTTCCCGCTGAGTTTATGCATTGATTTGTTTGAATTCATGAAATCATAAAATGAATATCTAAAACTTTTGAACCCACTGTTGCACCGTTGACCTCAAAGGCAGGTCGAATAATATATCTTAATTTTTAGGGACCTCAACAAAATAACTAAAAAGTACGAAATTAAAGTATTTTCATATAATTACCCACGGAAAATTCATCTTTTGCCGCAAAATATCAAAAAATTCGGGTATTCAGCAACATATACATTCATACATGTACAGACAAAGTAGGAAGTTTAAGTTCACTTAAATGACATACATAGTTAATAAGTTCATTTGTGCCTGAACTTTTTCATTTTTTGAACTAGTTCCAATGAACTTTTTTATTTTTTCAACTAGTTTAAATTAACTTTTGGGTTTTTTAAACTAGTTCTAATGAACTTTTTTATTTTTTCAACGAGTTTAAATGAACTAGCCATCAAACTGAACTTTATCTCGGTGTTTGAGCTGCTATAATTATTTTTTTGTAACTAGTCACTTTTTGAACTAGCTCAAATGAACTTTTTCATTTTTTCAACTGGTTTAAATTAACTTTTGTATTTTTAAAACTAGTTCAAATTAACTTTTTTATTTTTTCAACAAGTTTAAATTAACTTTAATACTTCATAAACTAGTTTAAATGAGCTAGTCTCAAACTGAACTTTGTCTCGGTGTTTGAGCTATAATTATTTTTTTGTAACTAGTCACTTTTTGAACTAGCTCAAAGGATCTTTTTCATTTTTTCAACTAGTTCAAATGAACTTTTTAATTTTTTAAACTGGTTCAAATGAACTTATATTTTTAAACTGGTTCAAATGAACTTATATTTTTAAACTAGTTCAAATAAGCTAGTCATCAAAATTTACTAGTTGTCTCGGTGTTTGAGTTATAGGTAATTTTTGTAGCCAGTCACTTTTTGATCTAGTTCAAATGAACTAGTCATTAAAATAAACTTTGTCTCGCTGTTTGAGCTATAATTAATTTGTTTAAACTATTCATTTTTTTTTAATAGTTAAAATTAACATTTGAATTTTTTGAACTGGTTCAACTTTTCAACTTTTTCATTTTTTTCAACGAATTCAATTTAGCTTTTTAATATCGTGAACTGGTTCAAATAAACTTCTGAATTTTTTAAGCTAGTTCAAATGAACTAGTTATTAAAATGAACTCTATCTTGTTGTTTGAGCTATAGTTAATTTTTTTAACTAATTCAAATGAACTAGTCTCACTGAACTAAGTCTCAGTATTTGAGCTGTAGTTAATTTTTTTTAATTATTCCTATTTTACTACATGTTCAAATTAGCTTCTTTTTTTTTGAACTAGTTTGAATTTTAAACTAGTTCAAATGAACTAGTCATTAAAATAAACTTTGTCGCGGTATTTTAGATATAGTTAAATTTTGTATCTAGTCACTTATTGAACTAGTTCAAAAGAACTGGTCATCTAAATGAACTTTGTCTCGGTATTTGAGATACAGTTAATTTTTTTAAATTTATCATTTTTTTTAACTAGATCAAACTTGTTTTTTAGTTTTCTTTAAATGGTTCAAATAATTTTTTTTTCATTTTTGAACTAGTTCAAATGAACTAGTCATCAACATAAATGTTGTCTCGGTGTTTCAGCTTTAGTTAATTTAGTTGACTATTCACTTTTTTAAATATTTAATGGATCCCGAATTGAAATGCATTTTCAGGCAGTACTTAAAATATTTTACAAATCTCGAAACGTCACGAAATTAATTTATAAATATAAATTTAAAGCATTTTCAAATAATTTCCAATATTTTAAGGTTTGGGTAGAGCAAAAATAAAACTCAAATTTTCTCTAAGTTAAAAGTTATCGGTTCTTGATACACTGGAAACGGTAAGACCTACTATAATAGCCAAATTAGAGCTAAATGAACCCACTCTAGTGTGTGTGTGTGTGTGTGTGTGTATTAGATATATTTTATAATTTTGTCAGTTCCAAGGGGGCTGGGGGTGAGAGTTCATAGGGATTGGCCGCCACATAAAGCTAAAGCAGAGCTGCCATTTTGCTATCTAGATAAAAATTCAACAGCCTGAAAACTTGAGCATGTTTAGCCATCTTCATCTTCTTCATCCATTATTAAGTAATATATAATATATAGAAAAAAAAAGTTGGTCTATAAATTATGAAAAAAAAAAGAAGTAATACAATATATATATATATATGTAGATCCTTCAGCTATTAATATACACAACTCTCTCTCTTTTCAACTAGTCTGTGTATATCGTGCGTCATAGTTTACGCCAAAAAAATCAGGGAGAAAAAAAAAACAGAGCCTTATGTGTCTTCACGATGCCTACAAGTTATGCTATATAGTTTTTCTTTAAGTGTATATATATATATATATATATTATTTAAATAAGTGGAAAAAAAAAATTGTTATTCTATATATAATAGTATATATATATATGTATATGTAGGTATATAGTATGTGAGAGCCTAATGCTAAATTACAAAAAGAAAAAAAAAAAAAAAACTTCCTCCAAAAAAAAGCACAAAAAAAAATGAACATAAAATTACACATTAAACATATCAAAAAAAAGAAGAAAAAAAAAAGCGGGGATTTAAGTATAGGAAATCATGAATGCCAGAAAAAGCCACCATTGGTATGAGCAGAGGTGGTAGTGGTAGAAGTGGTGGCTGTTGTTGCTGTTGCTGTTGCCGTTGCCGTTGCTGTTTTTGCTGTGGTGTGACTGCTGCTGCCGTTGCTGTTGTTGTTGTTGTTGTTGCTTATGTTGAGTTGTTGTAGCTTTAAAGCATGCTGCTGCAGCTGTTGATCAGTTGTGGAGGGAAAACTGTAACTAAAATCAGTTGTGGACTGCTGGGGTCGCTGTGAGTTGCCATTCCTTTGGGGTTGTTGTTGTTGTTGTTGATATGGCGATGATTGTGAATGGTAAGGAGGTGAGTGTGGTTGTTGTTGTTGCTGTTGTTGGTTGCTGTTGTGGCCATTCTGATTATATTGCTGTTGAGCTGCAACCTGGTTGTGGCGTGGCTGTGGCTGATGTTGCTGCTGTTGTTGCTGTTGTTGCTGTTGCTGCTGTTGCTGCTGCTGCTGTTGCTGATGATAATGCTGATAGTACAATAGCATTTGATTAATGTTGTTATTGCCATTCGCCTGCTGTTGATGTTGTTGTAGTTGCTGCTGCTGCTGCGACGTCAATTATAAGTAAGGATAATGATACTTCCGACGGTACAATCCATCAAGCAAATCGGCAAAGTTGTCACCTATTAGTTTTTTTTTTTTCAATATTGGTAAAGAAATAAAATAAAAAATAAATTAAAAAAAGAGAAAAGATATATTAGTAAAAATGTTATTTCAATTGTTTCAAGTTTCTATTTTTAGGAATTAACTTAAGTCAAAGATTATGCATATAACTAGATGGCGCATTTTGTAATATGAAATTTAGATTTGAATGTTGTGACTACATAACTTTCCCTCATCAATTAAGCATTATAAAGATCGTTTAAGCCGGCAACCAAGTATACAAAAAGTATAAACAGTTGGGAACTGTGAGCAAACACAACTAACTGACCTCGAGCCGGCAAACTCGTCGCCTAATACATTATAAATTATTAATTTTTTTTTACTTTTTAGTTTTTATAAGAATCTTTCTTTTGCGAATGCTTCACATCAGTGGTTCATGGTATATGAAAAATTTGCAGAAAAAAAGTTTAAGTTTAAAATGTTAAACTCGGCTCAGCTTTGCATAAAACCGTTTAAAATCGACATATGTTAGGTTTTTTACGATGAAAATTTATTAAAATTTGCCTCTTTTCACTGGCATATTCTCAATAACCAGGATTTGTAAAATTACACACATTTTTCTTTACACGCAAGATATTAACACAAAGTAAAATATACAAGCTGTAAAAAATTATTATTTTCAGACATGAAACTAAAAAATTTTACATATGGAAAAAAATTATTTTGTTCATGTAACTAAAACCAGCAATTTTGACACGACTGTTCTTTACAGGCGCCAAGAAGGCAGCTCAAATTATTGACATGCCTGTAAAAAAAAATCGTCTTAGTTACATGAACAAAATATTTTTTTTTCCATATGTAAAATTGTTTATTTTCATGTCTGAAAATAATTTTTTTTTACATTGATGTTATTTATCAAGGAGTGAAAATAATTTTTTTCGATAACATTCACTAAATGTTCGTTCTGTGTATATTCTTATAAAGGCCTGTACTCAAATGAAATAAAAATTTTGTTTGGCATAATATCTCATTTGAATAGAAACTCTTTTAAACAGCTTTGAAAGCTGACTGCTTTTAAAAAGCTTTCTTATTTAGATAAAGTATAAAATATTTATCTCATCTGAGTACAGACTAAAGCCCTGCATGAGTTGAATCAAAGTTCTTGATTTGATTTATCTATGAGTTTGTAAATAGTCAAAGATTTCTAAATCATTGATTCATTGAATCGAGTCGGTTGGAAGTCGTTACAATTTCTTTGTTTTGTGAAAGTAAAGACTTAAACCAATCTGTAAGTTATCTTACACGGCAATAAGTGCTTTAAAAATTTCGGAGGTAACCCAAATAATGAACCAAGTGTATAAATCAGGGTTCGTAAAATGCACAAAAATTATTTTCACGCCATGATAAATAACATCAATGTAAAAAATAATTATTTTCAGACATGAAAATAAAAAAGTTTACATATGAAAAAAAATATTTTTTTATGTAACTATGACGGGATTTACACGATGAATCAAACTTCATGAAGTTTTCTTAGTAGGCGAGAGATTTAAATGTACTTCTATACTTTTCGTTTAAAAGGTCTGAAAGAGTTCCCCTGAATTTCACGCCTACTAAGAAAACTGCATGAAGTTTGCTTCATCGTGTAAATCCCGACTAACACAAACATTTTTGACACTATTGTTATTTACAGGCATGTGAGTAAATTTAGCTGCCTTCTTTACGCATGTAAATAACAGTCGTGTCAAAAATGCTCGTGTTAGTTACATGAAAAAAATAATTTTTTTCATATGTAAAATTTTGTATTTTCATGTCTGAAAATAATTATTATTTACAGCATGTATATTTTACTTTGTGTTATTTTACGAACCCTGGTATAAATAGACACGGAAAATAAAATACAAAAAAATGGTTAAAATCGCTACTGAATGGGCAGTCGAAAATTGTCGACCTTTTCAGTTTCGAGACTAGAGAAATCTAATAGACCCTTATGATGTCTTGTTTTCATTGTGAATAGCTTGTCATTTGACATTCAAAAGAATACAATAAGAGGGCTTAGGCTTGTCTACTGACAATCTAGTAGACCCTTATGTTTTCCTGCTTTCATTGTGAATAGCTAAACAATACAACATGAAGACTTCCTAGATTATCATGTATCATGCGTCGAACAATGTGAACTCAGCCTAACTATATTATTATGTCTCATGCGTCGAACAATGTGACCTCAAATTGTATATCGCAATTTATTTGATATTTGAGTATATCGATGCAAAATAAAAATATATTTATTTATTTTTTATAGTGACTAAGGACCGATTTCTCATCTCCTATATAGGTGCTATGTGTCAGATAAAGTTAAAATTTACACAGCTATTTGTAAGTTTATGTGACATATAGAGCTATGTAGGAGATGAGAAATCGGCCCCTAAGACTAGACTAACAAAATGAATTCGTCTTCATCACTCGACATATTTACGATTTGTGTTTTGACTATAAAAATTATCTACGTGTGTGGATTAATAGAAATATCGTTATCGTAACTAACTGTTACAACCAGGGACCGTAAATAATGATTATTTTGTATTTTTAATATTAAAAATCAACCACTTAGAGTAGCCGCAAAAATATATGAATTATACCTGTGGGGTTCTTTTTCGAAAATCTATGGAAATCTGCTATGATTTTTAAATGGGCGATTTTAAAAATATATTCCTCAATGATAATGATTATTTTTTATTTGTATTTTTTGACTCAAATCATAATAATTATTTCCTGAGTGAAAAAATAAAAATCAAATATAATGATTATTTTCTGAGTGAAAAAATAAAAATCAAAAATAATGATTATATTGTGATTTTTATTTTTTCGCTCAAATATATCACTCAAGGTCCGATTATGACTCTCTGAAAAGGAGCTGTGGCGAAATTGATACATATCCCTTTGAGAGAGTTGTAATCGAACCTTGAGTGATATTTCTGAGCGAAAAAATAAAAATCACAAAATAATCATTATTTTTGATATTTATTTTTTCACTCAGAAAATAATCATTATACTTGATTTTTATTTTTTCACTCAGGAAATAATCATTATGGTTTGAGTAAAAAAAATAATAATCAAAAATAATCATTATTTTCTGATTGAAAAAATAAATATCAAAAATTATAATTATTTTGTAATTTTTATAATTTCACTTATAATGATTACAGTCCCTGGTTACAACATTCTTCTTTCGACTGGGCAAATTTAGCTTTTTCCGCACAAAAGCCTTAATGAAGTTTCGATATGTTATCGAAAATTAACAGCTGATTGTGCCAATGCCATTGTCAAGGGAAGGGAAAAAACAAAGAGAAAGAAAGAGATCGACGGCTCTCGAAGAACTAAATTTAAGTATGTCCATGACTGAATTTAGAGCGTTTTGTTCCTAAAATTTAAAGATATTTTTGTTCTTTTTTTTTTGAATCGCGCATAAATCTGTCTTCCATTTAAAAACATAATAGTTAGCATAAGAATTCATATAGTTTCAAGTTAAAAGAACTTAATTGTTTTCTAATTTAGAAATTCCGAACTTAGTCAGCTTTTGAGATCGTTTGTACTAAAAATTTGTGTAATTTTAATGTATTTGAATGAGTGTACTGATACTCAATAGGTTAATTATACTTTCATTAGTATCAAAGCAATGCCACAGGATTTCTATTTGTATCAAGTATTGTGACAAAATTAATTTATCGATCTGGCTTTAAGGTGAAATATTACAATAAGAATATTATATTATATATTTTGGGAATGAAATATAAACCCAACATTTTTTTACAAGGAATGTTTCTAAAGTTTTAAACCCTTTATATTTTTTTAAAATATTAGTATTTCGAGTTTTAGTTTGAGAAAGGTTTCACATTAAGTCTTTGTTTTGGATGCACCATCTATAGTTATATTCACAGTCTTTTTTTTTTGTTGTTGTCTACTTAAAGGCGTCTATTTGAAAAAGTTGCCATTATTCTAGATTGTATTTTGGTGCTGCTCTAACCCTAACTTATTTTAACTTAAATTATGTTGTGGTTTTTGTTTAGAGAGAGTTTTGGTTTTTAGTGTTAGTGTTTTGTTTAAGTTGTTGTTTTTTTTTTTTCTTTCTGTTTTTATTTAACTTTAAATTTGTATTGTTTTTGCTTTTTAAATATTTAGTTTCTGAAGTTATGTTTGGTATTTTTTTCTTCTTTATTTTGAATAAGCGCAGCGTCAACACGGTACAAAGAGTCTTTGATATTTATTGGTAAAAATTATTTTAACGTGCCATGTTTTTATTTTTTTTTGTTTTTTTCTTCGTGGATTGGGAGGGGAGATTGGCTGGGAATTGAGTGGGGGGTTTCCATAAGAAAACAAAAGCTGATGTATTTATGGTGCGTTTCAAGTAAAAATGTAGCTTTCATCTAAAGGGGAAAAAGTTAACACATGTTGTTGTTTGGCAAGCTTGATGTGATGAGTTTGATGGAGAGATGAGGGCAACGCGCGGACAACAGGACGGCAAATATTTGAACTAAAATTTCTAAAAATTAAACAAATTGTATTTATTTTTTTTAAAGATGCTAGAAGCTAATTTAGTTGTTTAGGGGCGTGGTTAGCGGCGGCAGCAGCAGCAGTAGCAGTGGCAGTAGCAGTTATTTTCAGTTAACTTTTAGGATTTAAGCAAATGTTTTTAGGATGTTAGTTAATAATTATTATTATTGTATTGACTAGAGGCAGAGTGAGAGAGAGAGAAAGAGAAGTACAATTTTTTTTCTTTTTTTTTTGTAAAGGGAACTTTTTCAAATAACGCTCTGGGTTGAATAATTTTAACTCAACTGACTGAAATTCTGTTCTATGCCTAAGGCCGCTATATTGCACTTTAAGCAACGCTCTCTGTCAAGCTGTTGCTGTAAGTGCGCTCTGTCTCAACATTGTTTCGCTCTCTGTTAGTGGGCGGCCTTATACATAGCATAGATTTTAAGCTAAATGTTAGGTTTAACATAAAAATGTTATGAGTCTCTGATTTACAGTCAGTTGAGCAAATTGTTTCAAATTTTGTGTAGAAAAATTTCTTTTTGATTTTGATTTTTTTCTTTCTTTTTTTTTTTGAGAGAGAGAAAGTGAGTTTGAGTGCCTTTAGCAAAAACACTTGAACACTGATCACAGCTTTAGTTTGATTATATTTTCAAAAATTTGATCAGTTATTCAAGGCTGTTCTGCTAAATTCACTCCAAATGATATTTATTTAAACTTTTTTTTTTAATTTTTTGAGCTTGATGAGTTTAAGAAAAGTATAAAAAATATATTTCAAAAAACATGGCACGCTTTGAATTTTTTTTTTTTTTTCTTTGCATGAGAATGAATCTGTGTGTATGTGTATGTCATTTCAATTATGTATTTATATGTGTGTGTGTGTGTGTGTGTATATATATATTCTGGTGTCTAAACTACTTAAACAGTTAGTTTTTAAAGAAAGTAGACAACTGACCCTTTGATTAGATTCTTATGTGCTCTCAAAAAAAAAAAAAAAAAAAAAAAATCACAATTATGATTATCATTATTTAGGCATAGAAATAGAGAAATATTAAAAAAAGGGATAATTACTATCGAGACCAAAGATAGCATCGCAAATAGCATCGAATAATGAGCGTAATTTTTCCATAGCTCCGTCTATAAAAAAAATGAAAAAAAAAAAATTGTACAACTTGTATTAGTTGCGTCGGCGCACACAGCTGGGAGAGATTTTTTTTTTTTGTCGTTTTCTATGGTTAATTTTTTTTTTTTTTTTCAACAACAAACTTTTAATGAAATGAGAAGATTGAGGGTTAGTGGTTAAACGGAAAATTAAAAAAAAAGAGAAAAAAACTACTGCACTGAAACTACCAAGGAAAATCAACTTACATACAAAATTAGTAGAAATTTAAGATTTAAACTAAATAAAAAATGCAAAGAGAGCGTGTATCAGTTAGTCAACAAAATTAGATTCATTTCACTTTCAAGAAATGTCTTATGTATAAAATGAGATTTGAAATTGCATCGTTTTTGATTTGAACAAAACGATTTTAATTGATTGATCCCTGATCAATTATACATTTTTAATAATCTTCTATTGCTAAGCTTAAGTGATGCGTTATCATGTTAGAGAAAAAATAGCTGTAATTATTTATCGATAGGCTTGTTATCGATACCATAATGCGCAGTTGCTGGCGTCAAATTTGTTTGTATAAGATGTTGCATATAGATACTCCAAGATCTTTGGTTTGACTTAGCCCAAAGCAGAGTTTTTTCTATGAAATTATTTAAGGAATAGTCCAAGCACACAATGGGAGCGTTCAGCAGATACTTGATTACTGATCAGCTTTATATAACTACTCTTCTTTTTTAGCATACTTTTGGGAAGTCTTGTTAAATTGATATTTGAAAAAGCTCCATGTAAATATCATATTCAACACAAGAGAAAAAGTAGGCTATGCAAATAACCAAAAAATATATCATTGATCAGGGTGCAAGTTCTTTTGCTGAACACGGTCAATGTTTTGCAACGAAACCGTTAGGATGCTGTGAACATTCTACTTTACAATCATTAATTTAGAGCAGTGATGGGTACATACGTACGACCCATTCATTCTCTTCAGTAATATTTTGGAGCCCACCGCTGATTTAGAACTTCTATAAGCAATGCGATGTGTCTGTCTATTAAGCAGTATCTCATTGGGACACATTTTATACAAAACTTTTAGATTGTATTTTCTTAGCGAATAAATTAGAGTATGTTAAAATGTTAACCAGGGGGTCTTTGTTATATAACCTACTTTATTTTGTGTGTGAAACTTATTGTTCTTTGTTGTCGATTGTTTATTATTAAATGAGAATCACATACTTTCAAAACTTTTGGGTTGTTGGCCTGCAGTCGAAATCAAAAGTTTACTGATAATAGAACCGATAGGTTCTTGAAACAGCAGGGACTCAAACCGACACGTATTTCGGTACCGAAACCTATATTTCGGTAAAGGTTTTGTTTAGGTTATAGTTTATTTCGGTATTCGGTTCCTTAGATTTTATTTTGGTATACCGGTATGTACCGTTATATTTTAAAAATCCTTTAAAACCGAAGATATGACAGAGTGGGTAGCAAACTACACAGCAGAATGCAGTTATAAGGAAGGCACATAAATTCCTTCCTTCCTTTCTCTTGAGCGACACACACGAGCCATGAGATTTTGGGAGAAGCTCGGGTTGGCCCTTTGGGAAACAACCAATTTTACATTTTAGGTACATTTTCTTAATTTTGTAAGCGTTTTACGCTCAGGAAAACTCAGATTAAAGCAATAAAACTGAAATAAGACAAATACTCACAATTCGGTCTCGGCTCCAAAATAAAGTTTCTCAAAAAATGAAAAATATCGGTCTAGGTTCTGAGTTTCAATCGGTTCTTTTCGGTATACGGTTCCGGTTCGGGTTCCGGTATGAATCCCTGCAACTGTGTATAGACATTACATAACTTTCATTTGTTGTAGAATATGTTAATTCATGAGATTTTTGGGGCGTGAGTTTATAAGTGCGGTAAGAGCTGGTTGGAAGTAGCCCAAATATTCTTAAAAAAAAAAAAACTTGGGTTCGATAAGCTTAGGAAGACTTTACGACGACGGAAAGAAAAGAGTTTTGCACTCTTGATATTGCTATAGCAAGATTCTTGGAATTGGACATGAATGTGCCAGTCGGCAGTAAAAAGTGTCTTTCTTTAATTTAAGTGTGACCGTACCATTTTCTCAGATAAATGCCATTTAACTTTTGGCATTAACTTCCTTGTGTGGCTTACTGTGTGGCTTTAAAATCTTTTTACACATAAGGTCACCTTTATAGCTGTTGGCGCCACTTGTTGAAGTATGTAGCCATGAAAAAGCTTCTCAAAAAAACTTTGCCGTTCGGATTCGTTTATGCGCGCCCCACTAGCCCACAGCCTATTAACAGAGGTTCTACTTATGTGCTGTAAAGCGTAATATTACTATCAACAGCATTAAAACGAAATGTAAAAGGTGAACTGGTTATAATAATTCTTGATAAAAATTCTCGTTACTTTTTCCCCGCCAGATCTAACCATTTTGTAATGTTGAATACCGAAAGCTATTCAGTTTCATATCTAGTTATTTTTAAAATATAATTTGCCATTTTTTTTTTAGTCGTTTTGGATTCAATTTGGACATTTCTAGGCATATTTTAGCATTAACAGTTGGTCACACTGTTTAGACAGCTGCTATATTAACAGAGCTATTTTAAATTAACATTTCTGATATACAACATTATAGATTGTTGAATTTATGTAAAAAATTTAAAATTTTTAACATTTTTAAACATTTTTGAAAATTTCCTACTGTGCAATGGTTCTAGTTTTGTTGACACAAAAATTTGATTCTCCCATATTCATAACTTTCCTACTGATTCACTCTCGTAAAGCATACTTTTCGGCAGTTCTAGCAATAAGAGCAACAAATTCTAATATCAGCCAAAAAGTAGGCTACACTTTGATATAAAAAATCATACAACAAAAAACTCAGCACAATACAACATTTTTCTGGTTAAAAACAACAACAAAAAAGAAAACAAAAAAACACAAAAAAAAAAAACAATTAGCATTCAAATTCACTAGCTCAACATTTCAGTTTAGAACGATTGGAAAAAAAATAAAAAATTTGATTATACATTTTTTTCACTTTAGATTTTTCACTTGAAAAAAAATATATATATACATGATATTTATGCGCCATGAGGAGATATAAAAACACTTGCAAAAAATATGTAAAAAAAATATATGTTTATAGTTGCTGGAGTTGGTGGGTTGTTGATACGGTTGCACTGAACCGATAAAGGGGCAACTTGTTAAAAAAAAAAAAAAACAAAACTGTTCACTTGAAAAAAACATGATTTTCACCCCGTTATCGTTTCATAATTAGTGCGCGCATACTTACCATGCGCCATTATTAGTTCAAAAATAATTTTCGTGTCTCTGTCCCTTCTCTGTGGTTCCGGGGTGAACTGAAAAACTGGCACTTCCCCCACACAAAATAAAAAAAAAAAAAACAAAATAAAAAAAAAAGAACGCACATAAAAAAAAACTTCCCGTTGTTTCGTTTTGAGTAGGTGGTGATTGATGTTTCGCATACATTTTCTTCCCCAACACACTTATTTTTTTTCGTTGAACTTGAAAAAAAATAAAAAAAAAATTGTAGAAATTTTTGTGGTTTTGTTTTTGCGTTTTGCCATTTTATTTTGTTTTTTTCTCTTTACGTTCACACTTTCGTCTCGGGCTGGTTGGTTGGTTTTTAGTTTTCTTATTTTTTGTGGATTTTTTTTTTTTTTTGCTTTTTAACGCAGCACTACAAACTAAATAATTAAAATTTAACGCTATTTTTATATAGAATAAAGTTTTTGTTTTTTCTTTTTTTTTTATATATTGTAAAGTCAAATATATATATGTATACATATATTTTGTTTTTATGAGAGAGAGAGAGAGTGGGATAAGGGGAAGAAACTTAAAAAAAAAGTGATTGATTGTTTTGATTTGCCAAAAGAGTTAGGGGGGGAGGAGAGTAATATATGTTTTTTTTTTATATATTTATAATATGTAAATATGTATGGTGGTAGTATCAAACAGGGCAACGCTTTATAATTGTTCACTTTTTTTTAACCAAAAAAAAATTGTAAAAAAAAATTGCACACTTTTGGCTCATTTTTGTATTATTTTGTGATTATATTTTGTTTGATTTTTGTTTCTTTTTTTTTTTTTTTCGTCGACTCAGTCCGTGGCACACTGCGTGTTTTATTTTATGAGAGGCGGGGGTATGTTTTACACACAATTTGTTGTTTAAGCTTTTTTTTTTTTTTTGTTGTTTGTATTTGGTTTTGTTTTTGAATAAAAAAAATTTGAAAAAAAAACTGGGCCTGCTTTTCTTTGTATGTTGACAAACTCGCCTGCTTGTTGCCTACTTTTGAGCGCAGCTGTGATACAAAAATGTTGCCTACTGTTGAGCTGAGTTTGGATTTGTATTATGCTTGTTGTGTGTGTGTGTGTATGTGTGTTAATCTACGAAAATTAATCCTAAAATTTTGTTGTTTTTTTTTTTGTTGTTTTTTTTTTATGGTTTTTATATAGTTATTTTCTCAAATTTTGTAGTTAGTATCTAAATGTAAAATTAAGTAAATTAGTGTTTTTTTTGTTTGTTTGTTTTGTTCTTTACAATTTAAGTTTGTTGTGGGTTCTTTCTATATATATATATATTCGTTTATATATATAAACCAAAAACCAGATTTAAAATCAAATTTAAAAGAAATTGTTCAAAAACTAAAAGTGGCTGGGCTTGGTTAGTGTGAGTTGTTGTTGTTGTTGTTTGTCAAACTAGGTCTGTTTTTTGTTGTTGTTTTAGATAAACTTTTGCGCATCAAAATACGGATGCGTCTTTTGGAAGCGTTGTTGTGTTTTTAATGATCTACCTCTGTGAACCATATTATTGAAACCAGCCGCCATATGCGGTGGTGGTGGTGGCGGTGGTGGTGGTGCATTCGGCGGTCCCATACCCATTTGTGACATAAAATGCGCCGCCTTGGCCTTGCCATGCTCCTCGGCCAATCGCACTGACAAAGGCTGGGAACCGCCCTCGGGTATTACATTGTTCAATGCCGAAATGGCCTCCTGTGCCTCCTCGCGTTTGTTGTAGCTGTTTTCGGTATAAGTTTGGATATGGATGGAGAGAGAGATGGATTAGGGGAAGAGAACAAAAAAAAAAAAAAAAGATTGAGATATGATAATGATGATTAATGGAATTTAAAAATAATAGTAATAATAATATAACAAATATTTGTATTTATAAATATTTTACTTACCGCACAAATGCCACGCCTCGTGGCCGACCGGTCAGCTTATCCCGCAATATATTCTTCTGCACTATGGAACCGTATTTGCCAAAAATGGTATCCAATTGATCATCGGTAATTGTGCGCGGCAGATTGGTCACATATAGATTGGTATCCTTAATCGATTCACCACCAGGACGAGCATATGAAACCTAGAGAGAAAACTCAATTAGCTTGTGGATTTAATTCTTTTTTTGATTCTCTTTTCATTCCAAATGAACAATTGTTACTCTTCCCTCTCTGACTACTCGTACACTAATTAAATTGGCTGCGGCTATAGATATGCACCAGAGTTTGTGGATTTTTGATTCTCTTTTCATTTCAAATCACCAATTGTTACTCTTCCCTCTCTGACTACTCGTACACACTAATTAAATTGGGTGCGGCTATAGATATGCACCAGAGTTTGTGGATTTTTGATTCTCTTTTCATTTCAAATCAACAATTGTTACTCTTCCCTCTCTGACTACTCGTACACTAATTAAATTGGGTGCGGCTATAGATATGCACCAGAGTTTGTGGATTTTTGATTCTCTTTTCATTTCAAATCACCAATTGTTACTCTTCCCTCTCTGACTACGCGTACACTAATTAAATTGGCTGCGGCTATAGATATGCACCAGAGTTTACTTTTTGTTTTACTTAACCCCTAAATGTAGGCAATGTTTTTTACAGTTTATTTGTGTTTCAAGATCAAGGAATACTACATTTGAAATTTGAGTTTGGGAGCAGTCCAACAACTACAGAAAAAAAATCAACTCTTATAAGCGAGCCTCGAGTCGAGCAGCTGTCTGTATTGTTTTTGTTCAATGTTATATTCAATGAATTCTATTCTCTATTTTCTTAATATCCACCTAGATTTAAAAAAACATTGAGTAAACGGCCCTTAGTAACAAGCCGTGGCAATGGAAAGAATTTCGAAACATCATTAACGAGCCTTGAAATCCGACAAAGAATTACTTTTGCAAACTAATGACACGATTAGGAATTCAATAGCAGAACCCTCTCTCTCGAAGAACAAAATTAGACTTGAGCTGCAGTAATTTATATTTTTTTGAAGAATAATTCATCGAAGGTTTTATGGATCTTGAAAAGTTGGCGATGAATTTCGCTACCAAATAAATTTCAAATGGTATGAGCTCTTCGGGGACAGCGTATAAAATTATATTCTATGAAACATGTGTTACTTAAAAATATAATCAACATAGAAGAATCTTTTAACTCAAAATTAGCCAGCTGTTCGCTATCAGTTTCTTCGCTCTCCGAGTTCCTTTTTTGACTATGTTCGTCTCGCTCTAACCAAAGTCTTTTCCTATGGTAACAAATATATTGAGTAAAGTATGTACATGGCATTAAGAGCAGTATTCAAATTCCATTATTCTACGAATGGATGATAAAAAAAGGGGTACAATTAAAAAGCGAAGAAGAAGCTCTGACTCTCTTAGTCAACGACTCGTTACCGATTCTACATAATTTGATACAGGAATGTATTTTTATATTTGAAAATAGAGACACAAATCAGTTTGAATTGAGAATATTCACGAAAGCGAAAACTTCTGTGTTTTTTATTTAAAAAAAAATCCAATTCAATATTGGGATAATGGTTTAAGGAAAATGTTGAGTTAAAAGTGGATTTGTATATATATTTTAGTAAGATTCATCATTTTAAAATTGGTTAAGGTTAGGAGTCGGTAATGGGCGCATTCAGCAGAGACACTTGATCACTTAATAAAACTACTAGTATAATTATTTAGCATACTTTTAGGTGGTCGGGTTTAATTGACAAAGCTTCATTTAAATATATTAAATACAAGAGGAAAAGTAGGCTATGTAAATAACCAAAAAATACATCATTGATCAGATATCAAGCTGTTCTGCTGAATGCGCCCAGTGCTCCCTACTGCGTCGGCAGCGATCGAATAGAACAATTAAAGGCAATAGGAGGGGGTTTTAAAAGTTCGATGTTCGTTTTTTGTTTATCAAAAATAAATTCTGTTATTATTCAAATTTTCTCAGATTGCAAAAAGTGCATTACCTTTTTTTGTATGACCTTCTTGAGCTTCTTTAGGCAACGAAAAGGTTTTATTCAGGGTAAGGACTTTTCTTTTGCAATTTTTCAATTCTTTTTCTGTCTTTTAAGATTTTGTATATTTTCAGATTATATTCTATCCTAGTAGGAAAGGAAAAATGGGTTATTAAAGAACCTTTTTATGATTAGAGCGGGACATTTTTTTTTTCTTCCTGCCCTACTGTGATTTAATTCAATCTGAAAATATGCAAAGTTCCATCAACCTCTATATACAATTTTGTATTAATTTTATTTAGCGTTAAAAGTTGCAAAAACAAAAACAAAAATTTGGTGCCGTTTTCTCATCTTTTTGTGACTGAAATCTAGGTGGATATTAAGACCATTATTGTTGCCTGCTTTTGGGCAGAGTTTGAAAAATATTTGATATTGTATTTGATCCCCTGAACTTCATGAAGTTTTCTTAGTAGGCGTGGAATTTAAAGGAAATCTGTCAGACCTTTTAAACGAATAGTAAAGAAATACATATAAATCTCTCGCCTACTAAGAAAACTTCATGAAGTTTGCTTCATCATGTAAATCCCGTCTTAGTGAATTTCCTAAGCCTAATTACAAAGTGGAAAGCCAGCAGCATTAATATTTGAAAAACATGAACATGAGAAAACGTCCCTTAGTTTACAGATATGTACACAAAATCTTCTGTTCAATTCAATGCAAGTTAAGAGAACACTCACCTTTAGCCTTTTATTGCGTACTGTAATACCATTGAGTACTTTGATAGCACGCTGTGAATCCATTTCCGATGTGAAATCCACGAAAGCATAACCAAAACTGTAGCCAGTCTGTAAAAAAACAAATACAAAAATTTAATCATTCCTTCAGTTCCTCCATTTCTAATTCTTACCTTATAATCTCTCATGATTCTGCACGTATTGATGGGTCCAATTGCTCTAAATAGCGCATATAGCTCACGATCAGTCATATCCTGGGGCAAATAGTTCACAATCAAATTGGTATTACTCGTGCGCTGATCATTTATTAGATCATCGCTACCGCCGCTACCAAACGATAAGCCGCACAGGTTATTCAATGAATTATTACTGGCCATTGGCGGCATATTGCACATATTGCCGCCCAGGGAATTGGCGCTACCGCCATTACCGCCAGGAAAATCATTATAACCGCGCCGGGACGAGGAACTTGGAAATGTAAATTCTGTATCCTGTGGTGAGAACGCATAACGTGACTGTAATTATAATAACCATACAAAACAAATCTAATGTTGAGAGGAGGCCTCATTAAAACGCTGGAGAGAGATAGATTCGCAAATCGATTTGGAACTTTTTGCTTGTTTGTTTTGGTTGCTTTCAGCAACAACAACACACAACTTTTTCTTAAATCATTATGCATAATTATTTTATTAGTAAGTTTCGAGAGAAAAGTTTGCAAAACAAAAATTCTGGTGCAGCATTCAAATAAAAAAAAAGAAGAATTTAACAAGAAAAACTGTCAAGAAAATGTACAAAAAATGTCATTTCTTTGGTTTTCTTTTTAAGCTGCTTAAAGTGTAATACAAATGTGTACAAAGGTGTGTATAGTTGGCAGTGTAAAGATGGTGGTTAAGGGGGAGGGGGAGGGGGAGGGTAGAAAAAAAGTGTCATTGATTTTCCATTGAGAAAAGTTGACAGTCGCCCACTCAACAAGGTTACCCTTGTCAGTTTTGAACTTGCTCATTAAGGCGAAAACGGAAGTGAAATCAGATTTAAGGCTTGAGGTCATTCTTAATGGCTCTCTTTGGTTTGTGTTTACATACGATCGCATTGAGCGAGCTTTTGCCTAACAGAAAACACAACCAGCTCTCTGACATTGAAGAGAATAATACCGTAAGCATTAACCTTAACAGAGACTAGGAAGCGTTTGTGCGCTGCTTTCTTGATGGTTCGAGAGAGAGTATATGGCTGATGCTCAATAGTTCGAGAGAGAAAATCGCAGTGCAAACAGCTGTTTGTTAGATTTTCAGTACTAACAAGTCGAAGAGTCGAACGTTCGCTCTGCTCAAACCTTAAATTACTGGTAGAGCAGAGGTTTACTCTAGGTCTCATTAATTACCGAAATTGTAATTTTTTGAAAACAGAACACCGTTTTTATCGAAAGAAAAACAAATGGTACTCCTTACTGATTCGGTTTTTATACTACAAATTGTATACTATGGGCCGTTTTCCGTGTTTTTTAAATCTAGGTGGATTTTAAGAAAGTTGTATTGCCTACTTTTAGGATGCTTTAAAATATCAATTTAAAAAGCTGTTTAAAAGTAGGC
This sequence comes from Lordiphosa mommai, assembly GCA_018904225.1. Classification (NCBI taxonomy): domain Eukaryota; kingdom Metazoa; phylum Arthropoda; class Insecta; order Diptera; family Drosophilidae; genus Lordiphosa; species Lordiphosa mommai. Next base: position 1,160,062 of record JAEIFT010000025.1, on the reverse strand, counting down.
AAAAATTTTTTTCTTAATGTCAACCTAGATTTTAAAAACATTAAGTTGAAAAATCGTTTCTCAGTTCGTGAACAGATAAAAGGAAGCAAGTATATGGACACGGTTCCGAATTCCGAGTCGATTTTTGAATTAGATTATGGATTATAAGGATTATACATTTGCAGGGAAGCGAAAAAGACTTCGTTATACACAAAATTCGTAATAAAGAATTGTTTTAGAATTGAACTATATTCCAGGGTTCTTTAAAATTATTTAAAGTATTTTAAAAAAAGTTTTGTTGTACGGAAATTCGTAAGAGAAAAATTCGACTGTATTATTTTTGGTATTCTGGTAAAAATATTCTGGTAAAAATACAGAAAACTTTGTAATAAAGTAATTGTAAGAATTTAACGATATTTCAGGGTTCTAAAATTATATAGAAAAAGTTTTGTTTTACGGAAATTCGTAGTAGAAAATTTGGACTGTATTATTTTGGGTATTTTCTTAAAAATACTGAAAATTATGTAATAAAGTAATTTTAAGAATTGAACGATATTTCAGGGTTCTAAAATTATATAGAAAAAGTTTTGTTATACGGAAATGCGTAGTAGAAAATTTGGACTGTATTATTTTGGGTATTTTCTTAAAAATACTAAGAATTTTGTAATAAAGTATTTTTAAGAATTGAACGAAATATCGTTGTTCCTGAAATATCAGGGTTCCAAAATTATATAGAAAAAGTTTTTTAAACTGAAATTCGTAGTAGAAAAGTTGGAGTGTATTATTTTTGGTACTTTCTTTCTGAGATTTTTGTAATAAAGTATTTTTAAGAATTGAACGATATTTCAGGGTTCCAAAATTATATAGAAAAAGTTTTGTTGTACGGAAATTTGTAAGAGAAAAATTTGACTGTATTATTTTTGGTATTTCCCTAAATATGTAACTTATTTTTGTACCAGTGTACAAAAATATAAATCCGAGTAACGCATTGTCACCGAAAAAATACCTTTAACTAATACACTATTTTCTGGACCTACCAAAAACGGTATTATATCTACATAGGGAAAAAAAGTATATTTTTTAAAGATCAATTAGATATTTTTCATATCCATTTGGACTGTATATTAACAATATCCTTATTTTCCATTCATTTGAAATTCAATAATGTCAAAATGATACGAAAATGGATATTTTAAAATCACTAACAAAAAGGATTTTATACCCATGTGTTCTACAACTCAAAACTGAACCAATTCCTGTACGATTTTGATGGTTTTGGGTTTGGATATTATCCATTCTGTGTAGTTTAGCCTCTTCCTGCATCTTTTAAGTAATTCATGCACAATTGATTCTGTTTGTTTGTTTTGTTGTGTTGTTGTTGTTGTTGTTGTATTGGTAGTTTAGTTTGTGGTTTTATTTAAATTTGAATTAAAATATATGCAAACTTTTTTTATTTTTAAGCATCCACAAAACATTGTTTTTTTTTATTTAATTTGATTGTTGTAATTTTTTTATTTTTAAATATTTTGCTTGAAATTCAAAAGCGTGTGTGTGCCCCAAGAGCGTTCAATGAGACAAACTCAATAACATATCCAACTATTTTTGATAGATAAAATATCTCTCATGCAATTATATAAAAATTGTATAAAATTTAGTCAAAAGTTAATACTAACCATTCCAGATGGCAGTGAATGAGACATGCCAAATCCACGCCCACCGCTGGTAAAAAAAAATAAACATTATTAGCATATTTTATAGGGTTGAATGTTAAAAAATAATATAAAAATTAAAAGAAAAAGTAGAAATTAAATTATATAATATAATATTTTATGTATAAAGCGCAATTTACTTATTTTTTTTTTCTTTCTATAAATGAATAAGAAATGTTTGATTTTGCTAACAACTAACTTAGACTTAAAAACTAGGCTTAATTCCAAAGTTTTAGAGCATAAAATGAGACAAATTGTGAACCATTAAAAGGTTTGTGAAGGAATTGGAGAAATATTGTATGAACAATATGTTGACCAAGAATACGTAAATATCAGTTATGGTTTACAAATAAAGAATAGTTATAGACAAGTTCTGCTAAATGAAGGATACCTAATCATTAATACTTTTGGTAATTTCAAAAATAGTTTTACACTGACTTTTTTCTAATGTAAATCGTAAATCAAGTTTCTTGATCAGCTATCTATGGGTAAATGCATTGATATTACTTTATTACCATAAATCAGGGGTCCGCAATTTGAGCAGAGAAGCAGCCACTGGCAACTGAGAAAAAACAAAACAACGAGCGAAAGTTTTCAAAAGCTTATCTTTGTTCCTTTCAAGTTCTCTACTAGGTTACTTTAAAGCTCTTTGTTCAAATGTGCTCAACACATTGAGAAATTTTCTCTGTTGACTCATAAATAACGTTGGAAAGCATTGCATACTTATTGGTTTATATATTGGACTACAGTCGTGTTTGGATATAGTTAACTAAACAAAGTTTTTAGGTTCAAGCTTTGCTCAAATTTATATAAATGATAGAGTTTTATTAGAGTAAATTTGTTTATGCTAAAAAATTGCAATTGCTCAAAAATCGGATGACAGTTTTTCGCCGTACATTTTTAACAGTCCAATTGGAAATTCAAGTAGCCTACTTTTCCTCTTCCTTTTAATATTTTATTTACATAAAGCTTTTTCAAAATGTCAATTTAACAAGACCCCCCTAAAAGTATGCTAAATATTAAGAGTAGTTTTATTAAGCTGATCAGTGATCAAGAGTCTCTGCTGAACGCGCCCAATGTCGAAAACTTCCAGCGGGATAAAATAGCCTAAAAATATCCAAATATTTGCCTAGCTATTCAATATTAATTTCATATGCCTGATATTTACGTACTCTGATATGTAATCAGTATTGAAAAAAAAATAATTTGTTTCACTATAATGACACTTTATTTTTACACTCGAAAAAAAATTTAAAAAAAAATGTTTCAACTTTTCATTTTCACTTTTTTTCACTTGAAAAAAAAATTGTTTCACTCAAAAAAAAAAGATAAAAAAAAATTACACCTTTCACTTAATAAAAAATGGCTAAATTTGCAATCATAAAATAAGTAAGCAAACTTTAATTATTTTATATACTTTTTCGTTGTATTTATCACATTAAAAAAAATGTTTAATTGATTTCTGATCAATAGAATTAATTATAAGCTCTTTTTATTTTGTAATTTTTATTTTATTTTTTATTATAACTTTTTCTTATTTTTCATCAATTAAACAAAAACTTTGAAAAAAAAATTAATCCAAATTGCATTTATCATTTGAAAAAAACTAAAAATTTGTTTTATAGCATTATTTACTAATATAACTTGATAAGTTAATCACTTGAAAAAATGTAAAAAATTTTTTTTGGTACTTTTTTGATATTTGACAAAAAAAAATTTCAATATTTTTCCGATTTAAAAAAAAAATATAATATTTATATACATCAATTTTTGATTATAGAAATATTAATTTCATATAACTTTGAATGCAAAAAAAATTATTTAATTTTCATCACTTGAAAAAAAGCAGAACAAAATTCTCATATTTTGCAGTTGAGAAAAAGTAAGCCAAATATTATTTATCTGCTGAAAATACGAGTTTTTATTTATAGAATAATTCATTCAATATTTATCACTAAAAAAATTTAAAAAAAAAATTGTTTTTCATTTTCATCACTTGAAAAAAAACCCTATCATATTTTGCAGTTGAGAAAAAGTAAGCCAAATTATATTTATCATGTAAAAATACGTGTTTTGATTTATAGAATAATTCATTCAATATTTATCACAAAAAAATAAAAAAAAAAAAATTGTGTTTCATTTTCATCACTTGAAAAAAAACCCTATCATATTTTGCAGTTGAGAAAAAGTAAGCCAAATTATATTTATCATGTAAAAAAAAGTGTTTTGATTTATAGAATTATTTATGTAATATTTATCACTTTAAAAAAAAGTATGTTTCATTTTTATCACTTGAAAAAAAAGTAAAAAAAAATGGATTTGTCACGTTTAACACTTGAAAAAAATAGAAAAAAATTAGCTTTTTCTTAATACTGTGCACTTCACTTGAAAAAAATATATAAAAAAAAGGTATTCCCACGTAGTTAATTGGTTGGTTGATGGTTGACAGAATTTAAAGTCTAAGTTACAACTTAATAATTGTTTTTTTTTTGTATGTGTGTGTATTTATAATTTGTTCATTTTGGCATGTTTAAGTCTTAAGAGTCTTTGTTACTTACAGGCGTTGTAGGCGTCCTCGTTTCAAGAACATTTTGTGTTGTTGTTGAGGTGCCCCAATGGTATCACCAACCAAGTACAAAAAAAAATATGTTTTACTACATACTATCTAAGAGTTTGTGTCTTTCGGTTACGCTGATGAAATAATCGTAGCGGTTGGCTGCTTGTTGGCTGTGAAAAGAGATGTCTATACACAATTAAATTCAATCAACTGTGATCCAGTTACTAGACAAAGTGTTTTTTTATGATGAGATATTTGTGGGAAGAGGGCGGTGGTTGGTAGGGGGAATTTGTTTGGGAGTTATTGCTTAAATTAACACAGAAAAAAATATGTAAAAAAAAAGGTCACACTGAAAGGGAGTTCTGCTGCTGCTGCTTTTGCTGTTGGTGCTGCGGTTGTTGATTGGTGTGAATTGTTGACATTGTTGATTGATGCTGCTGCTGCTGTTGTTGATGATGACCTTGCCACAAAATGTGCTGCTGGCATTTTGTTTTTTTGTTTTTTTTTTGTTGTTTTGAATTTGAGGTTTGCCCTTAGGGCCAGAGAAATGTGTTGGGGCATAAATTGTCAGGTATGCATTAAAAGGCTATGTAGAAGAATGGGGTGGCATATATATATATATAACCACAACAACAACAACCACTGGTAGTTAAGGGCTTAAAACTAAACTATGGTATACATACATACACATACCTAAACTTAAAGGCTAACCGCAAGCGTGTCAAGGTCTTGACACAATTTCCATTTGCAAAATCATTTCACAGGCTAGTGGAGAGGGGGGCTAAATAGATTCTTTCGATAATAAATGTGGCACCATACACTGTGCCAAAATATCCCGCCGCGGCACAGCAATAAAAAAAAAATTAAGTACAGTACAATACAAAAACTTAAGTCTAATTTAGAGCTTAAGTTAAGCATGGGGCATGAATGAGTTATGCGAGTTATGAGACAACTCAAAAAAAAAACCAAAAAAAAACAAAATAAAAAAACAAATCGAACAAATTACAGTTTCAGCACAAAGAGAGAGGAGCAAAAGTGTTAAGAGAACATTTACCGGTACATTGTGAGACTGTTTAGGTTGCACAGGCCGCAAGGCGTAAACGACGACGTTGTAAGGCCGTTTCCTCTCTCTCTCCCTGGTGTAAGATTATGTGTTTTTTTTCTCTCTTTTGTATTTAGATCACATTATGCTTTAAATGCAAATAGTAATGTGTGTTGTTTGGTTTGGTTGTGTGTGTGGAAGCTTTTGCGTTTCGTTGCGTTGCGTTACGTTACGTTAGAAATTTACTTTTTAATTAATCACATTTAGAGCTGCAAATACGCGACATATTTGTGTGAAAACACGCAGAAAAAAGTGTTCAAATGCAAATGTTAGATGAGCATCTACTAATGTGTGGAAGGGGCGGAGGGGGTGTTGTTATGTACTTTTAAATGAAGGGGGGTATGATGGGTAAATTAACTTAAATTTTTATTTTTTTTTTTTTGCTGTGCCGCCGTTATTTGTAGCTGTTGTAGTTGTTGTTATTGTTGCGGTTATTCCTCATTTAAAAAAAAAAAAAAACTTTAACTTTATTAAGTGGGGGGGACGGGTAATTTACAATCCTTCTACATATTTACCAATATAATGCATACCACAAATTTTGAGAACCTAACAAAAAAAAAAGCGCTGCAAAGTAGGCAGCAAAAAAAATATTGACTTAGACAGAGCTGGGTAGAAAAAAAAATTAGTTTTGTTGGTTGGGGAAAGGGATGGTGGGGGGTGGAAGGAGGGTTGGTGGGTGATTGACATTGGAAACTAAACGAAAACCAAACTCAAGTTAAAATTTACCTCGACTTGTTGTAACCGTATGGAGGATAACCACCGTTATTATTGTTACTACCCGGATTATTGTTGCCGTACATATCCTGAGAGTGTGTGGGCACGAGTATTTTTTGCAAAATACTCTTTAGTGCTCCTAGTTGTGTTATGTAGGGGGTGGGGGGGAGTACTGCTTCTCCTCCGCGTCTTCTTCTTCTGCTCGTCTTCCGTTTGGCGCTCAGCGCACTCAGCTGGCCAGCTGCTGTTATTTGTTTTTGCTTTTGTTTTATTTTTTTGTTTGTTGGGCGGGGGGAGATGTTTTTGTGTGTGGGAGAGGACTCTCAATAATTTCTTCCCTTTTTGCTTGCAGATCAACTGTTTAGGCGCTCTCTTATTGTTTTTTTTTTTTGTGAGTGGTCTCTCTCTCTTTTTTTTTTACTTCGGCTGTGGGAGGCGGGCGCTCAGCTGTGTGTTGTTGTTGATGGAGATGTTGTTGTTGTTGTTGTTGATACTAAGTAGAGTTGGTTGTTGTTTTGATTGTTTTAGTTGTGGTAGAATTTGATTAAAGATGTAAGACAGAGAGGGGTGAAAAGGATAGGGGGAACGGGTAATAATACATGACAAAGACGTGAGGTGCTCGATTTAATGTACGAATTGTGAGTTCGTTTTGATTGATAAAAAACGTTGTTAAATAGCAAGGCATATTACACAGATACAGGGTGTCATTTTTTCCAACAAAAATTTTTTAAATGTGCGTTTGTGTGTGTTCTTTTAACTAAACCAACCAGTTTCAGCAACTTAAACAGGGTGTCTTAACATTTTTTTTTTGTCAATATAAACATTTAAAGCATAAGCCGAGCCGAATTTTCAGCCGAAAACTATGATTTAATTAATGCATACTAAATTAAACCCCTTTTTTAAATATACAGGGCGTCCTTTGATTTACAAAATCCTGTAAAAATTACTTATTGCGATGCCATAATTGCTCTTTAAATATTTATCCCTTAATGCTCTAATGAATGTCAGTCAGTCAGCTCTTTCAGTAACACATACAGGGTGTTATTTGACTTAGAAAATGATGTAATGACTACTTATTGCGATCCCATAGTGGTCCTTCAATTATTTATCCCTTAAATAATGCTCTAATGAATATATATTGAGTCAGTTCTTTCTTTTAGTCACATATACAGGGTGTCATTTGACTTACAAAATCCTGTAATGACTATTTATTACGATCCCACAATTGACCTTTAATTATTTATCTCTTAAATAATTCTCTATTGAATGTATACTCAATCAGTCATCTCTTTTAGTCACAATTTTTACATATACAGGGTGTTATTTGACGTACAAAATCCTTGTACGTCATTTAGTGGTTGCTTGCGTCCTTAAGTAACATTTTTGTGCCCACCGCTGCTTTAAATCAACATCAGCATCAACAAAATCATTCCTTTAATATAAGATTTCAAGCATTAGTACTCCTTTTGAGCGCCTAACAACATTTTTCAGCATATACAGG